>OZ010584.1:72856138-72858638 GCA_963932145.1 Acanthosepion lycidas | reverse complement strand
TTTTTTATCTTTTTGTGTATATTTAAATGACTTTCGTTACTATATATATATATATATATATATATATATATATATATATATATATATATACGCAATGTATACTGCAACTCTGCTGAGCAGACCTTAGTTACAGTTTCTGGGAAAGAACATGTTCCATAGCGGGATCAACAATTTGAACAATGCCAGCACGCTCCAGCCCTCGGCTAGCACAGCTATCGACGGCAGCCAAGAGTTCCATCTACCCAATTTCATTCACAGGGCTTGGGTCAACCCGTGGTATGGTTTTCAGGCACTTTCCAAAGGTGGCGCTCGCTGGGATCGACCACTCCAGTCCGATAACATCAGGAAGCGACCTTCCTGACAAATGTGCCATGGTGAGATTCGAACGTTCTAACCACTCGGCCACATGGCCATATATATATATATATATATATGATCGACTCTCCCGTCGAGATTCGACGTATGAGGGTCAAGCAGATCAGTTTCCAGGAAACCGACAGCCCGACACCGGCACATGAGATTTGATTATAGTGGTGAAGGCCTCGTGCAGGACCATCCACACTTTTTGGTGGGACGAATACAGAGACCTGGTGCCCCGAATGTCACAAGGTTCCCAAACGACCCTCCGCAGGTTTTGAATTCAGAGTTGTCCTTCTCCTAGACCAGTTGCCATCCAAGGCTATAGAACCTAGTCTGTCCTGCTATTTTACACATAGCTGGAGGGAGAAGAAGAGGATTCATACCTTTCCCAAGGGTATTAGCACGTAGGGGAATGTAATGGATTCGACTGGAATTAGAACTCGGCTCTCCGATTCCTCAATCCAAGCCAATATATATATATATATATATATATATATATATATATATATATATATATATATATATATACAAATGCCAAAGCAAATATGTTGATGGGTTAAATAAAAATAAGTAAAATGAAATATTGAACAAAGTACATCCCTAACACTAGTGCGAATACCAATAGTAAATCTAAGAATAGAAAACGCAATATTATTTGATTCAATCCACACTTCAACAGTAACGTCAGGACCAACATCGGTTGAATCTTTCTTAAGTTAGTACACAAACATTTTAGTCATAATCCCTTACTCAGAAAAAGTTTCAACAAGAACAACGTTAAGTTTAGCTACAGCTGCACAAAAAAACTTGAACAATATTTACCCCTAAATAATAGTGTAACTCTTAACAATTACTGATGCAGCACTAGTAGCAGTGGTAACCCTGATGATCAAAAATGTAATTGTCGTAAAGGTACGCTCTGTCCAAAGAACGGTAAATGAAAATATAATAAAAAAAAGAATTTAATCGGGCTTTTAAGAGAAACGATTTTCTGTGCCTACAGGCCATCATGAGTTCGTTCCGCTGTATGTTTCTCCCATGTGACATCTGTATATTTTCATAAAAATATAAGTTATACTTTGTGCCCTATGAGCTGGAAGACCATCGAAACTTAAGTCGCACATTAAAACGTAGGTATTTGTATATGTATATTTATTAATATATATGTTTGCTCTGTTTAACCACATCGAGTACTATTATGTTTACACCTCATGAATAAATTTGATGGTTATTTAAAAATATTTCTTAAAGGAGTTATCTATAAGGCTAGCGTCAAACAAAATGACCAGATTAAATTTTATTTCGGATCTAACGCTAATAATTAAAAAAATCGTTTCTATCATCGCAAAATGACCCTTAGCAAAAAAAAAAAAAATATGTAAACGCCACAGCACTCTCTAAGTTTTACTGAAGTATCAAAAAGTTGCCTACACATCTCATGTAAATCGGCAATTCGTAGCCCGAACCAAATCCTTTTCCGGCAGGGTGTGGGCGATGCAACCTATGTCTATTAGGAAAAAAATCATCCTCAAAAATATTAACAATATAAACCTACTTAATAAGCGAAAGGAACTCGTGTATGCACAGAAAATCGTTTCTTTTAAAAGCCCGATTACATTTCTCTTTTTTATTGTATTTTTCTTTTATTAGCTTATCACCCTTTACCCTGGTAAGCGTTATTATATCAAATTCAGATCAGAGTCTCCAGTAATAATTTGAATTATTTTCAATTTTTTTTTTAATTTTTCTCGTTTTTTTTAAGTGAACCCTACCTGCACCCTTTGTATTATTTTATTTTGGGGCTATAAGCAGCGTTCCTCCCATGTGACATCTGTGTATTTTTTTAAAAACATAAGATATACTTTGTGCTCGATGAGATGGAAAACCATCGAAACTTAAGTTGCACATCAAAACGTAGGTATTTTTATATGTATATTTATTAATATATATGTTTGCTCTGTCTAACCACATCTAACACTATTATGTTTACACCTCATGAATAAATTTGATGGTTATTTATTTGATTGCCTGTGTATGCACGCCAACACGCGCGTATACGTTTGCTTATATCTGGCCACTTGATTTCTCTAACTGTATATATGCATATATATACATAAATACGTATACATATATACATGTA
>OZ010584.1:72841138-72853638 GCA_963932145.1 Acanthosepion lycidas | reverse complement strand
ATGTTGAAGTGAGCACTTCCGGTTGAGTTAAAGAACTGGAGTTTCGACAGGGTACGTCACGTTCTTAAAATCTCTAGCCTGTTGTGACTTTTGCAACGAAAATTGTGGACATAGCACATGCTAAAGAAAAGTAAATTTTAGTGCGACACAAGGTTTTGACGATCCGATCTATGAATTGTTCGTTGAATTGAATAAAATACAGAAGTTACCGGGGCCAACAAACAGCCAAAACAAACACAAATAAAGATAAATTTAAGAGGAATAACCATCCAAGATATTTCAATAAAAAGGCTAAATATGGATATTCGTCCGAATAGTTCATGAAAAATCACAAGAGTTCATCTGAGAAATTCACAGCCAGGTTAATATCAGGATATTCGGTTTGCGCAATGTTTTTTGCTGCTGAAAATAGAACAGGTCACGGAGGCGCGGTGGAGTAAAGGATAGCGGCTCGGATTGACAAATCGGAGAGCCGAGTTAGAATTCCAGTCGAATCCATTAAATTCACTTACGTGCTTTGACAAGGTATGATTTCTCTTCTCCCTCCAGCTATGGGTAAATAGCAGGAAAGACCGCATTCTATAGCGTAGAAAGAAATGGTAACCTACTGCGGGAAAATTCTGCCTCATGTATCGAAAGATACGTGATCGCCTAAGCGTGTATCACGCATGTCACATAACGGACTGAGACAGAGTTCACGTTTCTCCTTAATCTATTGCGTTCATTTTCATACAAAACCCTTTAATAATGCAGGAATCCGACTCTTCTAACCTCTATGGATTAAATAACAGAGTAGATTCTCTAAGTTTTGACGGCAATCAGTCTAAGAGAAGAAAATTTTCTTCTTGCTTGAAATAAAGTTCCCTAATTCGTTTCTTTCACCAAACAGTGTAGTGTAATGTAAGCCACCCAATCCAATGTTCTGTTCGCTACCACAGTCCCACAGTTAAGCACTTTTTATAGATTGAGTGGCAGGTCAAATATGCGCAGGAGCGAAAAAAGAGACACGAGAAAGTATCCGACTTCGAGATCTACCTTTTTTCTTAAATATATGACTCGTAAAGCCGTCATTTTTCTTTTGGGGATACTTTACACGCGAGGGATGTCCGAATCCGTTTTATTTATTTATTTATTTATTTATTTACTAGCAGCATGGCCCGGCGTTGCCCGTGCTTGATTCAAAAATCGTACGACTCATACAGCAATCGCTATCACTTTACTTTAAAGGAGTGCACTTTTCCGTGCTGATGTTGCTACATGCCTTACTTCTTGCCTTACTTCTTGCCTATCTCACACTGCGAATTTTTTCGAAGCTCTATACTAAACATTAAATCTGTTACGAAAAAAGAACTAAACAAAATGAACACAAAACGATCAGCTTTAAAAAAGGACTCGTAACTGGAAAAACCGAACGAAAAAAGAATGTTAATAACAAATACTTTTTCACACCGAACCCAGTTCTGCGGAATCAGAATCAACGTTGAGTTTAAGCAAGCGAATGAGCCAATTGGAGTAAAGTGTCATGCAAATTTAAATTTTTCCCACTTGTGACGAATACAGCTATCGATTTTTTTTTTGCATGCTAGCATGCTAGTTAACATTCATGTCAGTCAGCTGTTGGCTCTCCCGCTGGCCACTCGAATCTTCCCGCCTATTCGTGGCAGCCAGCTATTGGCTCTCACTATTGATGCGGGTTGGGAAATGCAAAGTCGGTCTTTGCCTTCCCACTAACTTGGAGCATGTGCATGTAAATTGTGGTGAAAATCCGTCGAAAATTGCGGCCGTGCATTCGTTACGCACACACACACACACACACACACACACACACACACACACACACACACACACACACACACACACACACACACATACATCCTGCCTTTCATAGATCGTGATTTATATTCTTTTTTTTTTTTTTTGCCAAGTAAGCTATTTTCTCTCGTGTTACAAAACTGATTTCGAACCAAGTCTACTCAGCGGTTTAATAGCAAGTTACTGGCAGTGACGTGGTAAATCGATGTACTCAGTTCCACTTCCAAAATTCTTAGAGCGAATTCAATAAAATAGATTAGAGCGCAACTTGAAACTCGACTTCAGCTTTCAGAATGTGTAATTAGTAAATACCAAATCAGGTCAAGTAACTTTAGCGATGATAAACTTTGACTTAATGATCTTCCTTTCCTACCACTTCCTCTTTCAAACCTTTTTCATCATTAACATTTTAACGTTATCAATCTACCTTATGTGAGCCTTGTGTTTGGTGAATTCTATCGGCAGATCCTTTACTGTAAAAAGAAAAATACCCATTCAACTGAAGATTACACATAACATCAGCCCTAAAATCCAAGAATCATGTATGAAATCTTAAAATATTTCTGTTTTAAACTTTTTATTTATTTATTTTCTTCCTAAATGCAATTTTAATGATATAAGTAAAAAAAAAAAAAAAGTTAATGACTACCGGTAAAAACAAAAACTAATTTATATAAATTCTATATTCGGTTGCGCAAAGACAACCTATTTTAACATACTGTTTTCTGTTTTTTTTTTTTAATAATTGCTATCAATGTCTACAGACATTACGCTCTAAATTCCAGAAAAAATGTTTTCTTACGTTCGTATGTTAATGATTAAAATACGCTGGTAGTTTGAGCCAACCTATTGGATTTTTGTTGCTGATAAAATCAGTTCTAAAGAAATCTTCATCGCTAATGACATGACTGGTGAAACTTTCAGGAAGCGTGTACATTAGCACAAAGACGACAAAGATTAGAAAAATTGATTAAAAATATTTGATATTCTGTGCGTGGGGTTGGGTGGGGGGAATCAGAAATCACTGGAAATGTTTGAAAAACACGATCTAACACACACACACACAAACAACAAAAAACGAAACAAAACAAAAATAAAATTAAAAACAAATACTTCTGTTGAGGAAAGTTTCCTTAGGTCACTGTTTGAATAAAAAAAATGAGAGAAAAGATTGTTGCGTGTTTAAATAAAATATTTATTTAAACGTAAGATATAGAAATCTTTAACTGTAATTATGAAATGAAACTTAGAAAGTTCTTCTCATTGACTGTAAGGAAATGAACATGAATAGTCTTTCGGCGAGGAAGAGAGAAAGTAAAGTTGGGAGACAAGATCAAAGGGGGTTCACTGTTACTTTGGTGAGAAATAAAGGACAACGAGGTCGACTCGTGTATCTTTATTGCTGTTTGGTTTTTATGAATCGCCTCGTGTAGGCTCCAGAAGCCTATGTTTATTTATTGGCGGGAGCTGATTTTACTGGCTATTTATTGTTATTAAATTTAAAATTTGAAGCATGTTTGAAACCTGGAAAGCTGCGCAGAACACTTGCGCGGTGTGTTTACTTTTCTCATTTGCGCATTTGATCTGATGTTATTCACTTCCGCCTACTCTACACTTCTGCCCAGTGATAAACAGCTAGAGGCAAACATGACAGTGAAAACAAAGCAAGTGTGGCAAAGTTTACCATTCATAACCGGGAATATCCAACAAAAAAACAAAAAAAAACAACAAAAAACTGTTTCAAAAAGATGTTTTCCTCTTGACACCGCTATTACTTATTTACATTATTAGATAGATAGATAGATAGATAGATAGATAGTGAATGTTCAGAGATAGACATATAGTGAGTGAGTGAGTTCTTACTCTTAGTGAATACACTGAGATAGATAGATAGATAGATAGATAGATAGATAGATAGATAATGGAAAGAATACAGAGAAAGATAGCGTCAAAACCAGGAAGGGATGATTTAAAGCACATATTTAAAGGTTAATGCTGCTTTATTTCTCTTTTTAATCATGTCACTATCGTCCGAATAAATATGGCGACAAAGATGAGGACAATAGTCCGAATAATGTAAATGATGTACATAATACCTCATCTCAGAAATATAGACAGATACTGAAGGGCTGAAACGTAATAAATATGGCGACAAAGATGGGGACAATAGTCCGAATAATGTAAATAGTGTACATAATACCTCATATCAGAAATATAGACAGACACCGCTATTACTGTATGCTACTACAATTTTTATTGTTGAGAAAACTTTTTTTTTTCTGTAAAAGTCAAATATATGAACCCAGATTTACGCATTCTTTTCTGACATAGGAATAGACAACAAAAGTATTAAACGCTATTCATTTTCTGTCTATATTTCTGAGATGAGGTAACATAATTATTGATATTATTTTCATTTTTCGGACTGTTCTACTCATCTTTATCGCTATATTCACGTTGTACGCTCCGGCCTTCTTCACGAGATTGGCATTTCGAACTGAACCGGAGTAGATTGTTCTAGATCCACGTACCATGCCTCTTCCGGATGTCTCAAGAACACACGGCCCAGTGGATGAAAGCGTTGGTTGGCTCCAATGACTTGACCCAAATAGTTGCTAGTTCAGTACCTGGTTACTGCAGCAATGCACAATAACTTGGAGAGTTGTTTTAAAGGGATATAATTGAGACATTCGTTTCGGCATGACACGTGGATGAAATAAAGTGTTCAGTTTGAAATGTCAATCACCCGAAGAATGCCGTAGTGCAAGCTATTCATTTTATTAGATATATTTTACAAGTTTATAAAATATATGTAAACCAAAAGCAATGCAAATGTTTTCCATTTTCTAAATAAATAAGAATAAAACACGTTATTCATAAATTAATTAAAAAATAAATTTATAAAAGAAATATCTCTGAAAAAGAGAATAAGACACTCTAAATAAACACAAAATCACGCGTAACTTTAAATTTTGAAAAATACGTTAAAAATAGGTAAAAAACGACATTATTACGTCATTATTTTTGCACCAACCTAATATCTAGCTATCTCAGTCTACTCTGTCTGTTTATCTATGTCAGTCTACGCATACATATATAGTCTACTATCTATCTCTCTCTCTCTCTCTATATATATATATATATATCAGTCTACTCATATCAATCTATCTAGCTATCTCGATCTATTCATATTTGTCTGTTCATCTATGTCAGTCTACGCATACATATATAGTCTACTATCTATCTATCTATCTATCTATCTATCTATCTATCTATCTATCTCTCTCTCTATATATATATATCAGTCTACTCATATCAATCTATCTAGCTATCTCGATCTATTCATATTTGTCTGTTCATCTATGTCAGTCTACGCATACATATATAGTCTACTATCTATCTATCTATCTATCTATCTAAGTAGACTCATTTCGAAATCATTTTCATCCACGGTATTCTCAGCATCTTTCTGTAGAACTTCATTTCTGTTCCTTAGTCTCTTCTTCTTCTGTCAGGAGATTTTCCAGCATTCATTGCCATATTGGAGGATAGACTTTACATATGGTTCAGTATTCGTTTCTGTGTCGCTAATGAAATTTTCCTGTTTCTTAATACTTTGCTTAGCTTTTGGAAAGCATCTTTCGCTATCCCAATGCACCTCCAAACTTCAGTGTCGCATTTTCCGTCCTCTGTTATATTATATCCTAGATACTGATTTTCGTGTCTTTGTAATCCACATGTTGGGCTGTTCCTTTTGCTAACACCTATACACTGTTTTCTTACAATTAATGTGTACTCTTTTCTTCTCCTTTTCCTTTATACCCTTCCGTGGGGGAGTTTCTTGTAGTTTCCTTTCTGTGTCTGATAACAACACTGTGTCATCTGCATATCTATTGCTGTTAAGATTGTGGCTGCCAATGATGAAACCTGGTCTGAATTCTCTCAGGATTGATAACTATGTTTCTTAGATTATTCAAGAGTTTGATAAAGGGTCTTAGAAAGAACTGTTTGATTTGCTTGCTAAGCTTGATTTATTTGCAAATGATATTAGAATAATGCAGAACTTATAGTGAACGTAAACCGCCTTCATAGAAAATTAATTTTGTAAATGCGCAAAAAAATAGAAAGGCGCGTAAGACAAGGATATGTCTTCTCACCAGACTTATTTAAGTCTCTGTAGATTTTTGTTTACTTCCCTCTTTGATTGCTTTTTCTCCTCACTCTCTTTTTAATACCTTCTTTTTTGTGCCATGTCCTTTCAGGGTGTAGGCGATCATGGTTCTCCACCTCCCTCTATCCCTTGCGGTTCTCAACAAATTCCTTCCTGCTACTATCTCCCCCAGACCACGTTCTGTTATCCACTTGCTTAAAACAGCTAGAAATGCCACGAACTGCTTTCCCTTGTCTCTCTATTTCCCTCTATTCGACGTGTGAGTATCAGATTCTCAAGCCACTCCTTCCTCATTGTGTGTCCCAGAAACTACATCTGCCTCTTCCTGATGTTAAGCATCAGCCTCCCGCTTTTGTGCATCTTATTTAAGACCTCATCATTGGTCACACGCTCGGTTCAGGAAATCCTCATCATCCTTCTGTAGAACCACATCTCCGTCGCCCATCTTTTTTATCCTTGATGAAATCGTCTCGCATTCGCTGCCGGAAAAGAAGGACAGATGTCATGTAACAGCTCAGTATGCTTTTCTTTGTTACCAAAGAAATCCTCCTGTCTCGCAATACTCTGCTCAGGTTTTAGAATGCGTCCTTCGCCATCCCAATATGTCTACGGATCTCGATGTCGCACTTACCGTCCCCTGTCAAAACGCTTCCCAGATATTTAAACTCCCACGTCTGCTTCATTATAGTGTCCTGCAGATCGCATTTCGGGCTCGTCCTTTTACTGATGACCATGCATTCCGTTTTCTTGTAGGTCATGCTTAGTACCTTTTTCTCACTTTTCTGCAGGAGATTTTCTAGTTTCTGCTATCAGTACTGTGTCATCTGCGCATCTTATATTGTTGAGATTGTGACCGCCAATTTCCAACTCTCTCATTTCCTGTCATTTAACCTTTTAGCCTCTTTACATCTCTCTCTTTTTGTTATGGGATCTTACCCATGATAATAATAATGGAATAATCCATACTTAATAAATACTGCGCCTCAGTAGTAGGCAAAGGGTCAGTAGTTCAAATCGGAGTCAGCCGTTCACTTTCAGACCGACTGTTCGGTTATACTCTCACCCTACGGACGGGAGGAACCCTGAAGGAGGCTACGCCGAAGGGCGGAGTCTCCTTCGGGGAGGTAGACCAGTCCTGAACCCGTTTATACGGGTTCAATGGGCATCATTTTGGCCGAGCCCACGGGCTCGGAATGCCCACGGGCTCGGAATGCCCACGTTAAAATGGCCTTGTGCCACATGACGGTTTCGTGGGGCGGGCTGAATATCGTCAGTAGTTCAAGTCGATGTCGGTCGACCGGCTGATCGGTTGAACTCTCTGCCTTCGGGCGGGGAGGAACCCGAACGAGGCTACGCCGAAGGGCAGAGTCTCTTTCCGGCCCTGAACCCGTTTATGGGCATATTTTTGGCCGAGCCCACGGGCTCAGAGATCCCACGTTAAACCGGCCTTGTGCCACATGATGCCCACGTGGGGAGGGGTGACTAAATATAGTCAGTAGTTCAAGTCGAGTCAAGAGTCGAGTCAGAGGCAGTCCGAAACAGAGTCGCGTTCAGACAATTACTACAAGACATTTGAATAGTGATACTGGTCGAGACTACATTGTTCTCTCTACTAAACCTGATTGTTCGTACCAATACTTCTACTTCTCTGTATATATTCCTGTTTGTAATATATCTGTGTTATTCCATACCTCTGTTCGAGTTCTTCATTATTGGTTCTACCTTGGACTATCACCGTGGTACAAGGAATCGGACCATAACACTTTTCTCTCTCCACTCACTTATGACACTTTATCGCCTTTTTTTCTACTCTCTTTTAAAAATATTTAAAAACTTCCTCTTTTGAATAATCCACGCTTATTGATACCAGCATTTATTTATTTATTTATTTATTTATTCAGGAACATTGCAACCTCACTAATCCGCTTGACTACAAAATAAAATTTTCAAACAAATGTCACCCATTCATATAAACAAATGAGTAGGCGATTAAAAATAAAACTACCGTCATTGGTCAGTCTGCCAAAACTGTCCTGTTATGAACAAAAGGCTTAAGTGCACTCACCTGTGATCGTTGCATATCATTAATCATCGCCATTTGCAACTTTCTCTCGAAAATATAAAGAACATCAATCATTCTAGTAAGTATGGGGGAAGACGATAAAGAGATGTGACGTTACGGGTTCGCAATGGTTGGTTGATAACATAAACTATTAAGTTGCTGCTCGTAGCAACGAATATGATCGTGGTTGTTTCTGTTGCAAATCTAATTATGCCAATCGGACTATAGATTGTAGTTATTATGATAAACAAGGTGTCGATACAATGAATGATGACTATTGACCTGTTTTTTTTTTGGGGGGGGGTCAATATTTTTTTACATGTTTTTTTCAACATTATTCTTCTACGATGTACCGTGGTCCTTCAAGTTGATTTCTTGTACTTTGTAGCTCTTAATAAATTCTGTCATCTCTCCTAAATCCAGTTCTGTCGTCCATTTACTCAAGCTCGCTAGAAAGCTTATGCGTTGTTTTCCTCTGTCCCTTTTGCCTTCATTTTGTTCATTGAGTATCAAATATTCCTCGTCCTGGGTATGACGATAAACTACATCCGTGTCCTGGGTAAACTACGTCCGACAACAAGGCCTCAGTTCATGAGGATTTGTGGAGCGTAAAACGACCTCTTACTAGCTGGTGTTCTCAACTCCACCCTGCCCCAGTGTGGTAGCACCTGTTAGGGTCGCAACTATGGGCAAATAGTTAACCCCCAAAATGTGGTAAAACACTATAAAAATTTGAAAATAGGTTTTAATACCAGAAATGCTTTAAAAAATTATTACCAGCAATACATTCTTGAAGAATAAAATATTACCAGCAATGTTTTTAAAAAAAATAAATATTACTAGCAATACATTTTAGAAAAAAGAAAATTATTACCAGCTATACATTTTTGAGCAAAAAATATTACCAGAAATAGATTTTTGACAAATCAAAATATTACCAGCAATAAAAAATTTGTCGGCATTAAATAATCCATAAAGGTTGATATGCCGTAAACCAAACCAAACCAAACCAGAATCAAATTTTCCAAGTCATCTTTTCACATTAGATGTCTTACAAATTTCATCTGTCTCATTCTGATGTTAAATACAAGTGTTCTTTTTATTGTTTCCATTTTGTCTAAAACTCTGAAGTTGCTCACATATTCGATCCATGTCCTTCTGTAGAACCACATTTCTGTTGCTTCAAGTGTGTGACGTGATTATTCATCATTCACTGCCAGAGTGATTTTCCAAGTGTAGCTTCGATATGGCACAAAGCCAAAAGTGGAGGGCACCTAGTGAGGATAGAACTTACTACTCAATTGTATTTGTTCCAGTGAGACAAGCTTGCAAACCATTACACCACCTCGAGGTGCCCCAATCATTCACTGCCATATAGGAAGACTGATAGTACATAACGGTCCAGTTTTCCTGTTTCTTAATACTTTGTAGAGCATTTGGCAGACATCTTTCACTATCTCAATAGTATTCGGATTTCGGTTTCACCCTTCCCATCCTCCCCTTGAAACACTTACCAGATATTTACATTTTTGTTCTCCAGATATTTAGATTTTGGTTTCTCTAGTTTGTAATTTGAATTTGGAACTGTTCTTTTTGCTAACCATTATGCACTATGTCTTCTTGCAATTGAGGTTTAGTCCTTTCTTCTCACCTTCCTTTACTACTTTATGTAGGATTTCTTGTAGTTTATTTTCTTTGTTTGAAATCAGCACTATGCCATCTGCACATTTTATTTTGTAAGATTGTGGCCGTCAAAAGTGAATCCTGGTAGAACTTTTAATTCTCTCAGAGTCGACTCACTGTATAGATTGAATCCGGTGAGATGACCCAACCTTGTCTTACACCCTTTCCTATTTTTGTATATTTACAGGATTCATTTTCTATTCGTATGCAGGCGTTTGCTGCCAGCATATGTTATGGATTATTCTAATCCCCTTCTCAAATATGTCAAGATTACTAAGCTGTGACGTACTTTCTCAAACCTTTTTGCATAATCTATAAAACACATCCTTCTGCATTTGTATTGCTCTTTCTGAAAACATTCGGAGTATAAATATCGCATTCTCTGCTTTAATGTCTATAACGAATCCTTACTGTTCTTGTCCGATTGCCAGTCTAATTCTGCTGAACGCTTAATTCATCAGAATTTCGGATAAGATTTGCTTTATTGCACATTAGATTGATTGTCCAATGGAGTTTACATCCGTTTTCATCTGGCTACTTCGACAATGCTATGAGAATGGATCTACTTATGGCTTTCGGTATCGGTAATATTCTCATTATAAGCTTGATTTATTTGCAAAACGAATAATTCAATATGCAGAAAAAACGACTGTGTAAAATGTATTTAACTCCATATCTATTATTTTTACAAGATGGGGAATCCTTGCAATAATCTTTAATAAATGTGTGCTCGAGCAGGATCCTGGTCTCTCCAAAGTGTACAAATAATTCCCTTGCTTCTCCTTGTTTTTCTGCCTGTTAGAAATCTTCTGCATTTACTGTCTTTAAGAACCCATGCGAACCATCTGATCCTTCTATCGGCCTATTAGCCTTCTATCTCTTTTCGGCAAAATCCTAGAGGCTCTAATAATCTCTAAATTGATTAAGAGGATCACCTCACGATGTCTTCTTTCAGATAAGCTTTCGTTTCTCTAGGCCAACTGCTGATATGTTAACTATTATTACGGTTGAAATGTTTAGATGTAACTGTAAGTTCTATGTTAACACTTGCTTCTGACGTAGTTCTCGCGTGTGGAACTTTTTCTCGGCCTCCTGCTTTCCAGTCAACTTCCATCTTCAAAAAATGTAAATACAATGTCAATCGTTATCTACAGTCTTCTTCATTCTTGTTCTTTTATTGTTCTCTCTCTTTAATACTGTTTTATCTTTATCTCATATTCTCTAACACAATTCGTAAGTAATGGCGTTTTAGTAGTTTTACTGCCTTGCTTGGAGCGAAATAATAAAAGAAGTATCTTTTCGTGGTCTCAGGCAATGCATATGACCAGAGTAAAGGTATCAGAAAAGCGGGTGGCTAATAAACGCAGGCAAGAGATAGATGGGACCGTATCTATTTGGTTGGAAAAGAACGCTAATGGAGAAAAAATTATAATGATATAATGTCATAGTGGTGATGTCATACACAAATACAAACACAAAATTCCACCCGTGAATGCCTAAAAGATTAACCAGCCTTTTTCTTCCTACAGCTATTCTTTCTCAAGCTGGACACTATTCGGGCTTTAAAATTAGTGTTTTTCGGAGTGGATTGGGACTTAGATACGTTGATCTGATTTTTATTGCAGCAGGAAATTTTACAATCCCTTTTCATAAAATTTTTATCCAATGTTTGTTTATTTATTTCTTTGTGTGTATGAAACCACCAAATGTTAATGTCTAAACACGATAGCATTGCTCGCAGTACCCATCATACTGCGAATCATCAAGAAAATATCCAAAGTATTCTCTATTTTTTTCCTCGATTCGCCATCAGTTCTACACCCATAAATACTACCAGAACGCAACAACTATATTTTTGGAACGTTGTTTTTTTGTTTGATTTTGTTTAGCGCCATATCAACCTCTGTGGGTTATTTAATGCCGAAATTTAAGTATTTTGAACGAGGTTATATGTCTTCAACTTCAGATAAGATGTATTATTAGTTATTTTGCTTTTAAATATCTTATTGTTCATTTTATTATAAATAGGTAGTGTTTGTCATTTTTTTTTATAGAAAAATGTGGTTTTTTACTATAATAATGTATCTTGAAACATTCATAGTGTTTTGTTTTTGTTTGAGGGTTCACTATTTGTCCATAACTGGGACCCTAACAGGTGCTATCAACCCGGGTCAAGGTGGACCTGGGAACAACAGCAATTAAAATATGATTCCATGGTTCTCAAAATCTCGAATCTCCTAGATCAGAGGCCAGATATATATTTTGGGTACACCACGATTTGTAGACTAATTAGTTTTTATGAACGAATTTGGGGTGTGTAAAAATTCTCAGCGTTTCAATAAAAAAAGAAAGATTCAAATATAGAGACTGTCCACATAGTATTATAGAAAATCGTTTTGGTTTTATTAAAGTACGCTGTAAACTTTTGCAAGTAACTAATATTAGTGGCTTAATTAAAACTACAATCCTTTGTCTAGTCTGTGTCAGCATATAAAAAAAACTTTTATCTGATGACTAATCAGATGTCGTTGTCACTGAAGGTCAATTGATTCAACGTTGCTCCCGTTGACATTAGATCAATAACAGGATACAGACGCTAGGAAAATTTAAATGTTACACAGTCGCAGGTGTGTGATGCAGCACAAAGACACTCTTTCGAGTGGAGTATTTGAATGATTAATTTGATTTTTACAGTTTATCAACACTTTGTGGGTTATTTAAAGCCGAAACATATTTTGGATTGTAAGAATGATTTCTTCTTCTTTAAGGGTT
>OZ010584.1:72773638-72836138 GCA_963932145.1 Acanthosepion lycidas | reverse complement strand
GCTGTCTAGCTGAAGCTAGAGCAGTTGTTGATTGCCTGGATCCATGAGCAGGCAGTCGGCTTCTACTGTAACAGATACTACACTTCATCTGGGCCGCGGAGCACTGGGGTTTACCAATGATACCCAACCGAGAAGGGATGCGACACAAGGTGAGTTATTTAAGGTGGGGTACCCGAGCGCATACACTCGTATCCTTGGTCAAAATATTGGTGAATTTTTACTTGCGCGGGATCAGGCACAAAGTTTGTCTTAGATGGTCAGGACAGCGGAAGAATCACTCCAATATGATCATAGACTCTGAACCGTTGAACACCGGTATTTACCCATGCCATTCGAGAAGGAATGCGACACAAGATCAGTTAATGTGGGTTACTCGGGCGACTGGTCAAAATATTGGTCAATTTTTACCCAAACCCCGCTTGCGCAGGATCGGGCTCAAATCTTGTCTCAGCTGCTCGTGGTAGCAGAACAAATACTACACTATTACCAGGTATTTACCAGATCAATCCCCACTGAGTTAGAATGCGAACGTGGGGAAACCGATCGTCTACACTCGGACCATTTACCCAGGCTCCGCTTAAGCGGGATCAGGCAGAAAGCTTGTCTTCGCTGATCATAGCCGGTCGAGGTCGCGGAACAGATATTACAATATCCTCATTGCTTATGAACAGGCCCGACTTGATCAGGTGTATACAAGGTCAGTTATTTAACGCGAGAGGGTAAACTCGGACCATTGGTTAATATTTAGCCAGCCGCCGCTTACACGGGATCGAGCTCAAAGCTTGTCTTACATCGTCATAGTCGATGGGGGCCGCGTAACAGATACTACAATATCTATCTGGCAGTGTGTGTGATTTTCTTAGAGACTATACAGTTAGTGTGAACTTCTTTTGAACCGGGCCGACTTGAGTACAATCTTGGTATTTACCAGAACCTCCCCAACTAAATTAGGAAGTTACACACGGTCAGTTATTTAATGTGGGGAGCCCGAACGCTTGCATCCGGGCAAGGAACAAAAATTCCCCCTGCCCCCGCAACCGGTTGCGTTGACCTCGGTGCGTGCACCGATCCTTCTCTCTAGTGCAATGAGAAGGCACGGCCTCAGGCAGCTGTTTCCCAGGACCGGCACCTCTCAGTATAATTTTCCTCAGTTGCGACTCTGTCCTTTGACGAAGTCGCCCCTGATTGCACTCTCCCCAAGGACAGAGACGCATCTGAGAGATGATAAGTAGACGTGAAATTACTCAAAAAGTGTAATTTAATCGGCTGACTTAACGAACAGTAGATATTTACTCAACCCCCCCTCCACGAGGTTGGGTTGTGACACAAAGTCGGTTTAATGTGGGGAGCCCGAGCGTGTGCACCCAGGCAAGGAACAAAAACCGCCGGTTGCGCTGGGCCCGGTGCAAACACTGATCCCTCCTTCTGGTGAAATGGGAGGGCGCGTGATTTAATCGGCTGACTTAATTACAGTAATTTGGTTGCTTTTGTGGTCTCTTTATACCTTAAATCAGTCTTACAAAGACGCTTCTAGCTGTTTTTAAAAAATCCGGGAATTACCGACAGGATACGACAAATTGCTTTCCAATATGCTTAGTTATAATTTTTGACATCAACACAGATTCCAAACTCAGATTTAGTTTTCAGGATGTAAAAGTAATGTACAATTGGTAGAGAAATATTTTACACCGGTGCCAAGATTTTTAGAAACTAGAAATTAAAAAAAAACAAAAAAAAAAACACTGAGAAAGTCAATAACTTCAGTGATTTGAGCGATCACCAATTGAGCAATTTTCCATCGTGTTAACCGATGCTCGTGTATGTGACAAATTACTAGAAAACCCCAAACGGAACAATGAAAATAACATTAAAAGAAATACGATATGATGTTTTCATGAGCGAGATGTTATATTGCATTACAAACATCTATGTGCAGCTATTATAATGACAAATCTTCATTCAATAGCGACCGGTTGCTTCTAAAAAAAAACAAAAAAAAACATAGCGTTGTTATAATACGTAAATATATAGAGTGTGAGACAAAATTGGTATACAATTGTTTAATTATTTATTTACATAAGTGACCTTTTTACGTGGTAGTGCTACAACTCAGAACCAGAGCCTACATCGTCGAACTGATTTTTCCGCAAGATGTATCACCACCTCGTCTTTAGGCTTTAGCAGTAAGCGACTATCTTAAGCAAACCCTTTCGATGTTAGATTTTACGAAGATTTTATCGAATGGACAAGACTGAAGGAGAACATTACAAGCACAAAGAAGATCAGTGGTAAACAAATGTGATCGTAATAAATAAATGTAAATTTAATAAAATTAAAAACAACTGTATAGTATATATCTACTTTTGACCCACCTGGTATAGTTTCTAAGAGAAACGCGCACTCAGACAGATAGATAGACAGATAGATATATAGATAGTAAGTAAGTCAGTCAGATAGATAGATAGATAGATAGATAGATAGATAAATTTCGGAAATTGTCAGTTGGTTGATTACCAAATAATAGATCGATAGTCAGATAGACATCCAGATAGATAGATAGATTTTGGAAATTAGCAGTTGGTTGATTACAAAATAGATAGATAGATAGATAGATAGATAGATAGATAGATAGATAGATAGATAGATTGATTGATTGATTGATTTCGAAAATTGACAATTGGTTGGTTACCAAATAATAGATCGATAGTCAGATAGACATCAAAATAGATAGATAGATAGATAGATAGATAGATAGATAGATAGATAGATAGATAGATAGATAGATAGATAGATTGAGATAGATAATGAACGGATTGAGAAAGATAGATAGATAGATTGAGATAGATAATGAACGGATTGAGAAAGATAGATAGATAGATAGATAGATAGATAGATAATGAACGGACTGAGATAGATAGATAGATAGATAGATAGATAGATAGATAGATAGATAGATAGATAACTGAGATAGATAGATAGATAGATAGATAGATAGATAACTGAGATAGATAGATAGATAGATAGATAGATAGATAGATAGATAGATAGATAGATAGATAGATAGATAGATTTCGGAAGTTAGCAGTTGCTTGATTACAAAATAATAGATAGATAGATAGATAGATAGATTTCGAAAATTGACAATTGGTTGATTACCAGATAATAGATCGATAGTCAGATAGACATCCAGATAGATAGATAGATAGATTTGGGAAATTGGCAATTAGTTGGTTACCGAATAATTACAATTGAATTAACGGAACATTTGGCGGATGATGTTTTACCCGTGTTGAACTTTATTGATTTACTTTGTTTAAATTCTTAAACCGTTGGAGATTATCTAAAGCCAGAAAATATTTTTAGATTGTAAATTTTGGGGAGTCAATAATGGTTTATTGATAAAACTCTTACTAATTAACCGTGGAGACTAGGTGGATTCATCCTTTTCCTAAGGGTATTTACATGTAAGCGAATATAAGGAACCTAGCGGGAATTGTTAGAGATTTCCGATTTCCAATTCAGAGTCATTATCCATTACACCATCCACACACCCACGCTTACGGCAGCTGATATTCCCAAGCGGTTACTCATCTAGTTAGTAACCAGATTCGATGTTGCTTAACATCGGTGATTTAGCGGGAACCGATATTACAACGTGATGTGTCCTTAAGCCATGCCCTGAACAAAGAACGCTGTTAAAATATGAACATCTACTGGAATGAATTGCTTAAAACATAGAATTAAGATATTTCACTTAGAAAAGTGTTCTTAAATTGTTAGAATCTAATTTTCTTCGGAATATCTGACAAAACGCAAGTGTTGACAGGAGAAAAGAATTTCGGATATCACGAAAATAACGCGTCTGCAAAGATTTTGGCATCCTCGAAATCTGATTGGGGGAGGGTTAAAAAAATATCATTTAAATTTTAACCACCTCAGGCGCATTTGTGTTTACACCCACAGAGCCCACCTGTGATTTATACTGCAACTATGCTGAGCAGGCCTTAGTTACAGTTTCTGGGAGAAAAGCGTGAATTTGAACAAGACCAGCGCAGTGAAACCCTCGGTCACGATGATTTTTGACTTCATGCGTATGTATATATATATATATATATATATATATATATATATAATAGCTGGTCATATTCGAGGATAACCGTCTATTAGGGCGGCTAGCAACCCCTATTGCAGACGCTCGCTCAAGCACATTTGTGTGTCTTCTCAACACCCACAGTTTATACTGCAACTATTCTGAGCAGACCTTAGTTACAGTTTCTGGGAGCAAAGCGTCTTATCTAGCGTGATCAACAATTTGAACAAGGCCATCGTGTGGCTTCGTGCTAACACAGCTATCGACGGCCCCCAAGGATTCTGTCTACCCAATTTTATTCACAATGGTGGTATGGTTTTTAGACACTTTCCAAATGTGGCGCACGCTGTGATCACCCCCACCTCTAGACCGAGAACATCAGGAAGTCTCCTTCTTGAAAAATCGACCATGGTGAGATTCGAACACGGGTCTCATAGTCAGAATGCCAGCGTTCTAACCACTCGGCCATGTGCCCATAAAATACTACGGAAAAAAATTAATATATATTTTTAAATGCCATGTCGTAAGCGATGATGGCTCTCCACAGATTCTGTTTCTTCATTATGTCTGAATTTCTAATCATTCTTCGAAAAACTCAACTTTATGGTTTCCTGTAACCTTCTTTAAGGTTTGGAATTCACAGTTTTTATTCTCTTAGAATGATTCTTACGAAAGATTAAAAAGCCTAGTCTAGCGTAACCAATAGCGGGGTGTGGACAGAAAAGACTGGGCATTAGTGCTCAAGTGTACGTTGCAGGCGAGACTGGAAATTTAACTCGACTCGTCAGTTCCGCTTTCCTCGCCAATTATTTAAATTTCCACCCCCTCTCTTCGATATAGCCCTCTTGGGATATAGGCCTCATGGGAAATACACTGTGTCTCTTGCAAGACTCAAAAGCATTACAGAATTCTTCTGAAAAGCTGTCCGTTAGAGTTTGCCATTCAGTTTGAATTTTATCTACACCTCTGAAGCGGCGCCCTTTTATTTTCAATTCAATATTGGTTGATTGGTTTTGTTTACAAGTATATCAACCTCTATGACGTGTTTAATGCCAAAATCTAAATATTTGGAGCATAACCTTTTGGCTTCAACTAAATATATTTTGAACGCAATTGTATGCCTTCAACTACAGATATTGTTAGTCATTTTGCTATAAAATGTATTGTTGGTAATTCTACTAAAAAAATCAATTGCTGGTCTGTTTGCTTTACAAGTGTATCGTTGGCAATTTTTCTATATATAAAGCTATACTGCTGGTAATTTTACTATAAAAATATATTTCTATACTTTCAGTGTTTTGTTTTTGTTTGGGGGTTCAGTATTTGCCGATAGCTGGGACCCTAACTGCTGCTACCACCTTGGGTCAGAGGGTACCTGGGAACGACAGCAATTAAGAGGTGTTCTATGATTCCCAAAACCTTGAATCTCCCGAGCAGAAGCCTTGCTGCCGGATGTAGTTTATCGTCATACCCAGGACTTTCAGTTCAATGTTGGTATAGTCACAGATAAATAAATAACATTTTTCCGCGTTTTTCTAATGATTGGTTATTTTGAATGGTCATTATCTTGAACTGAAACAAGCCGACGAGCAGTACACCTTTTGCATTCCAGAACAAGAACCTGGTCTTTTTGTTAACTGCTGAACTTTGAATTTGGGGAGTTCGGTGAAGATAGACGCTTCCAAAATATCTTTCAACTTTAAATAATGCACACGGCGTTGATAACCCGCAAAAAATCAATCACTATATGCTATAATGTTTTTTTTTTTTAGTTCTAATCATTTCACAAAAAGCAAGGAAATAATGCTACTAAGACGCAATGGGCGACTATGAGTAAAAGAGAATTAGAAGACTTTAGAATGAAACTCTAACCCCTAAACAGGAAAGAACCTCTACTCTGTTCAATAGACGAGGAAGGAAGACGTACTTGGCGATAGGTGAACCAGTGTAATCTGAGAGAAAAAAAAACGTCTGAGAAAACTTCTAAAGAAACCAATTCAATGTTAATGGCCTGAGAGATTAGTGTACTAATGATTACTTCACTGTAAAAATGTTTGATTTTATAGAAGGTTTCTTTATGGTTTTCAGCATCAGAAATTGTTTGTCTCTTCTAGTCTTTTATATATAATTCGCACTTAACTTGAATACGAGAATAGAGACTCAAAGACCTATAGAGAATCAACGTTAGTTCCTTCAGATTAGCATCTCTTTGGAATCTTTAAGCGGTATTTATCCAGGAAGTGATTTCAGAATGTTGTAATGGTCTGCAATTTCACTCTTTCCCCTTTCTCTTCGGTATGTCCTGCGAGTTTCATATTCTCCAAGCACTCTTTACTCATCATGTGTATCAACTGCCTGTTTTTGATTCTAAATAAAAGTTTCCATTTTGTTTCTATTTTCCGTAAAAATCATTGCTCCATATTCCCTCCATTTTTTCTCAGCAGCCTTTAGTAGAACCACATATCTGTTACTGCAACTTTCATCTTCATCTGTGAGGAAAGCTTCCTGAGTTTACTGACATATAGAAGGTTTTATATGATAGAGAAGCCTTTTCTTTGTTTTTTTTTAATCATTTCCCTTAAGCAAGGCAATAAAGCCATTTAAACACTAGGAGTTACGGAGTGTTAGAGAATATGAGGACACTGTTAAGGAGAGAGAACAATAAAAGAACAAGAACACCTGATTGTCCCCAATTACCGTATTTGAGGGCATATAAGGTGCACTGGTGTATAAGACGCACCCCAATTTAAGCAGGAAAATCAAAATTATTAATTAGTAAAATTATTAGTAAATTGTACAGCCTATGCTATATTTATGAGATATTATTTTGGTTAAACAAACCCTGATCAGAATTAAACGAAAAATAGTAGGAAAAACAGAACATGAGCCTATAAAAACTTTATTATATCCAAAGGTAAGAAAACAAGCAATTATTACAATTGCTCAAAACATTACAGTTACTATTAAAATTTGATTAATTTTCAAATCCATAAAATTCGTCGTCTTCATTATCAAAGCTGTGATACTTATTTTAACTACTACTCTCATTGTCTTTAAATAATGCGTCATCAAATTTCGGCCGACTATCGTGAATTTTAAACCTTCATATGGCATATAAGACGCAGGGGAAAAAGGTATTTTTAGTAAAAAAAAAAATAGTGCGCCTTATATATACCGTCAAATATGGTAGTCGTGGCTCGTCTATAGTTCTAATTCCAGTTAGGTTAGTTACATCCACTTACGCGCAAAGAATTTTAGGATAAGTATGAATTCATCTTCTGCCTTCTTTCCACCTATAGATTAGATTATTGTACTCGTATCCGGAAAAATCATTGATCCAGTTAAAAAAAATTCTTATAATCCAAAATATGTTTCAGCTTTAAATAACGCACACGGGTTTGGTAACCCGCAAAAAATCAATCTTTATATGCTATAATGTTTTATTTAGGTTTAATCATTTCACCTCAAGGAAGTCGATAATGCTACTAACACGCAAGGGACGACTATGAGTGAAAGAGAATTAGAAGACTTTAGATGGAACAGGAAACCCCAGTCCTAAACAGGAAAAAAGGGATAAACATTTGTTCAATAGACGAACATGGAAGGTGAACTGGGTGATAGGTAAACGTATACAGTGTAATCTGAAAAAAATGTCTGAGTCTGAGAAAACCTCTAAAGAAACCAATTCAATGTTAATGGCCTCCGAGATTAGTGTACTAATGATTACTTCACTGTAAAAATATCTGATTTTATTGAAGGCTTCTTTATGGTTTTCAGCATGAGAAATTATTCGTCTCTTCTACTCTTTTAGGCATATTTCTCACTTAATTTGAATACGAGAATGGAGACTCAAAGACATATACGAGCGCTAACCAAAGACGTTCAAAGTCGATAAAAATGTCGTGTTAATCTTTGGTGATTCTTTTCCAGTTCGTCAATATGAACTTTCATAGTGCATAAAAGCCTGGCACATTGAGCAGGTTGTTCGCACATCACTTTCAGATCGCTTCATAAACGGGATAGGTAACGTTTCTACGACTACAATGTTTAAAAAAACAGTCAGTTTTTTTCTCATGTCCACATTATAGGACTCTATTAATGGAGAAAGTAACATTTATAAATCAGTCACTTTAATAAACTTCGCTTCGGGATTTTTTCTTATTATTCTTTGCCTCTTTCAAATCAGATAAACAGAAAAAAAAATATCGTTAGAAACACAAAAAAGAGTGCTGAACCGTCATGTAATATCAGTCCTTCTATACGACACTGAATGCTCGACAATCTCCTCACAGATGACTTCAATCAACAGAAATATGGTTTTACCGAAGGATGCTGAGAATACCATGGACCGAACATGTAGGCAGCCACGAACTCTAGGAAACAAAAAAGAAAGAGGAAGAGACTGTCGAAATTTCTAGAGCACATGATGAAGAAAGAGGGTTTGGAAACAATGATACTCACAAGACAAATTGAAAGCAAGAGGGATATAGCATAACCTACCTGATGAGCATGAATGAATGGATGGCCTGATTTTGGAGAGAGAGAGAGCAAAACGACAAAATTTAATCAGAGCTGTAAAGGACAGGACATTTTTGAGAGTCATGATCGTTAACGTCCTGAAGGGATATGACACGTTGCTGTCACATATGGTCTAGTGCTTCTACTATGCATTCACAGATCATTTAGAATCCAAAGAAGAATCTGCAAAGTTATTGATACTAACCTGGCATCACATCTTCAGTGTCTTTTCTACCGCCGTAATGTAGCTTCTCTGTATATTATCTATAATTACTCTAATAGTCATTGTTTCTGATGAACTTCCCTTTAGACGTTAGGCACCTCCGATAATTTGCAGAAAAATGAGCACAATATGATGAAAAAGGCCCACAAATTGATAAAAAAAAAAAGTTTTTATCGTCAAAATGTTTGTTATTATTAAGAGGAAAGACAAAAATATTTTTTATCTCTTTATTAATTTTTCTAATCCTTTCTAGCAATTATTTTAGAATTTTTAAAAAATCTTGCTGGAAATATATATATTTTTTACATCTTTAACCACGACGCACACCTTAATTAATGAAATTTCGAGAAATTAAATTTTTTCCTGCTTCATATGCATATTAATTTTAAGAAGGTCTCCTTGGAGAATTCTATTTTTATTTTTTTTTCAACAGAAATCTGCTCTGAATCGTAAAATAAAAAATGCGATCAAACTAAGACATTATTTAATTAGAAAAGCTTTTAATTATTTTTATGAATAACATATGTTATTGACACTATTGTCTTAAACAATTTATTTTCGATAAATAATGAAATTTTACAAGAATTATTTTGCTTTCTTTTTTTTGAAAATTTTAATTAGAATAATTTATAAAGTTTTAAATTTCTGTACTAATTTGTGCGGGCTATGTCGTATTGTTATTAAGTAAAAACTATATTTAGTAATCATAAACTGAAAAGCTTAGTACATATCATCACGTACCAATATTTTAAAAATAATTTTGAATTTATATATATATATATATATATATATATATATATATATATATATATATATATATATATATGCGTGTGTGTGTGTGTAAATATGCCGATTTTCTATTATACGGCCGGCCCTACGCGACATTATCAGAAAATAAAGCGACAATTCTAGTAAATTTTCAACCAAAAATATTTAAAATTCCTTAAGACATTAGATTACGTAGAATATTTTCCTAAATTTTTAAGATTACTGAGTACTTAAAAATTATATATAAAATTCGTTCACGTTAATTCAATTACTTTTTTAACGCCTAAAGCCTCCTAGAACAACATTAGAGAAATATCAATCTGTCAGCAGCTGTCAGACACCCGAACGCCTTAAATAAACAGCTACTGTTAAGGCAAAAAATTAATTCTTCCGATATTTTAAACTTAAAGTAAATAATATTTTCTTCAAATAAGATTAATTATACTTTAAATCAGACAATATTTCTCATATAAAGTTTCAGAATAGTATATTTTAGTTTTGGGAGATCTTTTAATAAAGAAAATTACATTGCGATAAAAGACGACTAAAAAAGGGGCGATAATCAGTTATTTTAGCAAAAGAAAAAAATCTTCCAATCAATTTAAATTAGTTTTAAATTAGTTTTTGATATACAAAAAAGCATTATGCGTATTGGAAATATTAAATTTAATCGATTAGCTTAAAATTGAAACTAAAATAAAGGCTTCAAGAAAAATATTTAATTTTTTAAATTCATTTCAAACCTTAGGTATCTTTTTAGTTTTAGTTATTTGAGGTACCTACTAGACTTTATGAATTTATACGCAGTACTAATTTTGGGGTAAGGTTTTATAATTTTCCGGTTAAAATGCATAGATGTAACTGTAAATCCTGTGCTAACACATTCTCGCACTTGTTTCTTGCTGAACTCTTCCATTTTGCTTTCCAGTCAAGTTCCATCTTCAAAAATTTCAATGCAATGTCAAATGTTATCTTCTGTCTTCTTCATTCCTGTTCATTTATTGTTATCACACCTTTGTAATGTTCCTTCTTTTATTATATTCTTTCATGCTCTGTAACCTACGCATCTTAGTGGCTTTATTCCCTTTCTTGTGGTGAAATGATAAAAAAATAAACGTAAAGGCTGAGCTGAAATTAGTTTCTTTGCGTCTTTGTTTTTTTTTTATTATTAATAATAATAAAATAAAATTATAAAAATCCGTGTCACCCATTGAAGATGTCACTCACTACAGTAGGAAGTCTTTTTCAACAATGGCCCAGGTCGTGAATTCATAGTATTTATTAGGCTATTCTTAGTCTGACACAAGGCCATACCTAAAGAGTTCTCAGTGAAGATCGAATTCGTTTTCATAACAATTGTGTGATAGACTAGCATCATAAGCCACTGCTCCACGTTGGAGTAACCCGATATTCATGAAAATTGGTTAAGTCTGGTACAAGTATGGAGCATCGTGCAAGGAGCAGACTTCAGTCGCCACCTCATTTACAAATCTTAGCATTGTGGATCGAATTCACAATGGAGTAATCGATAGAGGCTTGGATTGTGGAATCGGAGAGCCGAGTTCGAATAAGAGTCGAATCCATGACATTCACTCACGTGCTAATACCCTAATATCGAAAGATACATGATCGCCTAAGCATGTATCATGCATGGCACATAACTGACTAACATAGTCTTCTGAAGCAAGTTTCCTAAATATGGAACTGGAATAATAGCAGCGATGGTGATTGGCAAGTAGCCATCATAAAAATTCAGAATGTGGATTTAATAAATACTAAATACTTTAAATTTCTCATTGTTAAATGTCCATTTATAAACAATTCAGTATGAGAGATAACGAAATTGAACGCAGAATTGGCTATTATAAAGGTAGGTTTGTCCAAGCCACCAAGAAGCTAAAAACCCAAACATTAACCTAAGAACTAGAGTCATATTCTTAAGTAGAATTTGGGCACTTCTATTTGGTGCAATGGTTAGCAAGCTTGTCTTGCTAGATCAATTACGACTGAGAATTGATTTCGATCCTCACTGAGTGCTCGCCACATTCAAGAACTTTACCAAATAACAAACTACATAAAAGACGTCAACGACAGCAACAACTAAAATGAATAACACAAGTAACACACAAAGAAAATGATGTCATAATTTGTTGACTTTCCACACTGCCTTAAACAAGAATTTAGAAAGAAAAGTCTCGCCAATAATAAAAAAAAAAGAGTTATTGGACTTGTGTAACCTATCTTCCTGAAAACTTATTTTAATAGAAATATTTTATAAATTTAAACCGACAGTAACGCTAACCGATCATTGATTTAATGCCGAATACCCCCTCATAAGGGAACGGTTAATCTCACCATTACCATCTAGATCAGGGTTTTTGACCTTTTTTGCGTCATCGCCCACTTTCACATAGAAAAAATTCCCACCGTAAAACTGTATAGTAAATATTCAAAATCGTGCAAAATTGTTTGGTAAAAGTTTGTTACTGGTTCGTAAACAGAATTATGATGTAGTAAAAATACCAAAGAAATAACGCTGACTTGTACGGCGGCTCCTGCTGCTACTAGCATATTAAAGAAAAAACGAAATCAAACTTGACTATTGAAAACTATATATAATTTAGTTTTATAGTCATGGTTAGTTTTATGGTGTGTTAGCGTTGCAAGTGTTGCCAAAAAGTAAACGATTTTTGTTCATAATTGTAACACTATTTAGGGTTGTTAGAAATAAAGAAGAAAAAAGAAAAGGTGAGAATTAAATTTAGGTGATAAGAAGCAATCACGAACAGGACACTAAGCAATGTTATTTTTCAGACAAAGAAAAGTGGTAAGATTTTATTTTCATTAGCAAAAAAGTAAGGTCGCGGATCTGTCGCGTTTGATTTATGACGGCGCACCGAGTTCAAGATAGCCATCTGTCTATGGCAATGGTGAAAATTTTCAGGTCGGTCAGGGGGCCTACGAAACAGAAACTGAGAGATAAAAATTAATTGGGTCGCGAAAAACAAAATGTCCGTTAGACCACCCAGTTACAAAGAAAGAAAGACTGACCCATTAGCTATCTACGGAGATGTCGTTTGGAAAAGGCACCTGTTTTGTGTCAAGAGCTGGCCATGATGGCAAATTATTTTATCAGAACGAATAATTGGCTGGAACGTGAATATCGCCGGATGACCACCCACTTGTTTGGTGAAGGTCCCGAGTGATGAATCCCAGATGACATTCAGGATATATTGAGATTGAGACCACACTACGGGTCGTATTGGTTTGTTGTCGGGCAGAAAGGAAAGGAAAGAAAGAAGGAAAAGAAAGAAAAAAAAATGAAGATAATCTTTTTTTCTTTGAGCAAGAAATTTTAAACCGAGGCTAGTCCGGTCACACCCACGCCGCTGAGCGCCCATTGGCTGAATGGTGACGTGAGCAGTGGACGAAGGTAATCATGTGAAGAAGTGGGGGGGCTGTCGACACCCCCTTGAAGGGATCGGTATGAGATGCCACTGTGAGAGAGAGGGAAACCCATTGACACCCTCTGGGTCAGATACCAATATGAGAAAGGAAGAATTTGAGAGGACGAAAGATTTCCAAAAATGGAAAGTGATGGGTTTTCCTGACCAAAAACAAAGAAAAACCTTTAACACAGATTTAGAATTATCAAGGAACCTCAAACCCCGAACGACCCACCCCGGCGTCCATATAAGCAGAGTCGCAACGAGTAAGACGGCAGTTGAGCTGAATTGAGGAGTTCGCAGCTGAGTTGGGTTGGAGTTGCAGACCCGCCTCGCAGGAAGCTGACTTAAGAACCACGCATTCTCGACCTCAACTTCTAACCAAGAACAATTTATTTTTGAAGAACGACTTAGACTCACACCACCAAAACAAGTTTTACGAATATCACCTGAAGATACACCAAAAACCAGTTCCGTGAAAAAAACAAGATATTAAGACTCGCCTCACGAACACAAAGTGTCACGAATCCATATAAGCGGGTTGGTAGAAAGACGCAATCCTGTATTCAGCAACCAGATATAACATATTGTTATCCTTTTTTAACACATTTGAACTTTTCGAGTTATTACTTTATTTTCTTTTACATATACTTGTGTGGTATTACCCTTGTTCGAACTCGACTTGCATTACGGCCCAGGGACTGATTGATTTCGTCTACCTAAGATCAAATCACAACGTGGGTAGGTTAGACTAGAAATCAAAACAGTTACTTCGGTAACCAGACGTTGGGGGCGAGCTAGGAACGACAAGGCTGATACCGAATCTAACCAGATTCCCATCCGAATCAGCAAAAGGTTCGAACGTCACATTTGGTGCCGCGACCAATACCAAGCCAGTTCGTCGTCACAGGACAGGATAGGACGGCGACGGCGCGGAGACAGACGGGATGACGTCACAACTGGTCAAGTGACCAGGATAGCACGACGGACGCGGCCAGGCAGACGTCACATTTGGCGCAGCGACACCGGGGGACGTCACATAATTATAAAAATAAAAATAATATCTAGCATCTAGTAAAAATTCAGCGAATATTTTTTTTTTACTGTTCTTGGTGTTCCCTTATCAAATTTATATCCGAAAACAATTTTATTTCGTTTGAAGAATATTCTGAATGTTAATGACCTTTCTGTAAACTATAGATAATACAAAAATATTTTTATACTGGTACTTTAACATTTTATTAGGAGACTATATATATAGAAATATCTTTTTAATAGAAAAAAATCATATATCGTCCACCAAAATTTCCATCCGCCCAACATTTTCTGTTTAGTTGTTCATTGCCCACGCAACAGATGAAATCGCCCACCGTTGTGTGATATCACCCTGTTTGGGGAATATCTCTCATCCAGTTATTCCAAATAACCTCCTGTTTTTTTGGGGTTTTTTTTTGGTGTCGGGGGGGGGTGTATTCAAGTTATTCGTATATCTCCTTTGAATATCTTTTCGGATAGCATATGTAAAGGGTATTCCAATAACTTGGACTGATTTTAATGTGAATTAAGATTAAGCGTCTAATGATTTTTTTTTTCATTTTCTTTCACATTTGGCGAACATTTGGGCGATATTATTTTTCACACATAATTGTCATGACTTAGTTAACATGACCAATAAGACTGATTTATTTACTGCTGATTTTGATCCGTCTTAATGAAGCATCCTTATATATAATCCGTCTTAATGAAACACCCATTAGAAATAACATTTTAATGCTCAAAATCTTATATCGCACACCAGAATTTCCATTTTCCCACCATTTTCTGTTAGTTGCTCATTGCCCATCCAACAGCTGAAATCGTCCACCGATAGGCGAAATCGCCCATGTTGGGGAAATCCTGATATATATGTATGTATGTATGTATGTATGTATGTATGTATGTATGTATGTATGTATGCATGCATCAGTTTGTCTGGAATGTAATGTAACGTCTATGGAGATGGAATAAGAACTTGTTCAAATGTAACAAAACGAAAATGTATTTGTAACCAATTATTAGCAATAACAAAGCCTACTGAGAAACTCTTTTTTCTCTTTTCTTTGTTAATTTTACTAGTCGTATCGCTTGCCTCCTAGTTCCGCACATTAATGCTGAAATGCTAATGCATTATTGATGTCTATAGGCTTATGAATCATTGATTTTAGAAAAAAAAAAACAACCGTTCCCTAAACAGTGGATGGTCATTCTTTTCCTGGATTGAGATGAAAGAAAACACGACTGTCTTTGAACTTTGGCTAGCGTCTTTTTCTGACTGGAAAATGTTCGATAGAATATTTTGGGGAAAGAAATAGCAGCTGGCGAGAAACAACTTTTCATCGCAAATACGTTTAATGCATACACTAGATGTCTGTTAATATGGACGTCAACCTGCCACCCGAATCCCCTTCCTGGTGATAAAATATATTAGTTCATCTGTGTTGTGTTAAGTATTTCAAATTTGCCATTCTGAAGAATTATTAAAAAGGAAAATTCTGCAATTAAAGAAAAAAAAAATGTTCAGAACGAACATTGCAATTTTTGGTCTTCTGTTTTGTTTTTTTTTTTTGTCTTTTTTCATTATTGTTGCACCCTCTTTTTTCTGTTAGCAATATGACCCGGTGAAGAATTCCCCCGATTAAACCAACTACCACGTGAATAAAACGGGAGGCATCGGCTGAGGTCAGACCGATAGGGGAATAAATTCTGGCATGTCTACTTGCAAAAAAAGCACACTATACAGCGACACTACGTCCACGCCCAATCATGTGTTGTTTTTCTTTAGCGACAAACTCTGTGGGTTATTTAATTTCGAAATCTAAATATTTTGTATATCATTTTATACTTTCTGGGTAAAACGTATGTTTTTTTAAATATTATGTTACTGGTAATTTTACTATAAAAATATATTATTTATTAGGTTGGTGCAAAATTTATAATGATAATGTCGGTTTTTGACGTATTTTTTAATACGTCAAGAACCGACATTATTTTGCACCAACCTAATATTTACTTTTTTGGTGGGGGTCACTATTTGTCTATAGCTGGAACCCGGCCAAGTACTACCACATTGGGTCAGGGTGGGCATGGGAACAACAGCAATTAAGACGTGATCCTCAAAACCTCCAATCTCCCGATCAGAGACCTTGCTTCCGGATGTAGTTTATCGTCATACTCAGGACGACCCGGTCATGTGACTGATGATCTGTCAATTTTCCAGATTTATTGATGTACAATAATATCATGCGTCTATGTTGTGGCCTGTTAGGGGCTAGAAAGAAAGACACAGAAAGAAGAAAGTAGGTTGAACAAGTGTATTGAAATAACAGAACATATATATAAAATAACAGTGTTATTAGTCAGCAGATAGAAGTGTCAGTCCGAACTGTTAGGTTACACTCTGTCTCGACTGCCTCTTTTAGGAAGTCTCGCAGGTTAGCATTCACGAAGGAGGAAGAGTTAATTCTAATGTAGATAGGTCACCATAACAGTCTACTTATGCTGCGTTTTAGAAAATATTTTTAAATTGTAATATTTTTTTTTTAGAAAATAAAAATTTAATGATACAAATCTTTCTAATAAAGCCATAGCTGGGGAGAGAAGTGGCGGAGTCTAGGTACCATAGAAGAAAGCTCATCAGAACAATTACCACGAAAATATTTACAAAGGGTGTTTCATTAAGAGGGATTATATATAAAGGTATTTCATTAAGACGGATCAAAGTCCACAGTAAATGAATCAGTGTTATTAGTGAAAATTTATTTATTTCTCTACTGGATCATGTTATTTAAGTCATGGCAATTATGTGAGAAAAATAATATCACCCAAATGTCCGACAAATCTGAAGAAAAAGAAAAAAATATCATCAGACGCTTAAACTTAATTCAAATTTAAAATCGGTCCAAGTTATTGAAACACACTTTAGAATGTTACTGTGGTGGGAAAGTGTCTGAAGTCGAGATCAGCCAGGTCAGGATCAGTAATATTGCAGATTATTCTTTGGATTTTATCAGGAATTTCTAAATATATAACAGAAGCATTAGGCCAGATGTAATGGCAATTTTTGAAGCAAAAACCAACATTCCTCGCTGCAGACCTAGCATTTGATTCAATATAATATTTCTATTTCATGCCCACTGTAAACGTTAGACCGAGAAGCCGGAACAAGACACTGCTTTGGCATGCTGATGGAAGGTAAAAATGTCTCTCTCAGACGGTCTTGTTTTATCGCGATCATATTCGCCGATCTAATAAAAACAAATTCTGCGTAACGATGAAAAGTAACAAAGAATGACGAAAAAACTGGTCAAATTATAATCAATTTTAATTTATTGATTGAACATTTGAAATTATTTTACAATCTTTAATTAAATAACTATTTTTACAGTAAGGTTCACCCTGCACTAGGCCCGTTCGACTCCCATCATGTAGTTATACTTTATATTAGATTTGATAACAGTAGCTAAATAACGGTCAATGAAAATTTCTATGATGTCTCTCTTTACCGATAAAGGGTTCAGTCCAAAGGAGTCTGACTCTCTTCAGGGCGTTATACTTTATATTAGATTTGCGAACAATAGCTAAATAATGTTTAATGATAAATATCTATGATGTCTCTCTTTACCGGGAAAGGGTTCAGTCCAAAGGAGTCTGACTCTCTTCAGGGCGTTATACTTTATATTAGATTTGCGAACAATAGCTAAATAATGTTTAATGATAAATATCTATGATGTCTCTCTTTACCGGGAAAGGGTTCAGTCCAAAGGAGTCTGACTCTCTTCAGGGCGTTATACTTTATATTAGATTTGCGAACAGTAGCTAAATAATGTTTAATGATAAATGTCTATGATGTCTCTCTTTACCGGGAAAGGGTTCAGTCGAAAGCAGTCTGACTCTCTTCAGGGCGTTATACTTTATATTAGATTTGCGAACAGTAGCTAAATAATGTTTAATGATAAATATCTATGATGTCTCTCTTTACCGGGAAAGGGTTCAGTCCAAAGGAGTCTGACTCTCTTCAGGGCGTTATACTTTATATTAGATTTGCGAACAGTAGCTAAATAATGTTTAATGATAAATATCTATGATGTCTCTCTTTACCGGGAAAGGGTTCAGTCCAAAGCAGTCTGACTCTCTTCAGGGCGTTATACTTTATATTAGATTTGCGAACAGTAGCTAAATAATGTTTAATGATAAATGTCTATGATGTCTCTCCTTACCGGTAAAGGGTTCAGTCCAAAGGAGTCTGACTCTCTTCAGTGCGTTATACTTTATATTAGATTTGCGAACAGTAGCTAAATAATGTTTAATGATAAATATCTATGATGTCTCGCTTTACCGGGAAAGGGTTCAGTCCAAAGGAGTCTGACTCTCTTCAGGGCGTTATACTTTATATTAGATTTGCGAACAATAGCTAAATAATGTTTAATGATAAATATCTATGATGTCTCTCTTTACCGGGAAAGGGTTCAGTCCAAAGGAGTCTGACTCTCTTCAGGGCGTTATACTTTATATTAGATTTGCGAACAGTAGCTAAATAATGTTTAATGATAAATATCTATGATGTCTCTCTTTACCGGGAAAGGGTTCAGTCCAAAGGAGTCTGACTCTCTTCAGTGCGTTATACTTTATATTAGATTTGCGAACAGTAGCTAAATAATGTTTAATGATAAATATCTATGATGTCTCTCTTTACCGGGAAAGGGTTCAGTCCAAAGGAGTCTCACTCTCTTCAGGGCGTTATAATTTATATTAGATTTGCGAACAGTAGCTAAATAATGTTTAATGATAAATGTCTATGATGTCTCTCCTTACCGGGAAAGGGTTCAGTCCAAAGGAGTCTGACTCTCTTCAGGGCGTTATACTTTATATTAGATTTGCGAACAGTAGCTAAATAATGTTTAATGATAAATGTCTATGATGTCTCTCCTTACCGGTAAAGGGTTCAGTCCAAAGGAGTCTGACTCTCTTCAGTGCGTTATACTTTATATTAGATTTGCGAACAGTAGCTAAATAATGTTTAATGATAAATATCTATGATGTCTCGCTTTACCGGGAAAGGGTTCAGTCCAAAGGAGTCTGACTCTCTTCAGGGCGTTATACTTTATATTAGATTTGCGAACAATAGCTAAATAATGTTTAATGATAAATATCTATGATGTCTCTCTTTACCGGGAAAGGGTTCAGTCCAAAGGAGTCTGACTCTCTTCAGGGCGTTATACTTTATATTAGATTTGCGAACAGTAGCTAAATAATGTTTAATGATAAATATCTATGATGTCTCTCTTTACCGGGAAAGGGTTCAGTCCAAAGGAGTCTGACTCTCTTCAGGGCGTTATACTTTATATTAGATTTGCGAACAATAGCTAAATAATGTTTAATGATAAATATCTATGATGTCTCTCTTTACCGGGAAAGGGTTCAGTCCAAAGGAGTCTCACTCTCTTCAGGGCGTTATAATTTATATTAGATTTGCGAACAGTAGCTAAATAATGTTTAATGATAAATGTCTATGATGTCTCTCCTTACCGGGAAAGGGTTCAGTCCAAAGCAGTCTGACTCTCTTCAGGGCGTTATACTTTATATTAGATTTGCGAACAGTAGCTAAATAATGTTTAATGATAAATATCTATGATGTCTCTCTTTACCGGGAAAGGGTTCAGTCCAAAGGAGTCTGACTCTCTTCAGGGCGTTATACTTTATATTAGATTTGCGAACAATAGCTAAATAATGTTTAATGATAAATATCTATGATGTCTCTCTTTACCGGGAAAGGGTTCAGTCCAAAGGAGTCTGACTCTCTTCAGTGCGTTATACTTTATATTAGATTTGCGAACAGTAGCTAAATAATGTTTAATGATAAATATCTATGATGTCTCTCTTTACCGGGAAAGGGTTCAGTCCAAAGGAGTCTCACTCTCTTCAGGGCGTTATAATTTATATTAGATTTGCGAACAGTAGCTAAATAATGTTTAATGATAAATGTCTATGATGTCTCTCCTTACCGGGAAAGGGTTCAGTCCAAAGCAGTCTGACTCTCTTCAGGGCGTTATACTTTATATTAGATTTGCGAACAGTAGCTGAATAATGTTTAATGATAAATGTCTATGATGTCTCTCCTTACCGGTAAAGGGTTCAGTCCAAAGGAGTCTGACTCTCTTCAGTGCGTTATACTTTATATTAGATTTGCGAACAGTAGCTAAATAATGTTTAATGATAAATATCTATGATGTCTCGCTTTACCGGGAAAGGGTTCAGTCCAAAGGAGTCTGACTCTCTTCAGGGCGTTATACTTTATATTAGATTTGCGAACAATAGCTAAATAATGTTTAATGATAAATATCTATGATGTCTCTCTTTACCGGGAAAGGGTTCAGTCCAAAGGAGTCTGACTCTCTTCAGGGCGTTATACTTTATATTAGATTTGCGAACAATAGCTAAATAATGTTTAATGATAAATATCTATGATGTCTCTCTTTACCGGGAAAGGGTTCAGTCCAAAGCAGTCTGACTCTCTTCAGGGCGTTATACTTTATATTAGATTTGCGAACAGTAGCTGAATAATGTTTAATGATAAATGTCTATGATGTCTCTCTTTACTGATAAAGGGTTCGGTCCAAAGAAGTTTGACTCTCTTCAGGGCGTTATACTTTATATTAGATTTTCTAACACTAGGGGGATGTTGGTCAGGCATGCGAGTCACAAGGGGTCTTGATGCTCTCCATCCTGTTATCTTTATTATTTATATTGTGAATTCTTAAGAGTTTTCCTGGCCTTCATAGGGAAGTGGTTTCCCTTTTACTTTACTTGATTATTTTATTGCAACTCTAGTTCGACGACCATTGATCAATAGTACTTTCGCCCTTTATTATTTCGTATTTTTCGCTTTATAAGATTAATAACCTTCCTCCTCGCACTCAGCGATATGCGATAATGGGGAAAGAGGGGTTTGAAAATTTGAAACTCACATGACACCTTGAAGGCAAGCGGAACCGAGGAAAACGGCGAGTAACCTACCTAATGAGGTTATATGAATAGAGGACGGAACAGACAATGGGAAGTATATTAAATGACCATGACGCCGCATATAGAAGTTTGGTTTGCTTGGTTGTTTTTGTTTAGTAGTATATCAAACTCTATGGGTTATTTACTGAGGAAATCTAAAAATTTTCCTGTTTAGCGATAATAACGGTTTTAGTGATTAACCCACAGGCCAGGGAGAAGAGTGGGGGTACATTCCTTTCCCAAGAGTATCTGCGCGGAAGGGAATATAACGAACCACAAAAAAATATAAAAAATTGTATAAAATAGACACACACACACACACACATATATATATATATATATAATAAAAAATTCTAGGCCATTATTCATTACTCCACCTGAAAATCAAAAGTTACACCACCTGGTATTCTTAAGTGGTCACCAAACTAAGTACTGACCAAGCTTGATATTGCTGAATTTTAATGAATGTACCCGGAGCGGATGTTTCAAAACATGATATGACTGTCAGTCCCTACCTAATGAATTTGCATAAGTAAATAGTAGAACAGAGATTGGTAGTGATAGTAAAATGTCAAACGTTGGTAAGAGCTAAAAAGGATAGAAACTTGTGAAGAGCCCTGACATAATACACAGAATAAGATCAACAAATAACGTATTAAATTTCAGATTTGAGTAGCCTCCTTAAACTAATGAGGATACTTCTGCAAAAAAGAGCTATTTAACAAGAAATGATTTATTAGATTTAATCGACTAATAATATAAATATATATATATATATATATATATATATATATATATATATATATAGTGCTCGAAACATAGTATAAGAATAGAATAGATAGTGCTCGAAAACGGCTATTTTTGTAGTGATTTTATAAAATTTGTTATAATTTTTTTTAAATAAATATTTTTATATATATATATATATATATATATATATATATATATAAAAGGTAGGATGTGTGTGTGTGTGTGTGTGTGTGTGTGTAACGAATGCACCGCGTCAATTTTCGACGGATTTGCACCAAAATTTACATGCACATAGCGGAAAGGCCAAGATCGATTTTGCTTTTCGCAACTCCCATCGATAGTGGAAATAATCGATTTTTTCATTCTTCTACGGCAGTTTTCATGTAGTTTCCGGCCATTTTGTACTGGCCAGAGTGAGAGCCTATAGCTGGCTGCCACGAATAGGCAGGAAGATTCTATTGCCCAGCGTGTGAGGCAACAGCTGACTGATACGAATGTTAACTAGCATGCTAGCATGCAAAAAAAAAAAAAAAAAATAATCGATAGTTGCATTCTTCACAATTGGGAAAAATTTCAGTCTGCATGGCACTTTACTCCAATTGGCTCATTCGCTTGCTTAAACTCAACGTTCATTCTGATTCCGCAGAACTGGGTTCGGTGTGAAAAAGTATTTGTTGTTAACATTCTTTTTTCATTCGGTTTTTCCAGTCACGAGTCCTTTTTTAAAGCTGATCGTTTTGTGTTCATTTTCTTTAGTTCTTTTTTCGTAACAGATTTAATGTTTACTATAGAGCTTAGAAAAAAAAATCGCAGTGTGAGATAGGCAAGAAGTAAGGCATGTAGCAACATCAGCACGAAAAAGGGCACTCCTTTAAAGGCAAGGAAGGGCAAAAATATTTTAAGTCAAGTGACAGCGATTGCTGTATGAGTCGTACGTTTTTAGAATCAAGCACGGACAACGCCGGGCCACGCTGCCAGTATATATATATATATATATATATATATATATATATATATATATATATATATATATATATATGATGGAAATATTCCTCAAGTCAAATGTTGATCATTTTAAAGTCAGTGTATTTATGTCTGGAAATGAAATAACGCCATCGAAACTTTATCATTGTTCATACAGTTCTTTTTTCTATAACTGCCTTCAAGCAGCCCTACAAGTTCTTCTTGCTGACGTCATTATCATAACGCTTTCTGACACGTTGTCTGCCATCTCAGTTTTATGTTGTTATAAAGAAATATATATTCACAGCATATCCTCAAATGTTGTATTTTATTTGAACACCCGGTCAGGTCGCATTTCGAAGATGTTTTGGGGGCGAAATCTCACAAAGGATTTTAAAAATGTTAACTTCATACGGAAAACTTTCATGAAATTAATACCTTGATAATCAAGCGTTGGTTTAATTTGAATGTTAACCTCGTCGAAAATAAACCTCAATACATAAGATGTTACCACACCGAAAAAAAAATTTCAGTTCAAATTAGAACTTCTCTACTTCTAAATGCCATATCCCATCGGGTGATTATGAGTCTCCACAACTTCCTCACCTTTGTAACTCTATGTAATATTTGTCCCAATCTTTGTTATTGCATCCGTTTACACAAGATTCTTGAGTAAGTTACACGATGTTTCCCTTTGCCCATCTTGCATTCGATATGTCCGGCGGGTGTTAAATTTCCCAAGCCCTCATTCTGTGCCAGAGAAATTTCAACTCTCTTTTTCTGAACTTACATATAAGCGACTTTTTTGTTCCATTTTCCATAAAAATGATATTCTCAGCATCCTTCTGTAGAACCACATTTACGTTAGATTTAAGTAGTTTTTCCTTGTTTCGAAACAATTAATCCTGCTTTTTAATAGTTTGCTTAACTTTTGAAAGGCATATTTCAGTATTCGACTGTATCTTCGGATTTCTGTGTCACATTTTCCGTCCGCTGATATAACACTTCCCAGATAATTAAATATCTGTAGTTTCATTATTTGTAGCTCGCATTCTTCTTGTATGTGCAGTGTCACGTCAGGGTGTAGTCGATCATGGCTCTCCACTTCCACCTATTCCTCGTAGCTCTCAATAACTTTTGTCCCTTTGTATTTTCTCCCCGACCCTGTTCTGTCATCCACTTGATTAAGCCCACTAGGTATGTCACGCATTGTTTTCCCTTGTCTCTACTTCCCTCTATGTGCCCTGTGAGTATCAGATTTTTCCAAGCTATCCTTTCTCATTACGTGTCCCAGAAATTTCAGTTCCCCTTTCCTGATGTTAAGTATAAGCTTCTTCCTTGTTTGCATCCTCTCCAAAACCTCATCGTTGCTCACACACTCGGTCTATGATATCTTTAGCATCCTTCTGTAGATCCATACCTGTGTTGCCTTGAGTCTCTTCTTCATCTTTGAATAGATCGTCCAACATTCGCTGCCTTAAAGGAAGCAAACGTAGCAGTTAGGTACTCTTTTCTTTGTTACCAACGAAATACTCTGCCTAGCTTTTGGAAAGGGTCTTTGGCCTTCCCAATACGTCTTCGGATCTCAGCGTCGCATTTACCGTTCTCTGTCAGAACACTTTCCCCGTATTTAAATTTCCGCATCTGCTTGATTTAGTGTCCCCGAACTGTAAATGGCATTTCGAGCTCATCTTTTTACTGATGACCATGCATTCTGTCTTCTTGTAGTTTGTTCTTCTCGCTCTCCTTCGCTACCTTCTGTAGGAGGTTCTGTAATTTCTTTTCGGTGTCTGCTATCACCACTGTGTCATCTGCGTATCTTATATTGTTAAGACTGTGGTCGGCAATGATGAATCGCTAGGATTTCCAATTCTCTCATAATTGCCTCGCTGTATAGGTTGAATAAGTCCAGTGAGAAGACACATCCTTGCCTTACGCCCCTTCTTATTTTTGCATATATGCTGAACGCATTCTCTATCCGCATGTAGGCCGTTTAATGCTCGTATAGGTTCTTGATTATTCTAATATCTTTTTCAAATATATCAAGGTTGGTGAGCAGTTCCAACAGATCTGTGTGGAGTAGTTTGTCGAACGCCTTTGTGTAGTCTATAAAACACAGATACATGTCCTTCTGCATTTGTAATGCTCTATCTGATACCATTCTGATCATGAATATCGCGTTCCTTTTTTCTTGTCTTTAACGAACCTGCACTGTTCTTGTCCTATCTCTGGTCTGATTCTTCTTCGCGCTCTATTCATCAGAATACGGATGATGAGTTTTCTTACGTGGCTCATTAGGTTGATTGTTCGGTGGAGTTCACATTCGTTTCCGCCTGGTTTCTTAGGCATTGCTATGAAAACAGATTTACTGAGGTCTTCCGGTATATCCCCGTTGTTGTAGATTTAATTTATTATTTCTGTGATCTTGTCTATGCCAAAATCATTTATGGTTGTCAGCATTTCCGTTACAATTCCGTCTGGCCCTGCCGCCTTGTTTCTCTTCAATTTGGCCAGTGCAGCTTCTACTTCGGTTTTAAGAATTTCAGGTGTGTCGGTAGTTCTGTGTATCGATGGTTGTTCTTTTTATTACTGTCGAGAAAAATGAATTGGAATTGGAACTCAGCTCTCCGATTAACAATTCTGAGTTATTATCCATTACATCACCTGCAAATCTGAACTTACAGCAACTGGTATTCCCAAGCGGTCACTCATCTAGATACCGACCATGATGAGTGTTGCCTTAACTTTGGTAATCATAGGGGAACCGGTGTTTCAACATGATGTGATCGTAAGTTCCATATATATTCGATGGTAATGTCGCTAAAATGGTATTGAATATCTAAATTGAATTCATCAAGCCTTACTTGATCAAATCCCAACCAGTAATATCAATAAGTTGACTGCTATAATTGAACAGATTTCAAGCATCTTCCCACATAAAAAAAACAATTGTTCCTGATTTCATATGAGGACGTAATTACATGAATTACGTTTATTCTTATCTACAATGGCATCTCAATTTTATTTCTTTAACGAATGGTAAGAGGTGTGATTTGAAAGTTTGTAATGTAACAATATTGTCAGCCCACATTTACTCAGGTTAATTTTCACATCGTCCCAAATGTTGTGATAGCACCACTAAAGATGGGGTATTTGTTTCAATAACCCCCGGGGTAAATCAAGCGGTAACACTGAAATATTCCAGAAATTTAAATGTATGGTAAATCAGGGAGTTTTTCCTCCATAGGCTCTGAATCTGTACAGGGTGACCCGAAAGTCTTGTCACCCATATGTAATGAGGAATCGGAGAGCCTAGTCCGAATTGCAGTGGAATCCATTACATTCATTTACGTGCTAAAATACCCTTGGGTAAGGTATGAATCCTATTCTTCTGCCCCCGCCACCAGCTATAGTTAAATAGCAGGACATACCGGGTTCTATAGCCTTCGATGGCAACTAGTCTACCGCAGAAAGAAATGGCAACCTACTGCGGGAAATAATCTGCCTCGTCAGTCATGTATCGAAAGATACATGGTCACCAAAGCGTGTAGCACGCATGGCATAATTCAGATAGCTGACACGAAAATGAATGTGTTCATACAGACCTTGTCGATATGCGACAGCGTCAGTGAAAGGGAATAAACTGAATCCAGTACATGTGCTTTGTATTATAGTATAATTTGTTCTGTTGTTGTTATTAGTTTTTGTAGGGGGTGACAAAACTTTCGGATCATCCTATAACTTCAGATTTCTGTGTTTTTAATACATTTTCCATCATCTATTAAAACACTTATCAACATTATTTAAATTACTCCATTATAAAATTATCAGATCGTTTGGTTTCTATACTTGCTCGATTTTGATGTCTCCCGTTCATAGATCGCATCTTGGTTTACACATCTAAACGATGACTGTATATTTTGTTATCTTACAGTTGATGGTTTGTCCGTTCTTCTGTCTTTCCTTCATTACTTTTTCTTGTATTTTTTTCTCTCTGTCTGCTATTAGATCTGTAATTAGGAATGCACTTATTAACTTTGACGTGTTCTTAATTTGTGTGAAGGTGTGCAGTTAATCACCAACAGTGTTCGAACATTGCGTGCAACACCTCGTCATAAGTAAACTCTGCTTCCTTTCATGGAATTTGTCTCTCCACCGTCAAAATAAATAAATAAGTAAAGTATGGCGAATAAAATTAGACCAACGTCGTCATTACGAACCTATTCACCAAGTCGAAATGTTTATTTCGTATGAATATACGAAAATTATCATCAATATCGTTGTTGCTAAGTACGGCCACTCATTTTAAATATGTTTTGAAATATTGCAGTCCTTTAAATATATACTCTTTGAAGTTTTAATGTTGGTTTTAGTTGCAAAATAAGATTTTACTAAAAAATATTATTTTCATTTCTCTCAGCAATTGACTTACTTCGCCATTATCATCTATAGATATCCCGTCAGAAAATTATACTGTTTTTATTTTATTTAATTAATTAGTTCTTACAGAAATGATATTAAAAAGATGTATTTAAAATATTTCCGCTAGCTTAAACTATATCAAAAGGTACATTTGTTTACTGGGAAGGGATCTTGTCTGTCAACTCAGTTCAGAGGTTACGAGGTTAGTATACTCATGTTCCTTTATCTACGATTATTAACATCGCACGAAATTTAAGAGATTTTCAAAAAAGTCAAAAAAAAAAAAAACCCAGAAGTGACAAATCAGGAGAATAGGAAAGGTGACTTACTAGTACAAAACCACATCCACCCACAGAAGCCTTTTAAACCAAAGACGTGTGTGCTGGAGCATATTCCTGATGAAGCAAAACCCCTTTTGTTAGTTTTGCTGGCAGTTTGATCTTGATAGGCTTTCGTAACTGCCTCAGCAAGTTGGTATAATACTCACTATTGATGATGCGAACCTTTTCTGATACTCACTAAAGAGTTTTTTATGTTGGGGAACAAATGATAGTCAAATCAGGACAATAGCGAAGATCAACCAGCTCAAAACCACATTTACGCAGAGCAGCCATTGAAAACAAGGACTTCTCTACTGTAGTATTGTCCTGATGAAACAAGACCCATTTCGTCAGGTTTTTTTTCTGAGCGTTTGATCTAGATAGCCTTTCGCATCTGCCTGAACAAGTTGCCATAGTGCCTCTTCATTGATACTACAGCCGTGTTGACTATAGACAATAAACACAATCCCCTTTGCACCCCAAAAAACTGAAGCCATCAACTTCCCAGCATATGAAACAAAACTCCAGGTGAGGAGGTGTGTTTTCACTGTATGGATTATCTCTGGACTAAACTGATGAACCGGACACTCATCTTGTGTTTGGAAACGTTCAAGGAAATCAGTTGGATATGTCTCAATGTCAGATTTTTCCGTGATCAAACTGATGCGTTTTTTATCAGCCGTCAGAAGACATGAAACCCACTGAACAGAAACCTTTGTCATGCCTATTTCATTGTGTAGAATATTCTCAACTATTTCACAGGATTTGCTGATAATATTGGTTATTTGTTTTATAGTCAGTGGTGAACAGGATCAACGTGTACTGCAATTGCAGGACGTCCAAACCTTGAGTCATCTTCAAGAATCTCCCCCTTTCTGCCTAAATTCATCTGCCCAGTATTGCACTGTTGATAAAGCTGAAGCGTCATCCTTTCAAGTAGCACCCGTATAGACAACACCACGATGCCAAATTTGGCGCTATAACACTTTCGCCTCCTCGCCCCGTTGGCTAGGATTAGGTTTTATAAACATTGATTGTTTTATTTTGAGATTTATATTTTAATTTAAATTTAAATATTATAATTAACAATAACAAAAAGAACTGCTTCCAGACTATAGTACCTGGGGTAAAGCATTGCTGAAGGATACAAAGAAGTGGGGTTGGTGCGAACATGTAATATCACTCAAAAAAATGACAAAATCCCTACTTCACGTTTTAATAATTTCTTCAACTTAATTTAATTTTATTGAACTTCAGGGTAAACAATGTTTTAAGAAAAATTCTTTTTTTCCTTTCTAACAACGAAGAATAAATTCTCAGGATTTCTTACTCTTGAGCATGCAACATACACCTGGTCATGCCTTAATAATTCTTTCTGGAGCCAAATTCCAAATTTTTTGAAGCGTTTGGCCTTGTCATTTGTTTATAGTTCACGCCAACTCAGAGCGAACTGGAAACTAGATTCTTGTATATATAAAAACGTAAAGAAAAACTATGTAAAAAACAATATTGTATTTTTTATTAAGTAGCTTGTTTTTAAAATAGTAGGAGTATTTTGCATATTAAATAATAAAACTATTTAACTTTTATAAAAAAACTAATTAAAATTTATTATACTAACCTACACACCCTTACTAAATCTGTCTTCTTTGTACCACCTTATCTGTTTGCACTTCTCTCCAAAATTTGGTTTCAATCCGTTAATTTTAGAGGGTGTGGCAGACGGACAGATTCACGGAAGTCATAGAATTTTATAGATAGATGAACTAAAAGCGGTTAAGTTTGGCTTTAAAAATAATTATCACAAGGCTCCTTACAAAATTTCATTGCCATAAATAAATTCATTCGTAAATGATTAAGTACTGAAATTCTTATTGATATCTCTTACGTATCTGATAGTCGGTAGATTTTTAGAATGAATGTGTAATTTAAAATATTCACTATGTGCTTTTTACACGTAAAGATTTTTAGATGCATAAATAAACCTTCAAAGACAACGTCCTCTGATTCTGTATATTACAGTCATAATGAGAGACTAGTGTGAGGTTTATCGACACAGAAAGCAGAATCAGCTAGCCGATTTCAATTTCCGCCCTTGTCTCTTGAGTTTCCATTCGCATAAATAACCGTTGGCAAAGGCGTGGCACTATCGCTTCTCCCTTCGGCCTGGAGTTAAATAGCAGTAAAGCATATGAGGTAAGAAAATTGAATATAGAATAGTCTACGCTATAGGCCGTTTTACCCCACACCGCAAGTTGCTAAAAATCCAAGATATTAACCTCAAAAAATTTGAATCATTTTCTTAAATAGCCTCGTCATATTGAGACTTTCAATGGATATCATGAACGTCGCCAAACCCGTTCAGAAATATCTGAACTGTCAACAACTTTCTCAGATTAATTGCTAAAAGTGGCTTTGAGCGAGCGAATCTTGGTCTCTGGAGATTCCAACTTTGGGAAAGCACCTCCATATTGCACTAAGATCGGATGAACGTATCGTGTATCTGATAATTATTTTGTCTTTCCACACGATCAAAACGGAATAGTCCATTGTTTATGAGGCATTGGCAGAGTGTATCTGTCACGCTAACTACCGAAGGGAGCCTTTAGAGCAGAAACAACGGCAACAAGGTAATCATTTCCTTTATTCATGCGCATGTGTAGGGCTACATATTCGACCGACAACCTGTCATATATGCCTACATAAGGAAGCAGAAAATTGAATAAAAGTATTTATTTAATTATCTACGAGGAAAAAAAAAACAGGCCCCAAAACTGACGCGGATAGAGCTGGTCTCTGTAGATTCCAGCTCCAGTGTAGTATCTCTGCATTACATTGAAAGTGAACTGTTGTAAGTGCTATGACATCTTGGCGGTGAATGAATAAGTTTTTCTTCTACTTTTCTCTCCTTGCATTTCGTCACGTGTAGAGACTACATATACCAACATCTATTCTTTAAATATAAATTCCATACATCCTTTATAGTTAATGGCAGCACTTAGCCAGCTGGAAAACAAAAACTTTAATATCACATATACGCCAACATAAAGACACACATGTAACAGCATTAATGAATAATGTGTTTTCTTACTCAGTAAGCTTTGCTTCGTTTTGGCACAAGGCGACGAATATAGAGTAACCAGTAAAAATTAAACTTGCTATTAAATAATAAACTATTACTTCTCATTTATAATAGAATTTTCTTTGAATTTGTTAACTAAATTTAGTTTACTTTTGCACAATGTTATAAGTAGAAGACACCTGGTAAGGCTCGAACTCACTAGTAGTAGACTTAATTCGTGAATTTGGTGACATACTAATTGTGGGTTCAATCCCTGGGCCGGGTAGTGCAGACTTAGATTCAGTGAAAACAGAGCGGATAATAACTGAACAGTACTAAATAATTGGCTGACTTGTTTTTTTACGGCTTATCAACCCTTTGCAGGTTATCTAAAGACAGTAAACATTTTTAGATTATAAGAATATTTTGGAGATAATATTGATTTAATTCCTACTAATTAACCCATATAGGGGGGAAGAAAAGGTGGATTCATACCATTCCTAACGGTATTTGCGCGTAAGTGAATATAACGACCCTGTCTCGAATTGGACGTTGGGGTGGCGAATTCCAAATCCGAGCTCTCATCCGTTACCCCAGCCTTAAATCCAAGCTTACAGCACTTGGTATTCCCAAGCGGTCACCCATCTAGGTACTGATCAGGCTCGACGTAGATTTACGTCAGTGATCGTATGAAAATTGGAGTACTAAATAAGAGCAGATATATAGTTGTTGAGAAGTTAATAACATTTTATCAGAAAAAAAATATATGTAATTTAAATTTATTTAAATATTTATTATCAGAAATGTAATCAGCTTGATTTCCAACGCCTGCAACCCAACAAGAAGGCAACTTTTTAATTCAACGTTTAAAAAATAATCTGAAGTCTTAGCCGAAAATGGTTGAAAAAGCCGCTCTCAGATTCTTCTTTACTTTTGCACAATGTTATAAGTAGAAGACACCTGGTAAGGCTCGAACTCACTAGTAGTAGACTTAATTCGTGAATTTGGTGACATACTAATTGTGGGTTCAATCCCTAGGCCGAAATGTTCTAGGAATTAAAACGAATGAAATGTCCTAGGAATTAAAACGAATGAAAATATATGTGCTAACTATAATAGACATGGGAAATATATCGACGAAGCTCCGCCCTAACGATGTTATTATATTGTGGGGGATATATTTTGCTTTGTATTGTCCTTCAGGTGAGTAGCACATCTCTCTATATTTCTGAGATGAGGTATTGTAAATATTTACACTATTTACATTTTTCAGACATCTTCGTTACCATATTCACGGCGTTTTGGCCGTTGTACCCCGGTTTGACGAAATAAACGATTCAGTTCAAAATTCCAAAAACCTGAAGAAGACCGGAGCTTGCAACGACCGAAACGTCGTGAATATGGCAACGAAGATGAGGACAACAGTTCGAACAATGGAAATAGAGTAAACACTCATATTTTCTGTTACTAATGCAGGACGCTTTCAACCGTAATGTGTCTGTTATAACGCTCGTATAACCTCGTAATTTCTTTAAATCACTGTATTCACTCCGCGGTCTTCACTTTACAAGAAAAAAATTTACTTTCAGGTGAACGCAGCAATTTTGTCTTTGAAATGATGAAACCCTGCAATATTTGTCTCTAAATAAAGAACGCTCTGATGATGACAATTTGTTATGTCAAAAGTGCTCGGAATAAAATAATATCTATCAACACGGTGATTTAATGGCACTAAAAAACTTGTCAGTGAATATGAAAGGATCCAGTTGAAAATAAGTAGACAACATTTGTCTAAATTATTGAACGAAACATGTCCCAATGAAAACATGCTGCCAATAAACAACACCAACCTGTGCTAATGCAAAGCTTTTCAGTAAAATGAATGAAGCCCTCCGGCTGATTGGCATTTGTTTACATTTGTAAAAAAACATACGCTAGCTCTAGCTGTCTCATTCTGTCAAATGAAGATAGCTCAGTGGTAGAAACTCTGACTGACACCAAATCAGTTGGGTTTCAATCTTGGTTTGAGGCATTCGGGTGTCGAGTTGTACTAAGGATCTGTGATTCAGCGAAACAGTACTCTCTGCGAATTATATGTATGTATATATATATATATATATATATATATATCTCCTACAGGTCAAAAAGTTAAGTTAAACTTAATTAGCTACTATATTTCCAGAATATTCAGTTTCCTCTAACTCTTCAAATGTGGAATGTATTTCTAATTTTTATATTCCCCCTCTATAACCTCTTTACCTACATTAATTATAATTTATAAACTTTCCCCTATTAAGTTATTTTTAAATTCCTTTTTAATCCTCTTTTAATCTTAAATTAATATTTCATTCTTCATGTAACCACAAATTAACATCATAGGAGTAATATTTGGGTTTAATTTTATAAAACTCCTCCCTTTAAGAGAAACACCTTCCACCCTCCCCTGACCCCTGTCTCGTGTCTTTCGTCTGACTGAAACATTGAAATAGATAAATGATGTATTAGTTTTTCAACTTTTTTTTTTGTTTTTTGTTTTTTTTAGCTTTCACAGTTAAATTCCTATTTCTGATACGAACTTATTCAACACTGAGGTTGATAAGACAGACGACCGATATCTTCGTTTGCCGAAATAATCTATTCCCCATATTTAGTGATTTGGGATTTTATATACATATATATATATATATATATATATATATATATATATATATATGTGTGTGTGTGTGTGTGTGTGTGTATATATATATATATATATATATATATATATATATATATATATATATGTATGTATATGTATACACACACACACATACATATATATATTGTCATATATATATACATATGACAATTGGAAAAAAATCTTAGATTTGCCGAAGCGTTTCATCTTCCGAATTTTTCAAGGTAAAAATGAAATGGAAATGATTTTGTTGCTATAGTTACATTAAAAAAATCCAAATTTAAAAAGATAAACGCTTCTGTCTAAGCCATTTTTTTCTGGTTAATGTAAATTACATTTATACCAATCTGTCTTGTCTACATAAATATATAATTTAATCGAAAATTATAACATAAATTTATAAAATTACTACAAAACTAGGCATTTTGTTTCAACACCAACTGATGGTGTTGAATATATATATATATATATATATATATATATATAAATATATATATATATATATATATATGTGTGTGTGTGTGTGTGTGTCTGTGTGTGTGTGAGTGTATGTGTGTGTTAGTGTGTGTGTGTGTGTGTTGTCTGGTGTCTTATGAAGTGATAATGTTGATATATATATATATATATATAATGGTGTTGAATATATATATATATATATATATATATATATATATAATGGTGTTGAATATATATATATATACATATAATGGTGTTGAATATATAAATATATATATATATATATATATATATATATATATATATATATATATATATGCGTGTGTGTATTCGTGTATATGCATCTATGTGTGTGCATGCATGTATGTGTCTGAATAAGCTTTTTATATAAATAAGACAAACCATTTGGGAACGATTTCTCTTGTAAAATGCACAATATCTTGTGAATTCATTAGTGATTGTGCGACGCATCTCATTAAAAGTGGTCGTTGATTATTTTAGAAAAGAATTATCATGGATCAGTTTTCGCTGATTTGACTTCGGAAACAGACTAATAAGATTTTCTCTTCTAAATCCGAATTTATTCGTCTGCAAAATCTAGAAATGCAATTGTTTTTTAGAATGGCATCACTAAACCAAATCATCGGTGCTTGCTTTAAATACCTCACCCACGTCTAAATTATCTTCCATGAGAATCTGTTTGCAATGTATTCTTTTTGTATCTATCAGATTTTGCTTAGTCGGGCACAGGGCCATACTAGTTGCTGTCCGTCCTCTGTCACCGATTGAAGTGTTTATTTCGTAGAACCGAGAAATATTTGGAGTAGCTATGTTTTTTAGATAAAGACGTTCTTGTTGGTGAACAACAAATAACCAGGTCAATAGAGACTTTCTCTTCTCATCCATAAGGAACCACCTTCCAAGCTCAGACTTAAATGAATGTCTAGATCTGATAGAGGGACTGTATCAGTCGCCTAGGTCTGGCCAGAATCCCAATAAATTCAAACCTCATCAGAAGTACGACTAGGAGGAAATGAGAGCTGCAATCTATTTAATATTTTTCTAGACTTTGTCCGTTTATTAGCAGATATGTGAATAAATGGCCACTGATCATTTAAACATTCCATAGCACATCCAAAACGAATTCATAGAAAGCATAGTTCCTGCTTCCACTCTTGAGGCCATTGTACTGAAGATGAAGTCGTATGCTGATGCCATCAAGTATTCATAATTGGGCATAAAAATGAACTTGAATGAAACAAAATAACATCGTCTAACATGCGTTCCAAGAAGTAGGAGTCAAGATAAACTATTGCTAACCAGAAACTATGATCTGGAATTAGAATGTAGTGTCTTCTCTCTAATGAGGCTATTGTAGACTTCCACTTACTATAAGCCTCGGGGGAAGTGATATGGACTGCTCTACCGAGGCTGTGACTGTTCGCACCTCCTATCGAACTCTCTGCTTTGGGCAGAAGGGAAACCGGACGAGGCTGTGCCGAAGGGCAGAGTCTCGTCCGGGGAGGTAGACAGGCCCGAACTAGTTTATACGGATTCTAAGGGATTTTTTGGCCGAGCCTACGGGCTCGGATGACTCACCTTAAACCTAGCCTTGTGAAACATGTATCCTCGTGGGGTGCTGCTAAATATAATAGTGATAAAGACTGAACGCTGGTCAACCGATACACACTCCCAAGTCGTGTAAACACACTTCCGTTTTATATACTGTCCAATAAACTATTTATCTGCAACCTCTTGTTTTGTTATTTCTTAACCAATCATTTGGTCACAACAAAATGTAATCCTTGATGTCACGCTCTTTGAATTCATCATAAAAATTCAGAATGGGGAAATAAATATTAAATGCTAAGGACTTCAAAGGTCTCGGTAAATAAATTACTTATAGCAAATTTAGTATGGGGGTAAGGATATTGAATACAGAATAGGCTTCACTAGGGTAAGTTTTTTTCTCAATATCACAACATGAACGGTGCGATTCTAGTTCAGTAATGTTTAAACAGTCAACTGTATATGTTGTATCCTTAAAAAGGTTATAAACAGACAAAGGTGGTACTCGAGCGATGGAACTGCAACACGCGCGTAGATCAAAGAAAGAGAGATTTATCGTAAAAGAGAAAGACAGAGAATCAGGTGGCAGGCTAGTAATTCCTGAAGAAAGGTTATTTACCTTACCTCTCCGCGTGGCAGGATGTGGCACAAGGCCGTTTTTAATGCGAGGAAAAGCTGAGCCCGTAAGCTCGGGCAAAAATTCCCTGTAGACACCGTATACAAGAGATCAGGTACCAGTCTACCACACCAGATGAGACTCTGCCCTTCGGCATAGCCTCCTCTCGGTTTTTCTCTGCCCGAAGGCAGAGGTTCGATCAGCACAGCTAGAGACGTATCTCCAACTAATTGCCAAAGGAAGGTTATTTATCTTACCTCCTCGTGATGCAGGATGTGGCACAAGGCCGTTTTTTAATGCGGCGAAAAAAAACCGAGCCCGTAGGCCCGGGCAAAAATTCCCCGTAAAACCCGTATACACGAGGTCGGATAACTGTCTAACACACCAGAAGAGACTCTGCCCTTCTGCATTTGGGTTCCTCATTTGGGTTCCTCTTCGCCCGAAGGTAGAGAGTTCGACCAGCACAGCTGGAGACGAATCTCCAACTAATTGCCGAAGCATGCCCCCTAGATATATCCTGTGCTCACTATATATAGCAACTGACATAGGCAATTCACTTAGGCGATGGGGAGTTTGTGACATTTTTTTACAACAATATACAACCCTTTCTCGGAGAGTTGATTGATTACGTTTTAGTGGATTTATCACCTTGCGCCTTAGTGGCATTAACGCCTTGCTTTGGTTGAAATCATAAATAAATACATGAGAACATTTCTGACAAGAATCAAGCATAAAGTGATTTTTATAATGTGAAAAAATGACTGAATATAACCTGATTCGTGGAACTCTTGGAGAGTCTGAGACGTTGCTGTGTTTTTTTTTTTTTTTTTTTTTTTTTTTTTGGTGTCGTTTTATTAATTAAAAAAATAGTCCATTCGTGCCGCAGCTCTGTTTACTAAAAGATGAATTTTTTTTATTGTTCAATAGACTTAATTAGGTGTCTTGAGTTTCGTACGTTGTTTTCGCTGAATGTTCTAATAGAGCTGGATAGAAGAGAAAGGGCCAAATAGATAAGAATTGAGTTATCTGCGAAAGATATTATCTTAATCCTCAACATTTGCTGGGAACAACTCGCAGGAACCCGGATTGAAAACGAGTTGAGCCAGCCGCAGAAAACTAGAAAGAAGACTAAGACAAAGATGTATCTTCTTACCGGGTTTATAAACTCTATGAAGCTGGACAAATTTAAGAAAATTAGAAGACCTACTACGATTCAATAACAGAGGACTTTACGTTAATACACTTTAATAATTCCAGCAAAAATGACAACCGGTCTAATACGAATTAATTCATTGGATAATGATAATTTTTTCTTTTCCAGGGTTAGTTGTTCGAAAATATATAAAAATGTCTTTATTTCGTTATGTTTCTCCTATGCAGGTTAATTTGCAAAATGTCATCTGTTTCCGTTTACACACAGAATGAAATCACAATAAATCAGTAGACATACACCCTTGTGCAAATTAAGTGAAACAGCCACTTTAGTTTCCTTTCTTTCACCATACGGTCAGATTTAGACCCACTGGAGTGACAGTGTGTAATAGATTTCTAATTTTCCTCAGATTAGGTTATTGCAGTGGTGTGCAGAAATATGAATGTATTTTCGGGGTGTATGATGAAATTTGTTAGGCCTTGAAAAAATATTGCATCATACGTGATTACATCAGATTTTTCCCGCCCATACACTATTGTCTCGACTGTTGATTAGTTGTCCTACGACCATTGTCTGCGATGGACGTTACTCCTAGAAACGTACGAAAATACTAACGCTGCACAAACTCGCTGGCAAGCCTTACCAGTAAGCAAATCAAAGTACTATAGACTGGCACGAAAACTCTCCTGATTTAAATCCAATCGAGAATCTGCGACTATTCTGCAAGGAACGTCTACGGGGACATACTAAGTACTAACATGTGCACTGGGTGATGTTTCATTAGAAAAATACGAAAAGTAAGTAAATAATAACGGAATTATTCGTTTTCTTTCAATTAATTTGCACAAGGTTGTAGGTTAGATAGTTATTTATTTCCGTCTACCGGCCCGAATGTTCGAGAAATCACATTAAAGAAACACTTACACCCCCCACCAACAGAATTTGAATCTGCGTTCTTCACGGCAGTGGTAGCTACCTTTCCGAACATTCAGGCCTGTAGGAGAAAATTAATAAATATACTGTTTAATAAAGAAACGGGGCGATAATTCAAATACGAGTATCCACTAATAATAATTGATAAATATACGTCCAATTAATAAAACATCCATTCTAACGATACGAAACTGCAGATATGAAAAACGTCGAGAGATTCTATGACGCCCTCCTGCCTCATTATGCGCCACAAAAATTTCAACTGATATTAAGTATAAGTTTTCATTTTGTTTTATTTTCTTTAAAACCTCGTCGTTTCTCATATGTTCCGTCCATGATATCCTCAGCATCCTTCTGTAGAACAAGATTTATGTTGCTTTAATTTCTTCTTCATCTTTAAACGAACTTACCTTGATTAAACTGTAGATCACAGCAAATTATGCATCTTCTCGAAACGAACTGGTTCCAGTATAAACTGTGAGTGTTGAAAAAACACAAATGTTCATTAGAAGGGGTCTGTAACAAGTATTAGTTAGCCACCCTAGTATTTAGTGTATGGAATTACTAGACACAGGAGACGCTTTGAGACTATTTTTTTGTTAATCGTGGAGAAATGGTTATATGATCGTTATCTATTTTCGAAAAATATTTCTGGTTGAAAAAAATAAACACTTTTCGGTGTAAGAAAATAATTTTTTATTTCATCGTTAATATGCGAAGAAGACATTATTTGCGTGTAAACATTATTCATTTCATTTTTTTCTCTCTTTTTAACTATTTCTTCGTTTAGAATTTACAGGAACAAACGAAATCTAATATATTTTTCTTTTCTGTTGTGGACCATTTCATTGAGTCATAAATAATTTTCGTTTTTGTTTATCAACTTTTTCTACTTAAATGAAAGTACAATTAAATTTTAGTAAATTACATATGACAAAGCCTTTGACAGGCCTTCTTTTTTTTTCTTCTTTTGACTCAATATTAACCCATGCAAAGCAGTAAAGCCACTAAGACACAAGGATTTACGGGATGTGAAAGTGTTAGGAACAAACATTAATAATGAGCGGGAAGAGGAAAGAGTAATCAGGACACTAGATAGCGATTGCGATTGCATTTAAATTTTTGCAGATTAAAGTTGGCTGGAAAGCATTGGAGACGGAAGGGAGTTTAACAAGCAAGAGGTGCGAGAAAAGAAACGGTTAACATAGAACTCATTGCTAAATCTAGCCAGCTCAACTCTAAATTGAACTCATCCGAACAATTACCACGAGAGTATTTATCGACAAGGCACGGGGGAACAACCTTAAGTCGGTGTGAAACTGACTTAAGCCGAGGCGCCAGATCAGATATAATAATATTGCTGATTCTTCTTTGCATCTTATTCAGGAGCTTAATGCAAATAGCAGGAGTGCCGGACAATATGTGACAGCAATATTCTACACATGGATGAATGGTCGACATATCTATATGTAAGATAGATTCTGGAGAGAAAAATTGTCTCAAACGACACAGTGAACCGACTTTCTTAGCAGCTGACCTAGCAAAATATTCAATGTTTCTTCAATCATATTTTCAGTAGCGAAAGTGTTTCCTATCAAAACCTTTTCAAACGATCGAAAAAGGCAAAATCATGTGTATATGACGAGAAGGTTAGAATAGATCACCGGAGATCCAATACTTGTCCTCTCTTATTTCTGCTACATGCGGCTTAGCGTTGTCATGGAGAGGAGAATATTATTTTTACTTTTGGCAAACACCAGTCTTTTTTGACTAAACATTTACAGACACGCTGCAACTGCTGGATGTATAAGTGTGCATTTACTGTTGAACTGCCTTTTTAGAACTGTATATAATACCCCAACAATTCTAATACGCCTTTGGTGTCTATTAGACGTGTGTAAAAGTTGCCAGCATTCTTGTTAAAACTAGTTAATAATTCGTCCCTATATTTACTAATCCACAATTCTGGGTATGACGATTAACTACATCCGGCAGCAAGGTCTCTGATCGGGAGGTTGAGACGCGTGGAACCACCACTTCACTGCTGTTATTACCTGACACGGGGTGGTAGCACCTGTTATGATCCCAGCTTTGGGGAAATAGCTTAACCCCGAACTGGGGTCAAAACACTATGAAAGTATAAACATATTTATAGTAAAAATACCAGAAATTCACTTATGGAAAAGCATTACAAACAATACTTTTGTTAAAGAAATTTCTAATGCTCCAACAAAATAAAATATCGGCATGAATAACCCATAAGGAGTCGATATGCCATAAAAAGAACAAAACCAAACTTTGCTAATCCTCAAAATATATATTAGCAACGTTCTAAAAGTTCCCAAATTATTTGTTAAAAGGACTCCCAGTGTCGACGGAAATATTTTTCCAAATAAGGAATGCTTTTAATACTAAAATTGGCCTAATAAAAGGCTGGAAGGCGCCTCAGAATACAAGGTTCCTATTAAAAGTGTAATATTGTATAAGGTGTAGATCAAAGGTGTAGATCAGTGTAATATTGTATAAGGGGTAGATCAAAGGTGCAGATCGGTGTAATATTGTATAAGGGGTAGATCAAAGGTGTAGATCGGTGTAATATTGTATAAGGCGTAGATCAAAGATGTGCATCAGTGTAATATTGTATAAGGGGTAGATAAAAGGTGTGGATCAGTGTAACATTGTATAAGGGTTAGATCAAAGGTGTGGATCAGTGTAATATTGTATAAGGGGTAGATCAAAGGTGTGGATCAGTGTAATATTGTATAAGGGGAGATCAAAGATGTAGATCAGTGTAATATTGTATAAGGGGTAGATCAAAGGTGTAGATCAGTGTAATATTGTATAAGGAGTAGATCAAAGATGTAGATCAGTGTAATATTGTATAAGGAGTAGATCAAAGATGTAGATCAGTGTAATATTGTATAAGGGGTAGATCAAAGGTGTAGATCAGTGTAATATTGTATAAGGGGTAGATCATAGGTGTAGATCAGTGTAATATTGTATAAGGGGTAGATCAAAGATGTAGATCAGTGTAATATTGTATAAGGGGTAGATCAAAGGTGTAGATCAGTATAATATTGTATAAGGGGTAGATCAAAGGTGTAGATCAGTGTAATATTGTATAAGGGTAGATCAAAGGTGTAGATCAGTGTAATATTGTATAAGGGGTAGATCAAAGATGTAGATCAGTGTAATATTGTATAAGGGGTAGATCAAAGATGTAGATCAGTGTAATATTGTATAAAGTGTAGATCAAAGGTGTAGATCAGTGTAATATTGTATAAGGGGTAGATCAAAGGTGTAGATCAGTGTAATATTGTATAAGGAGTAGATCAAAGATGTAGATCAGTGTAATATTGTATAAGGGGTAGATCAAAGATGTAGATCAGTGTAATATTGTATAAGGGGTAGATCAAAGGTGTAGATCAGTATAATATTGTATAAGGGGTAGATCAAATGTGTAGATCAGTGTAATATTGTATAAGGGTAGATCAAAGGTGTAGATCAGTGTAATATTGTATAAGGGGTAGATCAAAGATGTAGATCAGTGTAATATTGTATAAGGGGTAGATCAAAGATGTAGATCAGTGTAATATTGTATAAAGTGTAGATCAAAGGTGTAGATCAGTGTAATATTGTATAAGGGGTAGATCAAAGGTGTAGATCAGTGTAATATTGTATAAGCGGTAGATCAAAGGTGTAGATCAGTGTAATATTGTATAAGGGGTAGATCAAAGGTGTAGATCAGTGTAATATTGTATAAGGGGTAGATCAAAGGTGTGGATCAGTGTAATATTGTATAAGGGGTAGATCAATGGTGTGGATCAGTGTAATATTGTATAAGGAGTAGATCAAAGATGTAGATCAGTGTAATATTGTATAAGGGGTAGATCAAAGATGTAGATCAGTGTAATATTGTATAAGGGGTAGATCAAAGATGTAGATCAGTGTAATATTGTATAAAGTGTAGATCAAAGGTGTAGATCAGTGTAATATTGTATAAGGGGTAGATCAAAGATGTAGATCAGTGTAATATTGTATAAGGGGTAGATCAAAGCTGTAGATCAGTGTGATATTGTATAAGGGGTAGATCAAAGGTGTGGATCAGTGTAATATTGTATAAGGAGTAGATCAAAGATGTAGATCAGTGTAATATTGTATAAGGGGTAGATCAAAGGTGTAGATCAGTGTAATATTGTATAAGGGGTAGATCAAAGGTGTAGATCAGTGTAATATTGTATAAGGGGTAGATCAAAGCTGTAGATCAGTGTGATATTGTATAAGGGGTAGATCAAAGGTGTAGATCAGTGTAATATTGTATAAGGGGTAGATCAAAGCTGTAGATCAGTGTGATATTGTATAAGGTATAGATCAGTGTGATATTGGTAGGAATTGATTCGAATGAGTTTGAATAAACGTTCAAAGAATGGGGTCTTCTTGAGAGTGATACTATTCACCGTGAGTGGAGAGAGCTAAGAGTCTTAAAGGTGGCCAAGAAATAATACTAATAATGCGGCATCGAAATAAATAATAACCCAATGGTAATAAATCTCCTGAATATGACGCGTGAGAAAGAATTTTCCACTCCAATTCCATTGGGGAATTTTAGCCCCCAAAGGATAATTTCTACGAGAATTGTCAAGAAGTGTTTTGACATTCTGGCATTGCCCTGCTTTAGATGTATTTTTCTTTACATACTTAATTGTTGCGCTCAAACACTGCACATGATTCGGATGATATTTTCAACAGGTTATTGAGTTGGTGCATAACTATCAAGCATTTTCTAAACAATATTTATTATTAAAAAAGAAACATAACACTTCAATAATATTATTTTAAATGATTATTCGGGAGCTTATGCTTATCCACACGCATTTTTATAACCTGAAAATAAAATATTTTTATTAAAAAAAAGTAAAACAAAAACAGCTATTTTTATTAAAAAATAACTCGCCTACAATAACGCCTGATAATTATGCACCAACCCAATATAAAATTTCCATAACTAAACAACTGCAAATCGTTAGACTTTTCTCCAGTAAGGATAATTTTTTGCCACTAATACTGCAAACCGTCTTAGATCCAACGACGGAAAATCATTAATATGTTTCCATAAATTCCAAAGGAAGGAGACGTGTAACCACACCATTTTCTTTCCCAAGAATTCATGGCAGTGAAAAGACATGATAGCCTACCCACTAGAGAGTGTTGCTTAAAGGATATTACCTGATGACTGTCTATTTCTCCCCTGAATCGATCTTCAGACCGTTTATCTATATGTCTGGGGTAGCCTCTTTTTTATTTACATTTATATGAAATTCAATCTAATTTAATAAAAATAACGAAGGACTTGATAAAAGAAAAGTTCTAAAAAAGAAGTTAGAATCTTTTTGGAAGAGAAAAAAATGTACTTTCCTGTAGAAAGATATAAGACGAGAAAAAGATTAGACAGATAAACCCTCTTGAATCACAGGAAACTTGTATAAAAAAAAAACAAATCAACAAACTAAGAAGCCTTATTCGTTAAATCTGTTATTTTAGTTATCTTGCAAAGCCAATGTACTTTTTAATCGGTGAGCGTAATCAAAAAAGTGAAAAGGTTTCATTCACTGTCAAAGAGGCTAAGACGCCATGTAAAAGATGGCGGATTTATGGCTGGAGTAATTAAATAATAATAAAAGAAAACATAAACAGCTGTACGAATCTTCTTTTCATAAGAGAAAAAAAAAGAAAGAAACCCCAATCTCTCAATTCATTAACTTTGCAATTCATACGATTCAGGCCAGCGGATAATGAATAGAAGATTACTTTATATTGAAAGAAATTTTATAGTCATGCATCAGTCCTTACCGTAGCCTAAACTATTTCATATGTAGTATTCGATTCAGGCCAGGAAATGCCTGAAACGAATAGAATGGAAATCTTTATCTCATATGAGTTGATCTGTGGCGACCTCAATATTTATTAGGTTGGTGCAAAAATAATGACGGTTTTTGAGGTTAAAAAATACGTCAAGAACCGTCATTATTTTTGCACCAACCTAATACTATTTTTACATTAGGTCAGGTTGTTTTTATTAGGTTGGTGCAAAAATAATTTCGTTTTTTAACATATGTTACTATGTGAGAAAACGAAATTATTTTTGCACCAACCTAATAGAACCGCGGTTTTACACACAATTTTAAAGTGGCGGTTTGATATGAGAAATAATGCTACAATTTCTTTTTTTTTTTTTTTTTAAATCTTTACCGGTTTTTGAGGAAACGATTTTAAATATTACGCTTTGGTTCAAAATTAAAGAGTTGGAATTTTATTCCGGTGATCAGTGAAAGCCTTATAGTACAACCTTATAAAATTCATAATTTACTGAAGTTTTATAAATTGCATATCGACAAGATACATGATAAAAGCACATTATTACTATATCATTGTGCCATCAAATAAGACCCTCATTTACTTCAAAGGGAAATTACACTGAACAATTTAGCCATATTATGATGTAATGTAATACAGTGCAGTAACTTTAGTCTGATTTTCAATAAACAATATAAATTTAAAACATTTGATCTTATAATTTGTGCCTATATTGTTATATACACTTTTATCTAGTTTTTGTTTTTACTAATTATGATCTGTCAAATCATTTAACAAATCTTATTCATTGAGTAGCCTTTTTGTAATCTTTTACAATTTTTTATACAGTTTTTACTTAACGAATACAGTGAAAAAAAAATGCATATTTTGCTCGTGGTGATTCATAATTAGAATTCTGCTTTGGATATATTTTCCATTCGGTGTATCTAATAAAAATGATAGCAACTTTATTTGAATTTATTCTTGAAATAGTAAAATTCTGGAGTCAGTTTGAAGCAAAAATGATTTTCAGGCGATATTTAAAACTAAATGCTCAGAAATTAGTAAAAGTTACGAATCTAATTTTTGGTGTCACTACTTATCTCACTAAGCCCCATATTTTACATCGAGTTAAATGTTGATTTTCTAAAGGAACGAGAAAAATCAAAATACCCTAAAGTTTGGCCTTGAAGGTATTCTCAAAACCACCAAAAGCAGAATTGGGTTTTGAAGGATGTCATAAACAAGGAAATGAACCAGGCTGAACTTCGGATATACTCACGCAAGTCAGTTGGACGACGAGGTTATATAAACGCCCGACCTCCGAATAGAGGAGAATCTCTTAGACCTTCACAAAAGTAAGATTGAATGTTCGACGAAAGACCTGAAACCACATATCATTGATTCAGCCGATGTTAATTTGACGGGGTGAAAATTTGAATAAACAATTATTTTACGTTCGCTATGCATATATTTAAGTTTAAACCGTTTGAGTATTGTAAATTGATAATAAAAAGAAAACGGTTTACAAGAAAAATACAATATCTTATTTCTGTGCAATATACACATATGCAGATATTTAACCACTTATAATGGACGGAGGGGCAACTTTCCGTGACATTTTTCTAAACATTCTTACATTGATAGTTGATATTGACCCAAGGATATTCATAGATAGTAACTTTTAGTACTAATATTCGCCTAATACAAGTTCGGAGAGCCACTCAAGGTAGAGTGTTGGTGTGGGGTTATATGAGCGTAAGAAATAGAAGTTAAGAGCATGGTGACTGAGAAAATACACTGCCGGATGTTTGTCTCGCAAAGCAGCTGTTCATACGAAGGGAACGGGAATGATTCACACAAGTGTACGTAGAATGGTGGGTCTTAGACATGAAGGTTAGAACTGATGGAACTAAAGAATGTAGTTTGTATGAATAGTTTCCATAGATATAGCGATAGAGCTGTGAGAGGCTCGCAGCAATTCATCTTCATACCAGCTACAAGGGCGCGTAGAAGTTTTTTTACAGACTTTTTTTTTAGAAAAGAAAAACTTATAAAACACATGACCAATTGAATAAAAAGCGAAATATAAATTCTACAAACGACAGCCACCGGCGTTAATGCAAAGCTCTTCAGTAAAATGAATGGAGCACTCCGGCTGATTGACATTTGTTTACATTCGTAAAAACAATAGATTTAGCAGCGTCATTCTGTAGAATGAATATAGCTCATTGATAGAAACTCTGCCACCAAATCGGTTGGGTTTCAATCCTGACTTGCGGCATTCAGATGTCTAGTCGCACTGAAGAGCTGTGATACAGCGAAACAGTACCAACCTAATATATATATATATATATATATATATATATATATATATATATATATATATGATCATTGCAAAAGTCGTAGGCGACTTTCATTGAAAATATGAAATGACTGCAACTTGATACTGGTGTTTGCTTTGGTGTCGATTTTCTGGTGTGTTCTAAATCGTTCTGTTTAGATTCAATGTATTAACGTTTTATTCAGAAATGAATGCCTTAAAAAGGAAGGGGAAAATTTGCATTTTCGCCATATAATGCTCTAGGAATTTCAGGAATGAGTAAGCACCGGAACTGAAAGAAAAAAAAAAGAAAAACATTTAAAAGTTTAATTTGAATGGTGCCCCATCACTTCAAACGGTCAGGAAAGGTTTTCGCAGATTTTATCAAGGTGATTTTCGACAGAAGAGATTACTAGAAGTCTGAAAATCGATATCTCAACCGCCTTTCGCCATTTGAAGAGACTTGGGTTCGTTTCCCCATTCGGCACTTCGGTGTCACATTCTCTGACGGAAAAGAACAAGCTCGGTCGTGTTTCTACGGCGATTTATTTGCTGTTACGCAACCAAAAGGAGTCGTTAGTCAACAGAATATTGCAGCGATGAATAATGGATAGTTTATTACAATGTTTGACGTAAACGGAGCTGGAAACAAGCTTGCGAATGTGCATAAACCGTGGCTAAAGCGGGCTTGTTTGTAATGAAGTTGCCCCTTTGATGGGATTTCAGAGGGATAATTCACTTTGATAGTCTTCCAGCTGTCGAAACAATAATTGTAAAGGAATATGTCGACCAATCCACCAATCTCCATGCAGCTATTCAAGACAAACGGCCGATTTTGGCCATTCGAAAAGGTGTCATTTTCCACCTCGACAACGCAAAACCTCATGTTACAAAACAGACCTTACTGAAGCTTCAGTTCAGTTATGTACTATGCGTGATACACGCTTAGACGATCATGTATCTTTCGATAGGTGACTAACGAAGCAGATTTTTCCCGGATCTGCCATTTCTTTCTGCGATAGACCAGTTGCCATCCAATCCAGTCTGTCACTGCTGCTATTAGCCCATAGCTGGAGGGAGAGAAGAAGCGGATCATACCTTTCCCAAGGGTATTGAATATAATGGATTCGACTGGAATTCGAACTCGGCTCTCTGATTCCTTAATCCGAACCGCTATCCATTACTTACTAAATATAATCTTTTAAAGTGTGTACTCCAGCAAATATATAATTCAAAAGAACGAAGAGAATTGGGAAAACATGAAGCTTATACAGTTGAGCACACGGTATTCTTCTGACTTGGCTCGTTTGGATTTTCATTGTTTTTCCGGTATCCACAAAACAATTTAAATGGAAAAAAATTGACTCTGTACAGTCAGTCAGTCAGTCGATAACTGCCTTACAACTTTCTTCCAATAAAATACGAAGTTTCTACGAAAATGGCATCAACAAACTTCTAGAATGATGGGAGGCACTTGTTGAAAACGTTGGAGTCTACGTACTGTCTAATAAATGTTTTTGCTTTATGAGCATGTTTAAATTTTGTTTTTATTTTCATATCGCGCTTGAACTTTTGCAATGATCATGGTGACTTTAATGTTATTTCTAGGAGTATACTGGCTTTTCTTTTTTAACTATTCAAGGCCAGTGCCATTTCTAAGGATTAACTCAAGAATCTTACTCTTTATTTATTTTCGTAATGGTTTCTCCGGTGTCCCTGTTCAAATCCTATACAAGTACCAACAAAGGAATTCATATTGATTGGAAAAATCCTTTGAATCATAACAAGGTCGAATTTTAATATTTCATAAATTTGAAAAACGATGAATACAAAAAGCAAAAGAAGACATATCAACCTATTTCATCTACAAAAATGAAAGCAAAAAGAAAGAATGAAATAAATGTAACACTGAATTGGTCTTTAACAAATATACCCAATTTTAAGTACTGAAAAATATTTCTTGATGACACTTTCGAAGGAAAAATTGTGGAATTTATTCGGACTCTGACTTTGAATTATTACAGAATCGATAGGATTGCATAAGAAATTACGAATATTAGGTTGGTGCAAAATAATGATGTAATAATGTCGTTTTTTGACGTATTTTTTAACGTCAAAAGACGACATTATTACGTCATTATTTTTGCACCAACCTAATATTTTAATCGAGAAAGAAGAATCAAGGAACAAATTTGCGTGCTGTGCATTTCACGATAGGAACAGGAAGAGAAGGAAGTACAGTGTAACCCGGATATAAGAGAGTTGTCGGGACCGGATAAGAAGTATCTTATATCCGGGTTTCTCTTATATCCGGGTTTGGTCTATTTTGTTTAGGTAAGTATGGCTCTAATTTGGGACCATAGAAAATCTCTCTTACATCCGGGTTTCTCTTATATCCGGGTTACACTGTATTAATTTTGATAAAAGTTTTGAATGGCATCAGCTGAAAAGAAGATAAAAATAAGAAATAGATTTAGATTACGTCAAATTTACCGCGAACTGGGCGCAATTTACTTTCTAGCTTCGGTGTACCTCTGATTTTTATCATTACATATGGAAAAAAAAAAGAATAAATTTTTATTTAAAAAAAAAATGTAAGGCACGAATCCGAGCTTCCCTAAATTAAGAAATCCTGGGGTGAACCTGATTAGCCAATAAATAACAAAGACAATGGTAGTGAAGTAGGAGAAAAAAACAAAACAAAACAGAAACTTTGTCCTAAAATTTAATATTACTGAATAAGGGTGTAAATGTATCGATGAAATTATATTTATGTCTGTTTCCTTTTCATTCACGATATCAATTTGTTACTGGAATGAAAAAAAAATTGGCGGGGGAGGGAGAACCTTCGGGAAGAATTTCAGAACTATTTAACCTTTTAAAAACGTGTGAACAGTTACGTGTTTTCTAACAAATGCCATCATTTAACTCGAACGAAAAATTTGCATTCTCAGATTTTCTTCTTCGTCCTCAATTACTTGGTGATTGATGAACGGAGAGAAAGAAAAACGACAAAAAATAATGAAATATCAAAATGTGAAAATGAAAGAAAAAAATGTTTATAATTTAAAAAAAAAATTAAATATTTCTTTCGCAGTTTTTATTTTTATTTTTATTTTTATTTAAAAAAACATTTTTTGTCATTATTTGTTTAACACGTCATGTTCTATTATATTTGTTGAATCACACTCTCGGAGGCGCGAGAAAAAATTACGATGTTTGGTGAGGCCAAGCCAATTTATGAATGTATGGAAGTGCAACTAAAAAGAAAAAAAAAAGAAAAAAATGTTAAACGAAACATGAGCATCAATCTGCAGCAAACAACAAAATGGCTGTTGCCAGTCCTCCATACATGTTTTCATTGTGTCGACATTTCTTTTACACCTTCATTCAACTTGATCACTTTACATTCATGTTTTCCCAATTCTCTTCGTTCTATTGAATTATATATTTGCTGGAGTACACACTTTAAAAGATTATATTTAATGTTTTCTCTTAACTTTCAGATATAATATCATTAAAGATTTTAATTTATGCCAGTAACAAATTTTAAGCACTTGATGGCTAGAAAAAATTTCGTTTTTAGAATTTAAACAAAAGACTGGAAAAGTTAAAGTTTATCGAAAAAATATAAGTTCTTGAAAATATTCTATCATAATTATTAGGATTCGTTATTTTAAAATCTAAGTTTAACGAAGGAATTCGTCACTTTTCAGTTCGAGGCTAAACGTGCAGGTAAACTAAAAATAAGAAGATTGTTGGAAGAAAATCTTCTGGGGGTAAAGCAACAATCACTGCTAACGGCTGGAAACATGCAACAATGTTGATTACCAAAGCAAATTCTTTTTGGTTTTAATATGACTTAAAATTCCAAAACTGAAACATTTATCTGGAATTGGAATGAAAACAATGATGGCACCTACCCTCAATCAATACTAAACATTCAAAAACTGAACTTAATAAGCTCTAAACAATTCAAATACCTCGGTGTATGGAACAGCTATTAGATTGGTGCAAAAAAATGTCGTTTTTTGACGTATTTTTTAACCTCAAAAAATTATTTTTGCACAAACCTAATACAATAAAATCTATCTATAAAAAGCACGCCCTGTCGGCTGGGGCTGTAGAATACGCCGACTGCACCTCTGTAGAGGGGTAAGACTCCCCCCAATGACCCCCCAATGAGGCCACCTGTTGGCCGTGGGTGGCGACCCGTAAGGCGCTAGGACGGAATCCTGGTGGTTGAGCAGCCATTGATCCGGCAACAGAGTGGTCAATGGCTTGCAACACACCACTTTGGCCCTTACTTGGTCTGACGGGCGGTCGGATTGGGCCCGATCCGATCAATCGGCTGGTCCCGTCATGCACTAGCACATATATATTTATTTTTCTCCTGACTGTACTATTGAATCTGCTTTAGTGGAACATTTCCCAACCGTTTATCATATCTGTGCTAGAAGGCGGGGGCTGAGGGTCAATTGTGTTGAGAGCAAAAGACTTTTTGACCGCTGTTGAATTTTTCGGCACTAAACCAGAGTTTGGCAGAGGTTCAGAACTTCGCTCCCAATATGAGTATACTGGTCGTGTATCCCCGTCGCAGCCAAGGCGAATGGGTTACCCCCCTTGGTTCATTCCCTTCTCAAGTTGGAATCCGTGGTGGGTGGTGGAGCACAGGGCCAATGAATATAAAAACCCAGACATGGCATCTTTTAAAAAAACAAAACGGAACCTATCCGAATCAGACTCTGAGTGTGAAGCAGCAGACTTCCCCAGATTTATTCTTATTGAATCCCTGGAGGAGGTTCGTCTTGCTAAATTCTCCCCATTTTTGATTGAGAAAATTATTTCGGCACGGGCAACCCCGAAAAATGTCAAAAAATTAAGAAATGGGAACTTGCTTGTCGAGGTGGATAGCCAAAGACAAGCTGAAAACATCTTAAAAATGAAAACTTTTTATAGTACTAAGTGCAAAAGCTACACACATGAAAGTCTCAATGTTTCCAAAGGCGTCATTAGAAGTCGAGAGCTGGCTTTAGCCACAGATGAAATGACAGCTGCCCTGGGAAAACAGGGAGTAACTAATATAAGAAGGGTTAGTATAAGAAAGAATGGCGAAAAAATCGAGACAAACACTTACATCTTGACATTTAATCAACCACAAATACATAAAGTGGTTAAAATAGGCTATTGTCTGGAGAGAGTTGAGCAGTACGTCCCAGCTCCCTTGAGTTGTTTCAGATGTCAGAAATTTGGACACCACAGGGACGCTTGTAGAGGACGATAGACATGTGCCAAATGCGGGGGAAAAGAGCCAAACCATAAAGAAGATGAATATTTGAAACCTCTTAGATGTCCAAATTGCCAACAAGACCATCCGGCATACGCAAGATCTTGTGCCATTTACAGAAAAGAAAGAGAAATCCTGGAGGTTAAACATAAGAAAAATGTGTCCTTTCTGGAAGCCAGGAAAATTGTAGGGTCCTATATGGGTGAGACCAGCTATGCCTCTATTACACGGAGGGCTGATACTAATAATGACGATAGTAAATATAGAACCCTGATAAATAAACTTATAAATTTGGATCCAAGTGAGTGGACAAAATTCCAGGAAGATCTTAAAAAGAAACACACCAATAGTATTCAAACATCTTGATTGGAAGTTCCAGCTAAGATTAATACATCTGATGATAAAATTAGAGATGATAAAAAAATAACCAAAAAGACATCCCAGACACAAACCACTCCTCCTATAAAACAAAACCTGCAACGATCACCAATCCGTCCTCCAACTTTAAAAACTGATAACTTGGGGAAAAATAACATATCAAACCCTGAACCTAACAATGATAAAGTAGAACGTTCCCCACAATCAAAGAGAGATCATACCCCGACTTCATCTTCACGGGAACTTTAAAGTTATTGAATCCACTAAACCAATCTTCAGACCCATCAACATCGAAGATTGAGACCAAAAATAGGTTTAGCATGATAGAAAAGATGGATATAGAAGAGCCAAACAGTAAAAACAAGTCGAAAAAAAAGCAATAATTCCAACTTGACATGAGGGACCTGCAAAATAATTCAATATTACAGTGGAATTGCAGAGGAATTAGAGCTAATCATGAAGAACTTCTCATACTCCTCAAGAAATATAATCCCAAAGTGGTATGCCTTCAAGAAACATTCCTCAAGGACAATAACTATTTAAAAATAAAAAATTACAATTCATATAATCATTTACACAAAGACGGACACAGAGCTTCTGGAGGTGTGTCGATCCTAGTTAGGAAAGACATACCCCAACATCAAATAACCATTGACAGTGATCTTCAAGTCACTGCTGTCAAAACAACATTGCACAAAACAGTCAGTATCTGCTCCATCTACATTCCACCTCATGATCCAATTAATGAAATAAAACTCAATAAGCTAATTGACCAAATCCCTAAACCCCACTTATTATTAGGTGACCTTAACAGTCATAATACCATATGGGGGTGTCTTAAAACTAATCAAAAGGGTAAAAACCTGGAAAATATAATCAATAACAACAATCTCTGCATCTTAAACGACAAATCTCCAACCCATCTCAATCCATCTACCGGCTCCTATTCAGCTATTGACATCACTCTATCTGATCCTTCCAGCTACATGGATTATACGTGGAAGGTTTATGATGATTCTTGTAGCAGTGACCATTTCCCAATCATAATAAATATTACAAAACCTTCCACTGATAATAACAGACCTCCCAGTTGGAAAATACATAAAGCTGACTGGCAACAATTCAATACTTTGTGCAATACAAGACTGGTTCAAGATTCAAGATGTTCAGACCCAATTAAACACTTTTCAGAAGAATTAATCACAACAGCAAAGGAAACTATTCCAAAAACTTCTCCATCAAACAGGCGCAACACTCCTTGGTATAATGACGAATGTAAAATAGCAATCCGACTGCGTAATGCTGCTCTTCGTAAATTCAACAAAGAACCTTCCACCATTAACCTCAACTCCTTTAAATTGCTCCGAGCAAAGGCCCGGAAAACAATTAAGTTGGCCAAAAAGAATAGTTGGCAAAATTACGTAAGCAAAAAAAACTCCTCCACTAAAACCGCTACAGTGTAGAAAATGATCCGCAAAATTGCGGGCAAAAACAATTCTACCACCATTAAACACCTCATTAAAAATAATGATAAGGTAACAAACATTAAAGACATCGCAAATACACTGGCTGAGACTTTATCACTAAATTCCTCATCTGACAATACTAATACAGAATTTCTAAACTATAAAAATAAAATCGAAAAACAGAAGCTCAATTTTAATTCAGACAATACAGAAAATTACAATGGATTCTTCACATTACAAGAATTAAAAGAAGCCATACAAGCTTCTCACAACACTGCAGTCGGACCAGACGAAATTCATTATGAATTTCTCAAGCAACTACCACCAAAATCATTAGAATATCTACTATATATATTCAATTTAATTTGAAAAAATAGCACTATCCCAGAATCATGGAAACTAGCTACCATCATACCCATTCCTAAACCAGGGAAAAACAATCTCTATCCTACAAATTATCGTCCATTAGCACTAACCAGCTGTCTGTGCAAAACTATGGAACGTATGATTAATAGAAGGCTAATTTGGTATGTAGAATCCAACAACCTGTTTACCAACTCCCAATGTGGCTTCAGAAATCAAAGATCTACGATGGATCATGTGGTCAGGTTGGAGACCTCTATAAGGGAGGCATACATCCAAAAGCAACACCTTGTAGCCATTTTTTTCGACTTGGAAAAGGCTTATGAGACCACTTGGAGGTATGGTATTATGAAAGACCTGCGCGACATGGGATTGAAGGGCAGACTACCAAACTTCATCAAATCATTTCTTTCAGACAGGAAGTTCCGAGTCCGAATTGGTTCAACCCTGTCGGACATTCAAAACCAAGAAGAGGGTGTTCCTCAGGGGAGTATACTGTCAGTAACCCTCTTCAACATCAAAATTAATAGCATTACCAACTATCTTAATCCTGGAGTTGATAACTATTTGTATGTTGATGACTTCTGTATAACCTCCACATCCAAATACATACGTACTGCAGAACGTCAGCTGCAACAAGGCATCAACAAAATAAATAGATGGGCTATCACAAACGGCTTCAAGATTTCAAAATCAAAAACCCAATGCATGCATTTTTGTCAACTAAGGAAAATGCATAATAACCCAACACTAAAATTAGACAAAACAGAAATTCCAGTAGTCGAGCAATATAAATTTCTGGGAGTTGTATTCGACAAAAAACTGAACTTCATCCCCCACATACAATATCTAAAAGAAAAATGCAGTAAAGCCCTGAAACTACTTCGAGTTGTAGCCCACAAAGACTGGGGTGCAGATCAACAAACGCTCATGAAATTGTATCGAACATTAATCCGATCAAAACTGGATTATGGCTGCTACATATATGGAGCAGCCAGAAAATCTTATCTAAAAACTCTCAATACAATCCATCATGAAGGATTGAGACTCATCTTGGGGGCATTTAAAACATCCCCTGTAGAGAGCCTTTATTTTGAAGCGTACGAACCACCACTAAAACTTAGATTCACAAAATTAGGTCTGCAATACTACACTAAAATCAAATCTCAACCCACCAATCCAGCCTATAATTGCATTTTTAATTCCAAATACCAAGCCATATTTGATCAAAAAGAAAAGGCCATAAAACCTTTTGGTCTCCGAATGAAACATACAGTGGAAGACAACAACATCTCGATTACAAACATCCACGAAACCATTAAACTAAGCTCACCTCCCTGGCAACTGAAAGAACCTGTGGTCAACCTTGATCTCAACAAACTCCCTAAAAATAAAACACACCCATTAACCTATCAAGAAAAACTCTATAATATTCATGAAAAGTACCCAAATTACTCGTAAATTTACACTGATGGTTCCAAAAACAGCAATAGAACTGGATGTGGAGTAGTTCTTGGTAAGAAAACAGTGGAAAAATGTCTCCCAAATGAAGCTTCCATATTCACCGCCGAAATCTGTGCAATAAATTTGGCTCTTCAGATTGTTGATGCCAGCAACATAAAAAAATTAATTATTCATACCGACTCAATCTCTGTCCTACAATCCATAAAAAATACACAACAGAATAACCCTCTTATTGTTAAACTGTTGAACAAACTGAACACCTTGACACATAGCAAAAAGGTGATATTTTGCTGGATCCCAAGCCATGTTGGAATCCAGGGAAATGAGAAAGCTGATTCCTTAGCCAAAGCTGCTCTTAACATGACACCTGACCAAAACATCAAAATCCCATACACTGACCTAAAACATAAAATCAAGACAACAATAACACTAAAATGGCAAAAACTATGGGACAGAAACACCAATAATAAACTCTACCAAATAGCACCAATTCTAAAGGAAAGGCAACTGAATCTTAAAACAAGAAAAGAACAAACCACCATTGCCCGACTACGCATTGGACACACAAGACTGACTCACTCTTTTATACTAAAACAAAAACCTACTCCTAAATGTTCCTGTGGAAAACAATACACTGTAAAACATATACTAATAGAATGTACAAATCTCGTACATATCCGTAGAAAATTCTATAACACGAAGAACATGAAGAAATTATTTGCAAAAACTGAACCAAAAAATATATTGGATTTTTTAAAAAGAATTGGTCTCTTATCAAAGATGTAGACTGATGTATAAACAACATATCCTACCTTTTACCATTTTGAAAATAAATTGTCCTTATCAAATGGAAATTCTTGACTTAAACAAAAATACCTAGGATTATTTTGCAGTGTACAAGCAAATAATCTCTAGCTTGCTAAAAATGTTCCATACAAAATAGGCATTTAAAATTCATATATTTGGCATATATATATATATATATATATATATATATATATATATATATATATATATATATATATATATAAACTGGATTTGGCATTAAATAACCCACAGTGGTTGATATGCCATAAAACACAACCAACCAACCTATAAAAAGCAGGATGTGTGTGTGTGTGTGTGTGTGCGTGTGTGTGTGTAACGAATGCACCGCCGCAATATTCGACGGATTTGCACAAAAATTTACATGCACATGCTCCATATTAGCAGGAAGGCCAAGACCGTCTCTGCAAATCCCATCGATAGTGGAAATAATCGATTTTTATGCTTCTACGGCAGTTTTCATGTAGGTTGCAGCCATTTTCTATTGGCCAGAGTGAGAGCCAATAGCTGGCTGCCAAGAATAGGCAGGAAGATTCTATTGGCCAGCGTGAGAGCCAACAGCTGGCTGACACGAATGTTAACTAGCATGCAAAAAAATTCGATAGCTGCAATCATCACAAGTGGGAAAAATTTAAATCTGCCTGGCACTTTACTCCAATTGGCTCATTCTCTTGCTTAAACTCAACGTTGATTCTGATTCCGCAGAACTGGTTTGGGTGTGAAAAAGTATTTGTTGTTAACATTCTTTTGTCATTCGGTTTTTCCAGTCACGAGTCCTTTTTTAAAGCTGATCGTTTTGTGTTCATTTTGTTTAGTTCTTTTTTCGTAACAGATTTAATGTTTACTATAGAGCTTAGAAAAAAAATCGCAGTGTGAGATAGGCAAGAAGTAAGGCATGTAGCAACATCAGCACGGCAAGAGCACTCCTTTAAAGGCAAGGAAGGGCAAAAATATTTTAAGTGAAATGATAGCGATTGCTGTATGAGTCGTACGATTTTTGAATCAAGCACGGGCAACGACGGGTCATGCTGCTAGTGTATTATAAAGAATTAATCATCCAAAGAATTAATCGGTTAATGTAATTAATGGGGAAATGACTTCGCTAACAGATCAATAAAATATTAACCTTCTCATCTCAAATAGACCTGCTTTATTGTAATGCATTCCGTGGATGGCATACATCTTCTCTTAGAAATTTTCCCGCCCTCGCCGAGCTTCGGACTGGTTGTGAATTCAGAGTTGTCCTTCTCCTAGACTGGTTGCCACCAGAAAGTAAGAGAGATTTTTAACCTTTACTATTTAACCTTTAGCTTGATCGAGAAGAGCTAACTGAAATGAATAATGAAACCATATAATAATTATCAGTGTGTATTTATTTATATATTTCCTATCCTATCTGTAATGTAAATTAACAAATGTAAGAGAGTCCGCGAAGGATCTAAGTCCCTGTTTGATGAAAGAATGAGGCACCGCATAGCCTCTAAAAACTTTGGCTTTCATAATTACTGGCGTCTCTGTAATAAGGTACTAAATAAGTGCAAGGTCGATATTCTACCATCTTCAATCTGTTTGAGGTGTTATCATCCTCTGCCAATAAAGGTGAATGCTTTCTTCATAAATTCTCCTCAGACTCTACTCTTGACTCATCTGGAGTATTCCTGTCTAACTTCCCACTTAGAATTAAATCTCTGTTGAGTGATGTACATATAACTCCTTCCATAGTTTCTGCTATCATCTCTAACCTGAATCCTGCCTTTCCCACCTGCTGAAAATCCTCGTCTGTTGTCCCAGATTTTACGAACTCTCGTGAACCGTCCAACACATCCAACTATCGGCTAATTAGCCTTCTGCCTCTTTTGGGGGAAGCGACTAGACACCCTAATCAGTGCTGAATTGGTTCCTCATCTCTCATCGCAGGGCCTTTTCTCAGACAAGAAATACGGCATTAGAAGGCTTTTGGTAAGATCAGTCATTTAGGTCTTCTCCACAGGCTGAAACCTTACGGTATCTCCGGTCATATTTTTGAACTGATCCAGTAGTTCTTATCAAATCGTGGAATGAAAGCTATCCTGAACGGCCTCTCGTCTAGATTCTTTAGTACTAATGCGGATATCCCGACGGCTCCATCCTTGGTCCTATACTGTTTTTAATCTTCATTAACGACCTTCCCGATGACAACAGCTGTCAGTTTGGTATCTACACTGACGACGCTACCATTTACTCATGTCTAGATAGGAAGACTGATCAGTCAGGCAAGGTCAAAATGGCTGCTGATGACCTCAAGACCGTCGTTAACTGGGGTAGAATATGACTTGTCAATTTTAAGGTCTCCAAAACTAAACTTATCTCCATTAGTCATCTGAGAGACCCCTCTCTGCTTTCCATTAGCATGGCCGATGCTATCCTCCAGAAAAGTGACTCGATGCGTTTTCTCAGGCTAACGTTTTTAGCTGACATGAAGTGGAATGTCTATATTGAATCCATTGCAAGGTCAGATGCTAAGCGTGCCGGTTCACTGTGTCGTGCAAAACAATTTTTCTCTCCGGAATCTTTTTTTGTATATCTATAAGTCTAGTATAGCTTAGAATATACGGTCGGGCGCCCCAGCTGTTTTCCTGAAGCTGCTTGATAAGATCAAATGAAGAACCAGCAATATTATTGGTCCTGATTTGGTGGCTCGGCCTCATTCACTTGCACACTCCCGTAAGGTTGCCTCTCTGTGCCATTTTTTTAAAAATAAGTACTTTCATGGTAATCATTCGGATGAGCTCTTCGCTATGGGAACTTGACCGTATGAAGTTAAGCGCAGTACTAGACTGGTGGCGAGATCTCATCAATTTACAGTGGAGCTGGCTATCTGTAGTCGTAACTTGTGCTGACAGTTTCATTTCTCGCACTTCACATCCGTGGAACTCTCTTCCGGTCCCATGCTTTCCAGACAACTTTAATCTGCACAAGTTTAAATGCAATGTCAGTCGCTATCTACTCTGCTCCTGATTGCTCCTCAACTTGTAAATCCTTGCTGGTTAGTGGCTGTACTGCCTTGCTTGGGATTATACTGATTGAATATATATATATATATATATATATATATATATATATATATATATATATATATATATCAGGGATAGAGCCTGTGTAAATACTGAGTTCAACCGAGTGGCGACACCCGCTCAAGACGCTACGCAAGAATTAGGGCTCCTAACTACCAGTCGGGAACAGCAACCAGTGAACTGTCAACCTGGTACCCTCAGTATGAAGAGACGTTATCACAGACCGTACACGTCACAAGAGATTCACGACATTACTATTACGGAGGCCAAAGAAAATACAAAGAAGGGTTTCCCGGATCTTTTCTTTTTCTCTGGCCTCCGTAATAGTAGTGTTGGGTTTACTGCTTACATTATTCGGACTACTGTCCTCATCTTTGTTGCCGTATTTATCACAACGTTTCGGTCGTTGTATTCTCCGGCCTTCTTCAGGTGGTTGGAATGTCGAACTGAACCCTTTATTTCGCTCGCTGGGGTAGACTGTTCTAGTTCCACGTGCCATGTCTAATTGATGTCAGTTATCAGTTATCTCCCGTTAATTCCCCTCACCAAGTTCTCCACTGCCTTAACCAGGTATTGAACTCACACTCTGTGGGTCCTGTCACTGGCTCTAAATAACGCTTTTATCCACTGTGCCATGTGTCCTTGAGACAGATAGTGTCGTGATTATACCATAACAAACTATCCTGAGCGGACCTTAGTTACTGTGGGAAAGACCGCATTATCTGAAGAGATGAACATTTTATAACAGGGACAGTACCTTCAGCCACGTTTGTAAGTTCGTTCTTGCCTGAAAATGATATCTGAAATTAGATAGCCTTACAGTGCTGAATGCTGGAATCAATCTCTCTAGGCTATTATTATCAAAGATTCACCTCCTTGAAAAGCCGACTATGATCGAAAAGCTAACGTTTTAACCACTCGGCTAGACACCCATATATTCCCTGCGGAAATAGGGTGGGGCTTAACATCTTTGTGCGTCTTTTTACAGTCAGGTGGGCAGATTTTATAACAAATTTAACTTAATCCTAATGACGCATGCGTGTCTCTTTGGCTTAATGTAAGCGTCTCTGAGCTAATTTCGATTGCCACACTTATATCTGTACATGTGTCCAAGTAATCCTACTGTTAAAGGTTTCCGAAATAGACGGGTCAATACGGCGGGAAAAAATAGGAATTTTGGCCAGCAGGTTGGTATCTAAAATTGGTTGCCTTAAAAGAAAATTCGAGAGAAGCAGTCATTGTTAGCAGCGAATTTGGATGATGGCCAACGAAGAAGTCTAAACGTCACTAACATTGGAACGATTATCTTGGGTTGAGGCAACAAAATCAATTAGTTAATTCTCAATAGACCGGTTGTTAAATTCGCGATTGATAATTGGTTTTCGTTCTTTCACTAACACACACTTATCATTGGCATGAAATGGCTATCTAGCATAGCCCGAAGCAATTCTTACGGGTAATTTGAAGAAACATTTAGGTATACCCACACACAACTTAATGAATCAGTTATGCATATCAATGTCCGATTTACCACTTATTTCAGAATCATTTTCGTGTAGATGTACCCGAATGTCGATGTAATGGAGAAACAACTGCGTATACCTGTAATGAAACATGAACCCTATTTGTCAAGTTTCTTTGATTCTTTAACGGTATATCATCTCCTTATGGGTCATTTAATGCCGAAATTGAATTTCCTTGGGAGTTTGAAGTAATAAAAAATCTGATATATGTTATTCTTCTTTCGCAATTGAATACATGGTAGATGATACTCACCTTTTTACATATAAATGTTTGTGTTTTATGCTGAAGTTTTGTTGAAGATATATTTTGGAATGCAGTTTCATTTTTTTTACAAATTATAGGATATATGGAATAATGTGGAAAGAGTTCTTTCGTGTAGGTTGTTGGTTGATTTCGTTCAGTGGCATATCAACTTCTATGGAATATTTAATACTAAAATCGAAATATTTAGAACACAATTGTATGCCTTCAACTACAGATAAAATGTAGTGTTGGTCATTTTGGTATAAAATGTATTGTTGGACATTCTACTATAAATAGGCATTGCTGGTCAATTTACTATAAAAATGTATTTTTTATAATTTAATAGTGTCTATATTTATGAGATGAGGTATTATGTACATTATTTACATTATTCGGACTACTGTTCTCGTCTTTGTCGCCATATTTATCACAACGATAATATGATATGAGCTCTGGTAAAAACATGTAATGATAACAGCAAAATTGCAATATGAGCACTGGTAAAAATGGTTGCTGAAGACATTAGGTTTATAATACCCAGAAATTCATACCCAGATGTCCTCAAGGACACATGGCACAGTGGATAAAGGCGTTGGTTAGATCCAGTGACAGACCCAAAGAGTGTGAGTTCAATACCCGGCTAAGGCAGTAGAGAACTTTCAGGGGGAAATTAATAGGAGATACCTGATAACTGACATCCATCAAACATGGCATGTGGAACTAGAACAGTTTACCCCAGCGAGCGAAATAAAGGGTTCAGTTCAAAATTCCAACCACCTGAAGAAGGCCGGAGCGTACAACGGCCGAAACGTTGTGATAAATATGGCGACAAAGATAAGGAAAATAGTCCGAATAAAGTTTTGCTTATGTTTGTAAGATTACTATTTGCCCTAAGGTGAGACTATACGGCATTTAATCTCCTTCGAAGTAGTTTTTTTTTTCTGAAATGACACACTTTATCCCGCATCGTTTGCAAGGATGAAAGCGTTCCTAAGACACCTTTCCGAGGATAGCGAGCAACTGTCTTATCTCATTCTCTTGTATTTCGTCGACGTCTTGAGATTGTGTTCCTTTCAAGAGGAAAACGTCGCACGGGGTGAAATTTAGGTAATATGGTCGTTTTCGGACCTAGGGAATGTCGTCTTCGCCAAAAACTGCTGCACAAGCTATGGTCACTGATAAAAACTATGTGGTATGGTGAGAGGGGCTACATTCTACACACTTTCATTCAATGAACTGCTATAAACAACGGAATTGAGCAAAAATGTGATAACTTCGTGTGCATGCGTGACAGAGTTCAAAGTTCAATCGGTCCCGAGGGTCTTCACTCTGCGTATTTTAGCTCCGTTACGCAACAATCCCGATACTTTTTGATCAGATCGCGGTACTGAAGAGAGGGGTGGGGGATAAAAGAAACCATTGAGTAACCTATCTCACGACGTTTTACAAATGTGAGACAGGAACAGGAATTGGGAAATATAACGAAGAGATAAATCTTGCTAAGGGCAGGAAATTGTGGAGAGCCATGATCGCCACCGACTAAAGGGACATTGAACATAACAATGAGGACGTCTTTAATTATAATTCAAAATCTATCTGCTCGACATCATAAACACGTAGAAGTAATCTTGACTGAGTTTAAACTTTAAACCTGGATGTAAATCTCCGTAAAAATCAAATTTATATCTAACATTATATAAAGCGTACTGTTTTTTA
>OZ010584.1:72743638-72768638 GCA_963932145.1 Acanthosepion lycidas | reverse complement strand
ATGTTTGAAACAGTACAGAAACGTATTATGGCTTAAAAAGCAAGAAATTTTATAGGCCATGATAGATTTAAAATAAAAAAATTTAAAAAAAACAAATATAATTTTAAATCTATCATGGCCTATAATATAAAATGTCTTGCTTTTTATACCATAATATATATATATATATATATATATATATATATATATATATATATATATATAAAATTTTATATATCAAGAACAATGGGGAAAAGGTATGATAAAGTGTAAAAAGTTTTTATGCGGCGCGTTTCGACCTTTAAGACTGTAATAAATTCAGTCCAGTGAAGTCCTAAAGACCGTTATGCGTCACGCGAAAAAAATCTTCCCCTTTGTCATACCATTTTCTTCCAATATAGATAGATAGATAGATAGATAGATAGTAAACGTTTAAAATATAAATATATATTAACGCTAAAGTACACAGTGACTAAATATAATATATTATCATTAATACAACAATATCAAAATAACCTACTGAGAGATTCATGCAATAAAAATTAACAGTCGGGTATAACCTCTGCCTTATGATTGTTATATATATATATATATATATATATATATAGATAGATAGATAGATAGATAGATAGTTAGATAGATAGATATTTCAAATAAAATGTCTACAGTGCAATAACATGTACATTGGGGAGACTTCACGTGATCTAAACCCCGCATCCTGGAATATAAATGAGATTTGCGTTTAGATAAACATTCAAATTCTCTTATATTTCACCGCAACAACATAGGACATAACTTTAATTTCACCAATGCCAGCCTTATCAAATAAGAACATAACTCTTTAAAGAGAAAATATTATGACAATATATTTATAGCAACATTACCAACTATTAACACAAGTTTAAAAGCCTACATTACATCAGCATTTTTCTACAAATCCATACATCCAACTTATCTCTTCCGATTACATAAAAATCAATACATATACAAAATACGCACGAGATACTCTTTAATGAAAAATTGTTCAAAATATCCTGCAGTGTCTCACCAACTTTTATATACTTTAACATCTATAATAATTTCTTAGACTTATTTGAATATTATCTGTTATTACTTACACGTGACACGTATTCCATCAAAACATCCTACTGTGTGTTATTAACTTTTACACACTTTAGCGTCGAGAATGTTACTTCAATACACGTGACACATATCTAAGCAATGAAAAGAGTAACACCAGATACCATTAATCTGCCTCTCTTTGCACTTTACCATTTTAATCATTTCTAGCTTGGTCTCTGATAAAGCTTTAATAAAGTGAAATATGTTAGACTAAGGTCTGTTTCCTACTTGTTCGTTTTCCTATCATTTTGTAGATTTTTATCCATAATCTATCTATCTATCTATCTATCTATCTATCTATCTATCTATCTATCTATCTATCTATCTATTGCTCTTCAACTGAATTGAGCTCTCCGGCTCACTGGCGTATTTCGTACGGAAAAACGTTAAACGATAGTCTAGAGTTAAGATCTCTGACTGATATCGATCCCGGCTTGAAGCAATCGGGCATCTAGCCACATTGAACAGCTGGGATAAAGCGAAACAGTCTCTTGATGACAATATATATATATATATATATATATATATATATATATATATATATATATATATATATATATATATGGGAAAGGTATTAATTATTTTCTTCTCCCTTCAGCTATGGGTAAATAGCAGGACGGAGTGGGTTCTATTGCCTTGGATGGCAACTGGTCCAGAAGAAGAACAACTCTGAATTCAAAACCTCCGGAGGGCCATTTGGGGACCTTTTGGGGCCAGGTCTCTGTATTCGGCCCTTCAAAAAGTGTGGATGGTTCTACACAAAACCTTCACCACTATAATCAAATCACATGTGCTAATGTCTGGCTGCCGCTTCCTAGGAACTGAGCTACCAGATCGTCATACGTCGAATACATACGACGGGAGAGTCGAATACGGATACATACACACACACACACACACACATATATATATATATATATATATATATATATATATATATATATATATATATATATATACACTATTTGCATTCTTCCGACTATCGTCCTCATCTATTTATCACAACCTTTCGGCCGTAGTACGCTCCGTCTTTCTTTAGTTGGTTGGAATGTCGAATAGAATCATTTATTTAATTCGCTGGGGTAGACTGCTCTAGTTCCACATGCCATGTCTAACAATGTAAATAGTGTACATAATACCCCATCTCATATATATATATATATATGTGTGTGTGAAAATATATAGAAAATAGGAAAGAACTCGTTAGGTAAATAATACAAAGTTCTTTAATATTTTTTTGTTATTATTTTTAGAAAAAAAAGTGCTCGATACAAAAGTAGAGTCTTGATATAATTATTTATTTAAAAATATGATTCCATCGCTATATAAGAATTCTCATGTTTCAAAACAAGAGCCGAAAACTTCAATATAATTATTTGAATTAAATTGAATTAAAGTACCAAGCTCTGTTCCATCTTCAAGCGAAATTTTTTTGAATCAATTCCAAAAAAAAATTCGCTTGAAGATGAAACAGAGCTTGGTTCTTTAATTCTATTTAATTCAAATAATCATATTGAAGTTTTCGGCTCTTTTTTTAAAACATGAGAACTTTTATGTAGTGATGGAATCATATTGTTAAATAAATAATTATATATATATATATATATATATATATATATATATATATATATATATATATATATATATATATATGGGAAGTATGTGTGCGTTATATAAATTGGTGAAAACTAAAAATAAAATTTCGCATTTAGTTTCTCTTACACTATTGAAGAATGTGTTTGCCAAGTCACGAGAAGAAGAAATTGGAATCATCCTGATGGTCGGACTGGGAAGATTACAATGGCATTCACGAACGACACTGTTGCCAAATTTATTGCTACTTTCTAAAAGACTCAAAGTGCTGCAGACCACCTGAGACGTGGTCGTCTATCAACGCCGACTGTTGCGAAGGATATGGTTCTGGCAAACGACCTTCCCCACACGATAAATCGTAGACAAAGATTGACTGTGGAAAATAATGTCAGCTGATCAAGTATCATTCATTTTGAATTAAAAAGGAAAGAAAACACCAATGGCATTCATACAAAATGCAAATAAAGGATCCTATTAATAAAACAACCCGGATATATAGAATTTAGCGAATGGGCAGCAGACAACTTATAACAGTGATGCAGACCTCGCATCTGAGGCATTGTTTACCGATGAAGATAATTTTTAGGTTAATGGAAAATAAACTCCACGTTCTTGGAGTGATTCCAGCTATTACTGGATGAGTTCTTCCAAAAATCTGAAGTAGCTTGAATTTGATATTTTAAACATACAACCGAAGCCCCTCAGTTATTCTTTCTGGATAAATTCACTCCGGGTCGTTTCGATTAGCAGCTTCATCGATGCGAGCAAGAACCGAGTGAGTCGATTTAACAAAGGAACGGAAAATGAAAATATCTCTACGGCAAAAAAGAAAATACGGATCTAGTTTTTTGTGTTTTTTATCTCTTCGTGGATTCACTTGTAACGGTCTGGTGAGTAGCTAGATCACATTTAGAACATATTTACTCCTACTTCTATATTACGGATCAGGTCTTGCATTTGACCTACAAGAACTCCTACTGCTTCCGATTTTATATCTCCAACCAACGGCTCGTCATTCAGTAACGAGTGACTTGTAACTGATCATTTTGTTATGTGTACTGCCTATGTAAACATGCTACGGGAATTCCATACTTTCCGTGCGAGTGGCACTTGATCCCGAAAGTTTTATTTATTTATTATGCAAATGAATGTTAAGTGGGGAAAATTATGCGTATCACGTGTCGTCCTCTAGAAGGATCCCATCGGACTACTGATTTTGTTGATGGAATTATATATGTGTAGGAAGGGGAGAGGAAGATATAAAAACACAAGAACATTGTTCTGATATGTAGAAATATATTTGTCTATTTTATTGAATATTTTTAGACAGATGCTGCTTCTTTTTGAAGATCTTCCACTTATATTTTATGGTCTATGTAGGTACAAAAAGTAATCAATTCAAGTTATATCTCATTGTGTCACAAGAGTAGGGTATACTGACTAAGAATATTGTGAAACCTTTATTTATATATTGTTATACATGCTTAGGGAGGTCTGGGTGAGTCTAGCGTTGAAACTCGTCTATATACCCTTCGGATGGCGTTCCTAGATCGAATGTGTCGTGATTTGGACGAGGATGGCGTTTTCTGAAAGGAAGACGCCTCTAAAAACTTCCCATCTCTGAGAAGTGTGCGCTCGTGCGAGGAGTAGACCTCCCGTTCACTCCAAGGCGTGTGCTCCTTCTATCATGAATGCTGTATTGCTTTGTAACACCTCTTACGGTCATCGGATGGTCTCTCCAACGTCTAGGCGTCGTCCCGAAGGGTATTATATCATGTTTTAGTTAGTGGGTCCGTACGAAATGATCTGATAGACGAGCTCGGTCTTACGAAGCAGGAGTCTCGCTTAATATGGCCCTGAACCTCCAGATTGAAATGCCTCAATAGAGATGAAGCATCACTCACCTGGCTGGGGATTCGTAGGGCACTTTGGATCGGCAAAAAGGCTTTGTTCGGCGTGCTTAGAAAATGATGGAAAATATACAAACAAGAACATTGTTCTGATATGTAGAAATATATTTGTCTATTTTATTGAATATGTTTTTAATTTGTAGACAGCTGTTGCTAGTTTTAAAGATCTTCCACGTAGATTTTATGGTCGACGTAGGTATAAAAACTCATAGATTCAAGTACTTACGGTCGTAAGATGTTCTCTCCTCTCCAATGTCAAGGCGTTGTCCCGAAGGGCATTATGCGTTAGTTAGTGGGTCCGTACGAAATGATATAGACGAACTCGGTCTTACGGAGCAGGAGGCTCGCTTAATATGGACCTGAACGCCCAGCTTGAAATGTCCCAATAGCGATGAGTCATCACTCACTTGGCTGGTGACTCGTAGGGTACTCTGGATTGCAATTGGCTTTGTTCGGAGGGCTTGAAAAAATGCTGGAAATTACGATTTTAGCCTGCCTGCGACACAAGCAACTAAGAATTACGTTGGATTTTTAACCAGATGTGTCAGCAATTTATGAAGTATATACGTACTGGCTCCGAGATATGGATGTGAGTGTCGCTAGATTGGTCGTCGTAATCCTCTTATATCCAGCCACTTGATTTTTTATTTTTTTTTTTACTCGTGGGGAAACTTGAATGCCAGGGTGCATCAGGAAATGTTATGATACATGAATCATATAAAGGAATGCATTAAAAATGCATAACTCTGGACGTGTTAATGCGCATTACTTCGAAAATTAGTGTAACGTACATTTTGTAAATAAAGTAACCGCCGGGTAGGAAAGTGTTAATTTCCCCTGTGCGTTAGGGGGTGCATTAGATATTCGGTAGCTTTAAGTATTTATTTAACGTACCACTTATGCATTTGTCAAAAGGCTCAGCACTGTCTGTGCCAAGAATTCAGTCATAATAATCAGTCACAGATAGAGAGAACGAATTCAGTGTAAATTTCGAGAATAGATAGAGAAGACACAGCCACTTCTTCTTGCCAGATTTATTAAAACCTTACAGCTATAAAAATCCAAGAGGTAACTAGAAGTCCTACCAGGATTTATTATTGGTAGACACTTTTTTTTTAACAATATATGATATGTAGATGCCACTGTATTGCTAGAAGACAGAGAAAGCAATCTGAAAGTAGTAATGAAAAACGAAAAGAAAGGACTAAACATCAATTCTTAGAAGAAAAAATGGCTGTCAGCAAGAAGAACATAAGATGACAGCTACAAATTGGGGACGTCAACATAAAATAAGGACATAAATATAATGACTTACAGTTCAAGGTGTGAGCAGCAAATTACGGACGACTGACTCAAGAAGGTACAGAAATTTAACTATTTGGACTGTGTAGTAACAGACAATAGAAGTGTGACAGATCAAAAGAAGCAGTGGATTAGGGAAAGACGCCATCCAGAAACAAAACAAAGTATTAAGATACAAGAGAATTTTGTTAGAAACAAAGAAATTGTTGAATTACTTTGTCTTATATATATATATATATATATATATATATATATATATATATATATATATATATATATACACTTGTGGCAGTGAATTCTGGATATTTTTATAATTGAAAAAGAGGTATAATATAAAAAAATAAACAAGAGGTTATACATATATATATATATATATATATATATATATATATATATATATATATATATATGTAAAATATATATTTATATGTATATATGTATATATAAATATATATATATGTAAATATATATATATCATGTATAAGTAAATATATATATATATATATATACATGTAATATATATATATACATGTAATATATATATATGTACTTGTGGCAGTAAATTCTGGACATTTTTTATAATTGAAAAAGAGGTATAATATAAAAAAACAAATAAAAAAGAGGTAATATATATGTGTGTGTAAAATAAATATATATGTATATATACATATATATATAAATATATATATATATATATATGTAATGTATATGTAAATATATATATATATATGTAAAATTTATATATATATATATATGTAAAATTTATATATATATATATATATATATATATATATATGAGGTACATATATATATATATATATATGTGTATATATATATGTACATATATATATATATGTATATATATATGTACATATATATATATGTACATATATATATATATATATGTGTGTGTGTGTGTGTGTGTGTGTGTGTGTGTGTGTGTGTGTGTGTGTGTACCTGAGGCAGTGAATTCTGGACTTTTTTTATAATTGAAAAAGAGGTGTGAAGTAAGAGATATGTCTTCCTATAGATGGATACTAAAAGTATCAGTAAAATATAGATGAGGATATTTTAAACTAAATTGTAATGCGTCACATACTGAGGAAAACGTATTTAGAGAGTATAACACCCCTAAGACATAAAGAAGTCAAGAGTATCCTACCTAACGGTTTTGTGTAAATGCAAGGTTTTTCTTTTAAGGCATATCAACCTCAATGTGTTATTTTATGCGGACAATATTTTTAGGATACATTAGTATAAATAGAATGTCTTCTTTGTAAGAAATCAGTTTTTAGATTAGGTTTTATTGACATATTTTTGTAAAGAGAGTTTTGTTGGATGTCATAAGTATTGTTGGTAATATTTTCGAAAATGTATTGCTGGTAATTTTACTATAAAGATCCACTTCTACACTTTCATAGTATTTTGACTCAAGTTTTGGGGTTAACCGCTTGCCCATAGCTGGGACCATAACATGTCAAGATGGACCTAGGAACAGTAACAATTAAGAGGTGGTTCTAATTTCGTTAAAACTTCGTGATCAGAAGCCTTGCTACCGGATGTAATTTACTTGTGTAAGTGAATGACAAAGCGTGAACAAAGTTGGTAAGTGTTATAAAAGATGATGGAAAGTGTGAAACAGAAATCGGAAAGCCCATTAGAATAGCGAAAGATGCCTTCCAAAAGTAAAGCAGAGTATTAAAACACGGGAAAATCTAAATTGATTGATTTGTATTTTACGACCTATCAACCTTTTGAAGGTTACTTAACGCCAGAAAATATTTTAGATTTTTGGAGATAATAATAATTTACAAGGGATAAGCCTCTACTCCTTTTCAAAGGACCAAGGAGGAGTGTAAACCAGGCTATAGGCTAACATATATAATCCTGCCGAAGAGAAAAATAGTAAATAAAATTTCATAGTTTAGGCGGAGACGTCTAAATTATAGGGTTTAATCTTTAGAAAGAACCGGAAACCCAAACGTAAGCAGGAAACAAGAAATAAGCGTCTACTCTTGTTTTAAAAGGCCGGGCAGGTGCGTGAACCAGACGCTACGCGAACCTTCTTCTATGAATCCTTTGCTCCACGTATTTATCAGTTTTCTTTGAGAATTTACCACAGTTGAATAAATGCTTAAAACTCAACAGAGTTTTTATTTTGTCCACAACAATATATTCTCTATGATATTTAATGAATAGCAGATAAAATTAACTATTATTTGCTCAATTATTAAAACTATTCCCAATTAGACGAATGACCGCATCTTTCTTTTTTTATTATCAGAAAGGATTGGATGTTGTGCACTCCGGTCTTCTTCTAGTGTGTTAATCCAGGTAAACTTCGGAAAATTTCAAAGCAAACCCTTTATTTAATCTACAGTTTTAGATTGTCTTCATTCTGCTATTCATGCCTGTCTCTTTTCAGTACTGCTCAGTTCTGTTTCTACTGTTTCCGCATCCGTACTACCCTGCAAGAGATTGAACCCAAAATGTCACCAAATTCATGAACCAACATTTCCCTTCACGAGCCTATTGTGCTGTGGAAGAAGATAGACATTAGAGTCTTAAACTTAAAGTTACTAATGTCACTTTGGATATTCTTGACAAAGAACGTCCTGTAATATAATCGATCCTGGCTTGTCATCACCACTTGAGTCCCTTAGCCACCAACATGAAGTAGCTTCCCTCTGTCTTTTCTAGAAATATTTCCATGGCTGTTGTTCTGATGAACTTTCCTGCTTGGTGCCTCGACTGAATTCATTTAAACGTGCTACTAGATTAGCAATTAGGTCTCACCGTTTTAATGTTGAACTACATAGATGGCACCGTATTCTAATACTTTTTTTCCGTATTTCTCGCCTGTGGGAACTCCTTCCGATTTCTTGCTTCCATGCCACATACAAGCTTCAAAGATTTAAATGCAATGCCAATCGCCATCTTCTGTTTTTCCAGAAACCTGTTATTTTATTTGACCTTCTCGTCACTAAACTCTTCTAATTCTCTTTCACTCCTAGTAACCCCTGGCATCCTCGTGGCATTATCGCTTGGTTTGGGATGAAACAATTTGAAAAGAAAAAAAAACATATAGCAGACGACGAAAAATGTGATCCAGAAATCGGAAAGATGCCTTACTAAGCTACAAGGTAACCAAAAAAGTTCTGTCCATTTTTAAAGGAAAAAAAAAGAAAACGCTTCACAGTATGTGTAACTTATATTTAGTCTTCGAAGTAATCGCCATCGTCAGACAGCACCTTCTGCCAACGTGTCTTCAGCTGTTCAATGCCATTGCGGTAGAACTCGGGGGCGGGGTTGATGCAAATAAGTCCGTGAGGGCTTTGCGCAAGTCTGCTTCATTGGTGAATGATTTCCCACAAAGATGATTATCCAGGGAGTGGAAGAAGTGGTAATCGTATGGCGCAAGGACAGGTGAATTAGGTGGATGGCACAAAGTCTCCTACCCAAGTTGCTGTATGGTATCCCTGACCACTCGCGCAACATGCGGCCTAGTGCTCTCATGGAGGAAAAGCACACCTTTGCGATTCACCAGTGCTGGCTCCTTATGACGCAATGCCTGTTGCACATGTTTCAATTGCTGCGAGTATAGGTCTCCAGTAACCGTTTAGCCCGTTGGTAGCAGTTCATAATGAACCACTTGACGACCTGTCCACCAGACACAAAGCATAATCTTGCGTGGGTGCATAGGCGGTCTTGCGGTGTAAGGGACAGCATCCTGAGGAGACAACCAATGTCTGGAACGCTTGGGAGTTTCGTACAGAACCCACTTTTCATCACTGGTAAGCAATCGATTGAATAAGGATGCGGTACGGTGGCGAGAAAGCAGCGATACTCAGGCTGCCACTCGTCCCTTGTGGACCCCCAACAGCGTTTGCGGAACCCACTTGCTCAGTTTGTACATCTTACCTAGGCGGTGCATCGGAAACGTTGAACTGTTTTGCAAGTTCACCACACGTTAGCCTACTGTCCTCTTCAATGGCCGCCTTCAGGACTCCGTCATACAAGACCTGTTGTCGTCCACTGCGAAGCTCATCATGGAGAGACACATCTCCCGACTTGAATTTTTGAAACCAACTCCTTCCAGTACGTTCATCCATAGCACTATCCACAAACGCTTTGACATATGCGGCGACTTGATGCATCTGCTGATAAGCCCACTTTGGTCGTAAAGCAAACATCCCCAAAGGAGATCTCTTGACACTTCCATCTTTCTCACAGCTGTCCGGCTCTAACTGATGACCGGGAACGGTGCGCGTGTTTTTTTATAACGTCTGATGTTCCTACTTCCGGCTGTCCGAATTTGAAAACAATTGCTACACGCATTTCGTATATATTTCAACTTCATTCAATGACTAATCAAAAACGGACAGAACTTTTTGGGTTACCTTGTAAATAAAATATTAAGAAACAGGAAAAAATCATTAGAAATAAAAAAAATGTTCTGTATTTATATGTAATTTAAATTTTCCTATATGGTAGTGAGTGCTACACAGATGAACGGGAAACAGAATTGCGGTTCAACAGAAGAATGCTGAGAATATCATGGTTGAAACATGTGCAACAACGAAATTTTAAGAAAAATGGAATCAAAATGAAAATTTTGAATGAACTTTCAGAGGGAAAATTAACAGGAGTTAACTGATAACTGACATCCATTAAACATGGCACGTGGAACTAGAAAAGTCTACCCCAGTGAGCGAAATAAAGGGTTCAGTTCGACATTCCAACTACCTGAAGAAGACCGGAGCGTACAATGGCCGAAATATTGTAATAAATATGGCGACAAAGATGAGGACAATAATCCGAATAATGTAAATAATGTACATAATACATTCTCTCAGAGATATAGACAGATACTAAATGAAAATTTGTAGAATAAAAAGCATACAGTTGGAATTTCTGGGATGCATAATGAGTAAATATGGCCTGAAGAATTTGACACTGACTGAACAAATTGAAGGGAAGAGAGAGAAAGTGAAAGTGAAAGTAAAAGTAACCTATCCAGCAAGTTTGTGTAAATAGATAGCAGAAGAAGAACTGTGATAAATACTCAGAGAATAAACATTGCTTAGAACTACAAAGGATGTAAAGTTGTAGAAAGCCATGATAGCCCATATCCTGAAGACAGTACTAAATAGAGTAGGAGTTCTAGTAAAGAGAAAAGCGTTTGGACAGTTTACAAGGGATAGGAGATTGTGGAGAGCCGTTTTAATCAAAGTCCATGGAAGAAGACGAATATGAAAGTATGTTTGTAGATACGTACATGTGTCAATATGCATAAGCGAATTCCGCCGCTGATTTTTCGTTGACCGGACACAACGCTTCAGAGCCTTTTTTTTTATATTTGTGAGTGTGCGTACAGACAGCTCTATCACGACATAGCCAAATTTGAAAATAACTTAATTCATAAACAATCGTGAAGCGAGACACGCTTAAAGCGCTGCTGAGTTGTTGACACGATTTTCAATAAACGCTGCCTCGATGCCTCCCGGCGAGATCGTCTCTAAAATCAATATCAAAATCAAATCACCGTCCAAAATGTCAAGCAATATTTGATCCAACTTCAAGAGAGTGGCGCGAAATATAAGCCGCCAGTAACGATTAACCTCAGGAAGAAAAACTTCATTTGGGGCTCGGCTTCATACTACATCTAGCTAGAGGAAGAATTATATTATATTAGAAATGATGTAAGTATTAGACAGTTTGGAGAATAATGTCCGATTTTAGAATTGTGTGTGTGTGTGTGTGTGTGTGTGTATGTGTGTGTGTGTGTGTGTGTGTTCTAATATATTATTATAATAGATGACCAGTGGATATCAACATGGATTGAGGAATCGGAGAGCCGAGTTCGAATTCCAGTCGAATCCATTACATTCACTTACGTGCTAATACCTTTGGGAAAGGTATGAATCCTCTTCTCTTCTCCCCTCCCAGTTATGGGTAAATAGCAGGATAGACCGGGTTCTATAGTCTTGGATGGCAACTGGTTTACTGCAGGAAGTAATAGCAATCTACTGCGGGAAAAATCTGCCTCGTCAGTCATTTATCGAAAGATATATGATAGCCTAAGCGTATATCACGCATAGCACATAGCTGACTAAATAGATATACAAAGATATATTACTAATCCCTAATGATTTAAGTGTCCTCTTTGTTAGTTGTATATCAATCTCTTTCAGGATTTAACTTCAAATAGTATATACCCCTCGTCTTCAACTTTTTTACATGCGTACAAACTTGGTCATAATCCTACTGAAACTGCTGCCAACATTAACAGCGCATGAAATGAAGGATCCACTTGTGACCGAACAGTACAGCGCTGTTTTATAATGTTCCGCAGTGAGGATATGAGTATTTAAGTTCAAAGTGGTAGAGGAAGTTCATCTGCACTTAACAATCAACAACTGAAAATACTAATAAAACCTACGTATTAGTGTTAGTGAAATTGTCTCAGAAAAATGGGTGTCAGCATTTCGACAATACTGGACCATCGAATAGCGATTTGTGATGAGAAATGGATCCTTTATGACAATCGTATAGTATCGACTCAGTGGACTTTTTAAGATGATGGACCTAGGCACTTCCCATAAAACAAAATTGCACCAGCAGAAGATTATGGTAACAGAATAAGGGTCCACCATTGGCGTTATTCATTACAGTCTTCTGGCATCTAATGAGAGCATCACTGCCGATGCTTATTGCCAGCAACTGGACGAAATGCACATTCATTTAAATTTAATGCGAATGGCATAGGGTAATCCATGAGATCGAATTGTTCTTCATGACAATGCTTGTTCACCTCTTGCCAGGATGACAATACAGAAGCTCACCGTCATGAGGATACAAGACATTGCCAGATCAACCATATTCTTTTAAGCTCTCGTCTACTGACTACCACTTTTTTGAATACATTCAATCAGTTATATGCAATGCGTGATGCACGCTTTGGTGATCATGTATCTTTCGATACATGACTGAGGAGGCAGATTTTTTCCTGCAGTAGGTTGCCATTTCTTTCTGCGGTAGACCAGTTGCCATCCAAGGCTATAGAACCCGGTCTGTCCTGCTATTTACCCATAGAAGTGGAGGGGGTGGAGAAGATTCATACCTTTCCCAAGGGTATTAGCACGTAAGTAAATGTAATGGATTCGACTGGAATTCGAACTCGGCTCTCCGATCCATCAATCCGATCCGCTCTCCATTCCTCACCGTATTTCTTGACATCCAAAACTTCATAGTTTTATGTTCGTTGATTTTGTTTAGTGGCATATCAACACCTCTAGGGGCTATTTAATGCCGAAATCTAAATATTTTGAACGCAATTTTATAGCTTCAACTAAATATTTTGAAGGCAATTATATGACTTCAACTACAGATAAAATCTATAATTGGTCATTTTGCTATAAATATATATTCCTTGTAATATTTTTATACAGAAAGGTATTGCTGATATTTTTACTTTAAAAATGTATTTTTGTATATCTACATAGTGTTTCGTTTTTGTTTGGGAATTCATTGTTTGCCCATATCTGGAACCCTAAAAAGTGAGACCACCCCGGGGAGTTGGACCTAAGAACAACAGCAATTAATATGTGGTTCCACGCTCTTCAAAACCGGCAATCTTCCACCCAGAGACCTTGCTACCGGATGTACTTTATTTTATACCCAGGACTGTTTACAGTTTCATCGTAAAAGCGCAAATAACTTGATGGTAGAAATGTAGAAAAATAGGGTCTTATTTTGACTAATTTAAATACCGTTTAAAAGCATTAATTTAAAAATGAATGTTGATTCTAAAATCGAACATTATTTTCCGAGCAATCTAATACATGGAGAAACATTGTTTCCAAGTAAATAAATTCAGTATTTACTCAGTTTAATTTTGTTTGGCCAAATTACCTCCCCATGCGTGACCAAAAGAGGATTGTACTATTTAACTTATTAACAGTAATGGTGAATTTAACCGTAGCCATTAAAAAAAAAGTTCGCTATTCATTGACAGCATGGCAAAGATCGGTTCAGTTATATAAAATATCTATTTTTAAAAAATGTTTTTTTTAGTAAAGACGCTTCTTATATCAACTAATATCGCTCTTTCTAATATTGATGTAGGTTTCCTTTCCAATCTTTTGTTTAAGCTAGTAAAAAATCAACATTTTTAACTTTATCTTTATTCTCACTTCTAGTTTCATATGCTATCCATTTCAGTTGTTGCTGTTGAAGTCTTCAAGTGATGTGGTTTATGTTATTTGGTATTGGTCTTTGTGATTCTGTAGCGCCAGTCTATAAAAATTGATGATGGATAATCCTCTTTAAAACCTAGATGATTTATATCTGGAGGCATTTTTAATCATTTTCATCTTTGAAAACGTCTATATAGTTGATAGTGTAGATATTTGTGAACGGGTTAAGCACCATACATGATATCCATATGCGATTCTAAACCTGACGAGGCTATTTAAGAACATAAAGTAGTTGTTACCGGCCAGTCCTACGGGGTCCAGTCAATCAACACAAGTGTCTCCCAAAGCTCGCTTCTCAGTTCAAATCTCCTTCTACTTTACATAAATTAACTGCCTTTTTCTTTTACTTTGATAACTTTGAATAAACCTTTTAACGTAGGGACGTTTCTCGTTGGGACTTTTGTGGATCTATATCTGCTAGCGCGTCCATAGTATGACTATAAACAATATCCGCGTCCTGGGAAAGACGATAAACAACATCCGCGTCCTGGGTAAGACGATAAACTACATCCGCATCCTGGGTAAGACGGTAAACTACATCCGCGTCCTAGATAAGACGATAAACAGCATCCGCGTCCTGGGTAAGACGGTAAACTACATCCGCGTCCTAGGTAAGGTGATAAACAGCATCCGCGTCCTGGGTAAGAGGATAAACAACATCCGCGTCCTGGGTAAGACGATAAACTATATCCGCGTCCTGGGTATGACGATAAACTACATCCGACAGCAAGACTTCTGTTCTGTTCAGAAATTCTTAGCTTTAATTGATAAATACTTCCCCACCAATAGTAGGCTTAGTAATATATTTAATAAGAACACCCTAAAATTGAGTTACAGCTGCCATGAAAATCTAGAAAGTATAATAAAAAAACACAATAATAAAATCCTGAACAAACCCCATGCATGAATAGTATTAATAAATACCCTACACTTAAATCAGACAATAACAGTGAAAAATTGTGTGATTGTAGAAACCCAGAAGACTGCCCATTAGAAAATAAATGTTGCATCAAATCTGTGGTATGCCAATGTACTATCTCATCCACTTAGAGTCCTAATACTAATAAGATATACATTGGGTCCACGAAGAATGAATTTAAAGCCAGATGGAGGCAGCATAAGTGCTCTTTCAACAATATAAATAAAAGAAATCAGACTTCTCTATCGAAATATTTTTGGCATCTGAATGAAATAAACAGGACACCTAAAGTAAAATGGAAAATTATAAATAGGACTAGAACTTGTAAAACTTGGGATGACCCATGCCCTTTGTGCCTCCATGAGAAACTGCACCTTATTAAGTTTCTAAATAATAAAAATCTATTAAACAATAGACATGAGTTAACGGTTTTTTTACCGACATCATCAAATTTATGCACTGAATAATTAGCTAAAAACAAGCATACAATAAAATAACTTTTATAATCTATAGCACAAATAAATAGTTTAAATACCCTACAAAAAAGATAACCCTTTATGAAGTCGTCAAAAAACAAATGTGATGGTAGTTTTTATATACACAAATCCCTTTCATAAAGAAATAAAATAAAAAAATAAATAAATCTCCATAGACGCGTAAACCAAACTAGGCGAAAACATCTACCGTTTTAAATTTAGACACCCCCACCTTACCCTGACTTGACATCTATGAAAGTAACTCTATACTGATACAAATTATTAACACCAAACACCCATACCTATTTTAAACAATTCGCCCTGGCTGTTACCATGGAAATTTTGATTTCAATTGTGAATATACTATTAAAACAAGTAAATTTCAGAAATAAATTATTCCAAAAAAATTTCGCTTGAAGATGGAACAGAGCTTACTTTAACTCAATTTAATTCAAATAATTATATTGAAGTTTTCGGTTCTTGTTTTGAAACATGAGACCTCTTATGTAGCGTGTTGGAATCATATTTTTAAATAAATAATTATATTTATGCTCTACTTTCGTATCGAGCACTATTTTTTAAAAAATAATAACAAAAATACTAAAGAACTTTGGATTATTTACCTAACCAGTTCTTTCCTATTTTCTATATATTTTCACATACATACATACATATATATATATATATATATATATATATATATATATATATATATATATATATATATATAATATGTATGTATATAAATATACATATATATATGTATGTGTGTGTGTAATTTTTATACATATTATTTATATATTATATATGCCTGGTACTTTTTTGAAAGTGCTCAATATCAGTGATAGAGCAAACATATTTACCTGTATTGATCTCTGGGTGACAAACTCACATCAATCCAACTATATATATATATATATATATATATATACAGTGTAACCCGAATATAAGAGACCCGGATATAAGAGAAATCTGGATATAAGAGAAACCCGTATATAAGAGAGATTTTCTGTGGTCCCAAATTAGAGGCTGTGTTAATGTATATAAATTAGACCATACCCGGATATAAGAGAAAACCGGATATAAGAGACTTCGCCTCCGGTCCCGACAACTCTCTTATATCCGGGTTACACTGTATATATATATATATATATATATATATATATATATATATATATATATATATTGTGTATTTAGGCAGCAATGCTTCTTTCATGGTCATTACATTGAAAATTGCAGAGGTGTTCTTAGATTAACTAACACCCTCCAATCACGGGCTACATTCAGCAGTGTCATATTGGGAGTTATTTTGGTCTTTCGCACAGGGCGTCCCCTTCCTTGCGAAAACAGACCTCAGAAATTTGTTGTGACAAAAAAAAGACAATTGCTAGGTCTGTTGCGGGAAAAGGTGTTTCACTTTGTCGTTCGAGATAAATTTTTTCGCCAGAATCTTTATAAGGCTATTTTGAAGGGCAGATTCTCGTCCTGGGAAACAGCCGTTTTATACGGGCTTTACTGGGGATTTTTGATACGCAACATTAATTTCAGCCTTGTGTCACATCTGGCCGCGCGGGGCGGTTGGTAGATATTCTGTCGTTGGGGATTCACTGTGCAATTTACTTGACTCGCCTTGAGTAGTTAACTACTTCTACACTCCGCTGGCGAATCTTATATATGTTGTGCTTGTTATCGTTCATTACCAACCTTCATTATGATTATTCTATTCAGTAACATTTCCTAGCTTACAACAAAAACAAAATTTTACTATGTTACTTAAAAATCGAAAACTAACAACGAACAAGAATAAACGAAAATAAACAAATAAAAAATGAAATACAATAAATAAATTAAAATAAATTAATCCAAATAAATAAATAAAGTAAATAATAAACACATTAAGAAGCCACGAATGCACACATAAACACAATTAAACGTAACAACTAACAAGAAAATGATCAATGAAAATGTTAACAAACAACACTATAAATAACCGAAAAAATGCATCTGAATCCACAATTATTTCCACCCAATTACCCCTAGAAAAATTCAAAATATAACCTTTACCACCCAACAAAATAACCATTTAACTAATACAATAGATTATCCACAACGCATATGACCTAACAATAACATATAATAATGAAAACATACGGTCGCTTTATTTAAATGTTTTAAAATCCTTAATCTGCATTAAACCAATACTTTTTTCACCCGTTAAAATAGATAAATGAGATTTATTTCTGTTAGATAATTTTTTCCGTTTTCTATGCATGTTTAGTTATTATGCATCTGTGTACAGTTAATTATATGAAAACTAGGTTTATTCATTAGTTGGAAATACAATAAATTAAAACTTTTTAATATTTAAGAATACTTGTTTCCTCTTCCCACTATATATATATATATATATATATATATATATATATATATATATATATATATATATAATACAAAGTCACAGCAGTGGGGAAGGAGTGAGAATCAAAACTGACTTTGTGTATAGATTTGAAATATACAACTAAGTAATTATTTTTTAAACCTCTGGAGAGGTTTGAATTCCTATTCGATATTCTGCAAGTTTCATGACACAGACAGCAGCCAGTCTAATTTTGCGATGAAAACTTAAATGGGGAGAAGAATTTAATCTGTACATATAACAACATCGTCTTCATTCGATTTGGTGACGCGTATTTTATGTTTCATTATTATTTCAACGTAAGAGACTTGAAGTTGTCTCCATTTTTTTTTTATCTTTCTGAATAATAAATGTTCCAAATAACCGTCTCCTTAAATTGATCACGTTTAAAATCGATTAACATTAACATTAAGATATTATGTAAATTAGAAACAGAGAAAAGTAATTAATCATATTTCTTCTTTTCTTAGGTGATAATTATAATTATGTATGTCGAACCTGGGCTCACTAGTTCTTTCTACAGTTCACCTAATAATAATAATAATGATAATAATAATATATGAGAAAACGATATATATCAAGAACAGTATTGGTGAAATTGTATGACAAAGTGGAAAAAAATGACTTATGACGCGTTTCGTCCTTTTTTACAGAGGGAACATCATTTAAAAAAAAAATGGATGAAGTTCTTTGTCAATGGCTCAAATTATTAATACCCTTAAGTGTTTATTAACTATTACCCAACAGCTAATCACTAAAGTATTAAATTCTAAAAAAATATCAGTAATTCCGCACCATGGAGTCAAGGTGGATTAAGGGATAGCGGCTTTCGTGTTCATATACTTGGGAAAGGTATGATGATCCTCTTCTTCTCCACCCCCTCCCAGCAATGACACACTATGTTCTATAGCCTTGGATGGCAACTGGTCTACCGCAGAAAGAAATGGCAAACTACTGCGGGAAAAAAAATCTGCATCGTCAGTCATGTATCGAAAGATACATGATCGCCTAAGCGTGTGTAACATATGGCACATAACTGACTGACTAATTAACTGAATTTTGAACTGAAAGTTGGTTCTCTATATGTTGGTTCATCGAACTAAATTTTGCTATATTGGTAGGACTACATACGCGCGACAGATGCATGCTGGGAATTTTTTTTTTTATCTAACCGAATTCATTTAAAGCATTTTTCTTTTTCTTTTTCTTTCCATTACTTATGTAAGTAGGTATTCCACACTATCAGGAATGGTAAAAGGTTGTATGAACCAGGGCGCAAATTTACTACTGATGACCTTACCATTAAGGCACTCTCTAGACAGTGAATTAATTTCTCCTTTGATCAGAGTAGCAGATTTTATGGCAAAATTGTGGTCAATCTCATTACGATGGGCAATCAATGCATTTGATGTATTATTTTGTAAAATGTTCCTTTTGTGTTCATATAATCTTTTATTCAGATTCCTAGTTTCTCATATGTATCTTTTTTTTTTTGTGGCAATTATTACAGGCGATGGAATAAACTTTTAGCTTATTGTTTTGTTTAGTAGAAACCAACAACGAAAATACATTACCATTGAGACACCAAAATGCACTAAATGACCTAACGAGAAATAAGGAAATCCCCATTACTCCTTCTGATAAGGGAGGGGCAAATTTAATCATAAATAACAATACATATATAGAAAAAAATTAACTGACCAATCAACGATACCGACAAATAAACGAACAATAAATAAGTACGCGAACTCAAAAATTCATCAAGGAAACTATTTGAAAATGAAAACAAATCGTTCTATAGATTCATAGTATCACCCTAGAACACGAAAACTTTACGGCCCCACTAAGACTCAGAAAGCTGGTATCCCAATGCGTTCTATCATTTTAGAAATAGTCAGCGCCCCCACCCGTCATAAAATAGCTAAAGCTATAGCAAAAATATTAACTCTTCTCGGAACAATAACTCAATCACTGGCAGTAACATCATAAACATATTTAATAATTAATTCTCCGAATAATAATTACCAATCCCCTCCCAATTGCTAATGAACTACTCCAACAACAATAATTCAATCCTGAATACCCAAAAATATTATCTATAAAAAGTAAAAATAAAAAAGCAACCTTATTCAAGCCAAAACATACAGCCATGACGACGGTTAACAACCGAAAGCGCTCGAAGAAAATAACAAAAAACAAGGGCTGTTGCTTTTTTTTTAAACACAAATATAAAGAAACTTGCGAGAAAGCAAGAAAAAACTGAAATAAAGATTAATAAAGGGAAAAGTTCCGTAACCTTTAAAAAACATGCCTCAATAATGACATGCTGCCCATACATACATACATATATATATATATATATATATATATATATATATATATATATATATATATAAACATATCTGTTAAATTTTAAGCCCACCTTCATCTTTAGACCTTCCTGTTCTTCTCTCGTCTGTTACCCCTCCCTATAGCTTTCGTTTACTCTAACATTCGTCCCACACTCTCATACATACACTCTCACTAAATTTGATTTTTTTTATTCCTGGAGTTGTTTTTTCTGTTTTCTTTTTGAATTTGTAGATCTGATGAATTCGATTGTATTTACGATTCCAATGGAATAAATTATGACCATGGAATATTAGTGTTTAAGCCTTTTTATTATATATATATATATATATATATATATATATATGCTATCATCGATTGTATTTTTGCAAAGTATGAGCAATTAAATGGCAACTTTTAATTTGGGCCATTTCATTCAGAACTCACATTGGAATGATTTTTTTTGATCAATACTAATTTGAATTTTATATTTCACCGTTTAATTCTATAACTGACAGAATCGATCTACGCGATCAGATATTTTATCGATACTCACCTCTGCAAAGTTAATGGCAGAGTTTCCTTCTTGTTTTAAATCTAACATTGGTGCTTTTTTATTTTCTCGTAAATACCAGGTGAAACAGCAATCTTCTCTTTGTTTCGCACCGACCTGTTCACTCACTGTAGATGACAGCAATCACTTTTTTCCAGTTGGGGGTGGGGTCATAGTTCCGATTACAACAGACGCCTATTTGTGTTTGCTCACAAATAATTGTAAACTTGTCCTCAAAGAGGTTAAATCTTTGTTTGCTGATATAATGGGGCACAGTATAGCCTTTAATAATTTTGGTTCTCATTACTATTGGCGACTCTAAAATAGTGTGCTAAATAAAACTAGGTCTTCTATTCACCTGACTTTTCAATCAATTTGAGGTGTTTGTCCTGTAAATTCTCTTCAAATTTTACTCTTGATTCATCTGAAGTATCTTTACCTGAGAACTGCGTCTCTACTGAGTGGTATGCATATAACTCTGTCCATTTGGACACTTCGATCCGGTGTAATAGTTAACGAGCTTGCCACGCTAGAACAATTACGACTAAGTATGCAGTTCGATCTTCACTGGGTGCCACATACTTTCGGCCTTGTGTCACATCTAACCTATCTTGGAAAATCACTATAACCCTGTCCATAGTTTCTGCTCTCTAACCTGGATCCTCACTAGACTTGTGGATTAGATGGTATTCTTGCAATCGTCCTTAAGAAATGTGCTTCTGTACTGACCCCTGTTCTCCTTAAACAATAAATGCTTTGCTGCTTCTTGCTTTCCTGCTTGTTGGAAATCCACAAATCTAGTTCCAGGCTTTAAGAACTCTGGCGAACCATCTGACACGCCTAACTATCAGTCGATTAACCTCTTGCCTCTTTTTAGCGAAGTACTAGAGACCCTAATATACTTTGATTTGGTTAAGCATTTCAACTGACACTCTCTTTTCTTCAGATATGCATTAAGGCTTTCGATTCTATAAGTCAACTGCTGATGTAATAACGATTATTGCTGAAAGATTATATCATATCTGTCTATATTTCTGAGATGAGGTATTGTGTACACTGTTTATATTATTCGCACTATTATCCTCATTTTTGTCGCCATATTTATTACAACGTTTCGGCAGGTGTACGCTCCGGCTTTCTTCCGGTGGTTGGAATGTCGAACTGAACCCTTTATTTCGCTCACTGGGGTAGACTGTTCTAGTTCCACGTGCCATGGATGTCAGTTATCAGTTATCTCCTGTTAATTCCCTTGTCTAAATTCTCCACTGCCTTAACCGGGTATTGAACTCACACTCTTTGGGTCCTGTCACTGGACCTAACCAACGCCTTTATCCACTGTGCCATATGTCCTCGAGAACAGTTCGACATTCGAACCACCTGAAGAAGGCCGGAGCGTATAACGGCCGAAACGTTGTAATAAATATGGCGACAAAGATGAGGACAATCGTCCGAATAATGTAAATAGTGTATAAGGTAAAATTTTTATATAAATATATGTCCAAAACACCATCGTTGTACCTCAACACAAAAACTCATAACAAATATTCAAAATGTCCTCCTCTTGCTTCTACACACGCATGTACCCGTCGGATCCTTGACTTGCAGACATTTTCAAATACTCACACACAGTGTCGAATGGTTTTACAGGCCCCCATATGGTTGATGAATCGTCTCTGCATTATTGATGTGTGCTGCATAAACCAATTGTTTTAAGTAGACCCACAGATAAAGAATCAAAGAATTGAGTTTGGGGGAACGTGCAGGCCATGGAACTGGTCCTCCCACACCTATCCATCTTTCACGGTAGATGTCGGCTTGTTCATCGCGAACACTGTGGCTAAAATGTGTTACAGCCCTATCATGCATGAACCACATGCACCTTCCTATTAGCAGAGGTACATTCTCTAGGAAATCTGGAAGTGTGTTTGAAATAAAGTCCCTGTAAACAGCCCCTGAAAGACGTGCTAAGATAACATATGAACCTATATGGACAGACACCTACAATTCCAGAACACACATTAATCGCAAACTGATACTGATTTCTAGCTTGTATTTTGCCATGGCGATTCCAAATGTTGCTTGTGTAAATTTGTTATTCCATCTCTTCTAAATGTTACCTCATCCGTAAACAAGACTAAAGAGAAAAAAAAAGGATCAGCAGTTTCTGCCATAAGCCGTCGGTAAAAATTTTCCAGCGGTGCGTGATCAGAGGGCGAAAGAACCTGTACACGTTGCAAATGATACGGACACAGGAGTGTATATCGTATATCATAGAACCATCCGCTATGAGATGTACGATATAATAGGGTCACTAGACGTCTGCTGATACTTGGATCGTCACCGACAGCTGGTAGAATGTGTTGTTCGTGGTCAGGCGTGCCAATGGATCTGTCTTCCTCGATCTATAGTTTGTGGTGCCACGAATACTGTCTCAGCAACGCAACGATTAGCAGCAGCAAAGGTTGGATGGCTCGGCTGCCTTCTGTCTGGTACTTCAATCAGACACAGCCGTGTTGGCTCACGTCCATTAGAATTCGTGCGGCCCTATGTAAAAATCATATCTGCCTGCTCACGACATGAATATTCTGCCATTGTTAAACGGAATACATAACTGTTAACTAACAGCACAGGTTAAAGGTTGAAAACTGACTAGCCTCAAGTGTACACGAATTACAAAGGTAACCTAGTCTTCAAGACAACACGGTGCTATCTTCTGTAAACTTAATAACTCAAAAGCGAAGGATTTGTGGACGTATGGTTATGTGGACCTTTTTCCTTGTTTTAGTGTGAGAAATCTGCCTCCAAAATTTATACACACACACACACATATATATATATATATATATGTGTGTGTGTGTGTGTGTGTATGTGTGTGAGTGTGTGTGTATATGTGTGTGTATACATATAGATAGATAGATAGATAGATAGATAGATAGATAGATATGCAAATTAGTATTTAAATCATTTTTGGATGTGTATATATATATATATATATATATATATATATGTGTGTGTGTGTGTGTGTGTGTGTGCGTTTGTGTGTGTGTGTGCGTGCAAATGAATCTCTGATTTGGGGGGATTATATATATATATATATATATATATATATAGCGTGGATGTTGATGTCAACACCAGAGGCGACAGTCTGTTTCTTGGTGAACGCAATCGTCAGGCTTGACGATTGCGTTTACCATGAAAAAGACTGTGCGCCTCAGTGTTTTTACTTCAATGTCCACTTTTATATTTGCATACACTCTCTCCCTGATATTGATCATTTTAACCCATAAATATAGCCTACCTTAAAGGTATATTTTATCACACACACACACACATATATATATATATATATATATATATATAAAACTTCACCGACTCACTTTTGTTTATGAGACATCGAATTGTATCACCTCATGTGCATGAACTTGCCTGACATTTCCATTAACCTGATGAATATTCATGAGCTTCACGATACCTACAAATTTTGACAACCAATGACATTTGTGTTCTTGTATATAAATACTTGTAAGAAAATAAAGTCATTATATTCGCTTTCATAAAATCCTTTTTTTATTATTCATATTGTCCTTTTACAGATATACTCTATCTGAAATTTTTTACATATTTATATATATATCTTTGCGTTTCTTTTAATTGCCACACTTAACCTCGATGCTTAATTGGTTTTTAAAATGGCGTTGTTCCATTCCATTAATCCAACACAAAATTGCATTTGAATTGTTACTGTGACTTTAAGCGACAATATTAAATAATAATTGATGCGCATATAAACTGAAGGAGGCAGGCGAATGAAGATCAGTTTTTTTGTTTTTCGAGCAGGTAAGCAATAACACGGTATGCAATAAATAATATATATTAAATAATAATCGATGCACATAGCTAAAAGGTGAAAGACAATGGAGCATAAGGGCTGGGTTTCTTCAGGTGCTGAACAGATAAGCAATAACACGGTATGTATTTAATAATATATTAGGTTGGTGCAAAAATAATGACGTAATAATGTCGTTTTCTGACGTATTTTTAACGTCAAAAAACGACATTGTTACGTCATTATTTTTGCACCAACCTAATAGCATAGGATGAACTTGACAGAAGACTGAGGGAAAAAAAGGAAAGAATCTCTTAG
>OZ010584.1:72721138-72741138 GCA_963932145.1 Acanthosepion lycidas | reverse complement strand
ATTTTTTTAAGCTTGTATGCTATTCCAGAGCTATAAACTATTCAATTACATTATTAGCAGATTGAAAGATAAAGATTTTGAAATATTTTAATTTTTTTACACATATTGCGTATATGGTAGAATATAATTCTCAGTGTGGATGTGACCTTTTTCGGGAATTAAAACAAATTAGTAGCTTTTTCATTACTTTTGAAGAAAAGTTCATCGATTTAAGACAAATGAACGTAGGGCTCACCAAAATATGATAACCCTATTATATACATATATATGCGTGTGTGTGCGTGTTGAACAATAAAAATATTAAAATCTTTAAATTTTCGGACACACTGGGTTGTATATTAACATTTTTTGTTTTATTATTTCAATTAGGTGCTTCCATTAGTTTCAACCAGCATGGACATCATCGGGAAAAAAATTCCTGCTTGTTAGTAGCAGTGAACTACAGGAATAAATGACTTTCTGAAGAAAATGGACTTTCTCTGTAGTTTTCATTTGTTTTTTTATTGTTAATTTTGGTCAATCTTTGCATTGGTCAGACAGCTTCTTTTAAGTTGTTTTTAAGATGGAGGCTGGGGAGACTAATGCGACTCAGGATTCCCTTCTTGATCATTTTGACAGTTTGATTGGTTGCTGGGAAGTATGTGAGTGTCTGTGTGTGTGTGTTAAGTGTATGTTATCTTTTAGTTCTTTGGGAGTGTGTATGATGCATGTAAGTGCATATATTAGTATAATATATACACTTAAGTGTAAGACATGTTGATGTCTTACACTTAAGTGTAAGACATCAACAGCTCCACAAGCATGTCTATCTGGTGTGGGTGAGAAATGTGGGTAGAGCTTGATTTATGAGGTTGTATATTAATTCTATCTATGTTATTAAATTTGTGGTTAAGCCCGGCTGAACGAAGTGTTTTGAGGGACAAAATTCATTTATCTTCAGGTTCCTCTAGAATTTTTCTAATATTATCTTTTCTGACTATTTCTATTTTTCAATTATATTGAATTTGTCATGGCTTTTAAACTCATGTTTTTTTTTCTAGGCGAAAATGTTCTACAGGTAATAATCTTTCGTGGGGAGCCAACTTGATCCGATTAATTCTGTAGTGAAAGGGCCATTCACATTTTCCCACATATTGTTTCTGGCATATATATATATATATATATATATATATATATATATATAGTACCGATTGAAAGTTTGTGAAGGCCCCAAACATTGTCAATGTTACTGTGAACAAATTTAAATAAGACTATTAAATGTGCATCCAAATACCAATTTACTTTTACTTGGCCAATCCAGAGTAAGAATTATCTTCATTCTAAGCATTACCTTGGTAGTCTTGCTAGTATGCTTAGGGCAATTGTCTTATTCCAGAAACAAAACTTCAACCACCCGCTGACTGATGGAAGAAGATTCTGATCCAGAATTTGTTAATAGGATTGAGGTTCATATTTCTCCGGGTAATATAGAGTCGCCCATCTCCAGAGAAAAGTAATCCCAAAATCACCTTATATGAAGTACGATATAAAACTGCCGATCTGAAAGTTAAATATTTTTACTCGTGGAGTAAAAAACGATAAGGATATAAACTGTACGATTTAATTTTTTTATGTAAAGCGTCAGGGGAGGTAACTAGGTGTCAAAATGTTTAACATTCAGATGAACACAACAATTTGGTCTTAGAAAAATGATAAACACAACAATATTTGTCTTAGAAAAAAAAAACACCCTGATGATGACATTGTACTAATGTCGAAACTACAAGGTATAAATGAATATATATCATCACGGTAATTTTCTCCTTACCTTTATTGTCGATACTAAGAAGCTTGCCTGGGAATATGAAAGGATGCAATTTAAAATAAGTAGACAGAACTTGTCTAAATTATACAATGAAACATGTCTTAACACACACGCACACACACACACACACGCACACACACACACACATATATATATATATATATATATATATATATATATATATTAAAACAAAGCCTAACATTCAAATTCTATATCAGATAGCATATAGTCTCGAACAAAAACGACAATACTGAAAAAAGAAAAAGGCCTACGGGCAAACCTACCTACTCAGTAAAGAAAAGTACCAGAAGCCTAACTTGCGTAGACAGCAAAAAACGCTACTCATAACCTGAGTTTCACGCACAGGCGTTCTTCAGACAACTTGAACATCTACATATATATATGAGAGTGATACTAAGTTAACAACACTATTTTCCCATGTTAATCGTAGTGACTACATTTTCACCATTATCAGCTATACAATTTCAAGGCCCTTTTAACTTCGTGCGTTGACATCAGTGCAGTGCCGCCCAGAATATAAGTTCTATATCGCTATACCTACTGTTGAAACTCTACATCCACAACCTAACGAAAAAAGTATTTTAATAAATACATTTTTGGTGTTAGTGTTGCGTCTCTCTCTCTTCTTCTCGCTTCTTCTCCCGTCGGGGTTCGCTAATATTTCGGACGTCAAACACAGAGAATTTTAACTTATCTTTATTAATTTCGACATTTACTAACTATCCAGTGGGGGGGGGGGTCGTTCACGCTCACTGGGGAGCCACTTCAGACACGAAACAGAACACATCTACCTCCCCGGAGGGTTATGAAACATCTCGCTAAAAAAACCTTTCTCTGTCTATCATTTCCACGCTAGCTCAATCAATCAAAATCAATTTCCTTATTTTGGCTTGCCTCTGAACTTGAAGGTCAACTTCCGGAAGTCGTAGCTGAGATACAATTCCCACTAAAATAATATTTTGCTGTCGCTGTAGAAGAATATAAGCTGGTATCGGAGTGTTCTAGAACTAGGCTTTGAAAAATAAACTATTTCTACGGTAAAACTGTATTTCTTATATTAGTGAAATTCGTACGCGATTCCTTTCAAAATAAACTTCGCATCTTTTATGCACCACAGAATTCTTTTTTTCTGAAGAACATTCCATATCTCATGGCAGATTCCATTATTGATTCCAATTATGTACAAACGCTGATTGATTGATCAGCAATGGTCCTTCAACATGACGAATTTTTCAATACCTGTCTATATTTCTGAGATGAGGTATAATTTTCATTATTTACATTGTTCGGACTGTTGTTCTCATCTTTATTGTCATGTTCACGACGTTTCGGCCGTTGAACGCCCTGGCTTTCTTCAGGTGATTGAAATTTCCAACTGATACCTTTACTTCGTCCACCGAGGTAAATTTTTCTAGTTCCACGTACTATGCCTCTTCCGGATGTCTCAGTTATCTCCCTTTGTCTCAACTCACCAAGTTTGTTTTTTTTCTGGCATTTTATTTGTTGACCTAAGCACTTATTATGTTCAACCCACACTTGACCATCCCTAAAACAACGTTTCACTAAAAATCCTTTTTCGACCTAAATAATATTCGCCAAAATCCTGCCGAAGCATTTTGAAGTTAGTTCTGAAGACGGTACATTATTCGAGGTTTTTCCATCATCGTAAAGATTGCACAACCGTTCCACAAGACTAGTAAAACGCGCGTAATAACTGAATATGCAAAAGTACCCTATAGGCAGATTCAGTTAGTCGGCTAGGTACCGACATGTGGGAGATATGCGCACATATCGATTTTGAAAAGTACAATCAATATACATACTGACCTGGAACTTTTTGAGTGTCCCCAAGGAAATCGAATGGACTCGCCTAAGAACGAAGTAGCTACAGGATGTCCAGTAAAGAAGCTCTAAATTAAGAGACATGAGACAATGTTTGAAAACAGATGACGATTGATGCGACTGAAAACTTCAGGAAGAAGTTCTGCACATTTCGTTAATCTCCACGTCAGATGTCCTTCTTTGAAGAATACGATAACTTGACGCTCAAAATCAGAGTTGTTTAGTCACACGAGAAGAGCAGAACGAAAGATGAATGTTGTCTGCAAATAACCTTTAAATGACGATTAAAAAAATCCAGCAGCAGTTAATCAAGCATAAATGAACCAATCAGAGATAAGTAATTTGGCGAGAGTCGAACGATATTCAAGGTCATTGAATATTCAAGAAATTTATTCAAGGTTATTCAAGGTCAATTATTCCTGAAAGATAAAACAGTATAATAGATTTGCCGCTTTTTTTTTTTTTTTTTTCACTGGGCACGCTGTACAACTCGAAGCCAGACATACGAGCAAATTCCTTACTTTAAATAACGTGTAAATAAAGGGTTTTGTAGTAGTGAATCCCGTTGTTCGATCTACTTAATAACACGCCAGCCTTTACAACAGATCTTTACGGTAAAATTTTGTACAGAACGTGTAAATTGAGGATAAATGACGTCAAAATTTAACATACTTGACATATACGTCAAAATTTAAAATACTTTCACAAATAAAATAAAAATTGTAATTTTCTGTTCCATTATTTCTAGGAATTCACGAAAAAAATAACTGTACCATTTTTCAATTAAGTTATATATACGAAGATTTCCGGAAATGTGAAAATGTCAAAACATTCAAAACGAATAACATATTATCCGGTGTTATATAAGACAGTCACTGTTGTGAAGGTGACCTTTACAAATTAAGCTTTTCAAAATTCAAGCCACCGTAGAAAAGAGGCTTTCGTTTGATTGTCGTCTAAGCAGGAAGATACGTAAAAAAAGATTTCTGAGATTTCTGAAGTAGACGTAAAAGCGACAATGTTATAATGTGGGAGAAATGTGTCCAGCCATTACTGTAAATTGTGATTAAATTAAATCAATCTTTATAGCCTTGCTTTTAGCCTTCATTTGATGCAATTATAAAATGCTGTTTATTTCTGACATACCTTATCTATCAATCAATCGCATTCTGTCCATTATCTATTTATCTGTCTCATTCTGTTCATTATCTATCTCTCTATCTATCTCTTTATCTATCTCTCTCTATCTCTCTATCTCTCTATCTCTCTCTATCTATCTATCTATCTATCTATCTATCTCATTCTGTTCGTTATCTATCTGCCTCATTCTGTTCATTATCTATCTATCTATCTATCTATCCCATTCTGTTCATTATCTATGTATCTCATTATTTTATCTCTCTCGCTTCTCTCTCTCTTTCTATCTCTCTCTATATATATATTTATATATATATAAATATATATATATATATAATTCTGTTCATTATGTGCCATTATATCATCGTTCGAATCTATCTATCTATCTATCTATCTATCTATCTATCTATCTCATTTTAGTCATTCTCTATCTGCCTCATTCTGTCCATTATCTATCTATCTATCTATCTATCTATTTATCTATCTCATTTTGGTCATTCTCTATCTGCCTCATGCTGTCCATTATCTATCTATCTATCTATCTATCTATCTATCTATCTATCTATGTATTACATTCTGTTTATATAATTATACCTCCTTAATTATATTTGCATTTATCTAGTACAATTATATATATATATATATATATATATATATATATATATATTAGGTTGGTGCAAAAATAATGACGTAATCATGTCGTTTTTTCACAGAAAAAAAACTACAAAAAAACATGGAGTGCAATAACAGCTTTGTATTGACCAAGTTTTTCAATACAAAAATAATATTTCTTCCATATTCCTGACCACTGACTATACATTTCTCAGGTGCTCATCATTTATTGAGCTTACGACTCTTCAAGGCCACTCTAAACGTGAATTTTCACGCCCACAAACGCACATTGCAGTCGCCATGGCTGAAACTCCTCCGCCATAGTCTAACGTAAAGGCATAAAATCTATGGATGTAAATAAATGAAAGAGATGGAATCAGAATGCAATACCTCGCCTCCGACGTGCTGTAATGGTTAGCAAGCGTGTCTCGCTAGATCCATTACACTGCGTGGGGATTTCGTTCTTCAGTGAGTGCTCCATGCATTGGGCCTTGGGCCACATCTAACCTACGCTTAGTAAATCGTTATAAAAAAAAGACCACTTCAACTCGCTTTAATGGCTAGCAAGTTTGTCTCATTAGATCTGTTATGACTGAATATGGAGTTCGATCCTTACTGAGTGCTTAATATATTCGGTTTTGTGCCACATCTAAGCTAGGTTTAGAAAAACAACCAGGGAACTTCCAGTTGATGTAACGGTTATCAAGCTTGTCTCGCTAGATCAATTAGGACTAAATTCTCACTGGGTGCTCCTCACTTTTGGCCTTGTACCACATCTATACTGCCCTTAGAAAATTGCTCTATAAAACTAACAAGATAAATTCTGTTATTGATAACTCTTCGAGGTGGGTCCATTCTTGCAATGTTTTTAAATATTTATTTGATTAGTGAGATGGATGGCCGTGCTGTTATCGAAGGTGTAGCCGAAGAAAATGATGAAAAGATAGGCTATATCGTAGGTGTTCATTTACATGATAGTTCGAGGAACGGCTGCATGAGGTCTACAGATTTGGAAGCGCTCTATGCGACAAGAGAAAGGAAGAAGCGTTTGAAAACCGTAATATTGCACGTAAATATTTCATTATATCTGAAGGTGTGGCGAGCTTTACAATTGGCATGGATTTCTCATACGAATCGAAAGAGTGAGAGATAAGTATATTTATGTTTCTGCTGTATATTGATAATTATGCAAGGTGATTCTGATAAATGTATTTCCTATAAAATGTTTTTCTGTCTCTCTTTCTCTCGACACACATACACACGCATATATATATATATCTTTATGATCAACCAAAAGATCCATTTTTCAATGTTTGTTTAAATTAATCAATAAAAATCTCAAAATGTTCACTTGTTTGTTGATAAACTACATTTTCTAAGTAAATGTTTCGCAAATATATTTTGATTAAAGCAACAGTATTTTTTTTAATTTTTTAAGCCCTTTGTATCTGGTTTTAAGATTTTGACCAGGAATATATATATATATATATATATATATATATATATATATATATATATATATATATATATTATAAATTAACTGATTTAAATCAGTTAATTTTTAAATCAGTTAATTTATAATATTAATGCTCTGTAAATTTACATTGAGCACTCTTTTGTAAAAATAAAAATATCGGATTATATATCTTACTGTTCTTTCTTTATATATATATATATATATATATATATAAGCAGTAAATTGCTGATAACTCCTGAAGAGTGGACAGACAGATTCGTCTACAAAATAGTGGAGTCGGGATGCTGAAGGTAATATCAATCAGATAAATGATAAATCTTACACACATTAATCCTATTAATCTTCTATTTTCAATATAGAGCTCTTAATTACAAAGACTGCTTGCTTTAAATGTTTTTTCTCTCAATACCCCATTGACTGTCAGCGGAACAAACCCAGACTAAATCAGTAATAGATGAAAAAAGTGCAAAAAGACTAAATGAGTAACTGTACAGAGAAAAAAAACAAATTCCTGATACCCACTGAAGATTGGACGGGAAGCTTCGCCAATAAAACTCTTGAGTCGGGATGCTGATGGTAACATAAATCAGCTATGAGACAAATATTACTCACATTCATCGGATATATATATATATATATATATATATATATATATATATATATATATATATATGTATATATAAAAGTGAACATAGAAGTCAACGCTTAGAGGCGACAGTCTGTTTCATGCTATATGCAATCGTCAGGCCACATATCTGGCCTGACGATTGCACATAGCATGAAACAGACTGTCGCCTCTAAGTGTTGACTTCTATGTTCACTTTTATATTTACACATGCTCTATCTCTGATATTGACCACTTTATTCCATAAATATAGCACACCTTAAGACTATATTTCTTTATATATATATATATATATATATATATATATATATATATATATATATATCGTATTATATAAATTTTTAATTTGTTTTATTTCCAACTGATGAATAAATATGTTTCATATTATTAACTGTACACAGATGCCTAATAACTAAATATGCATAGAAGACAGAAAAAAGTTTGATTTAATATAAATAAATCCCATTTACCCATTTTAATGGGTAAAAAAATATTCATACAAAAAAGAATGCATAATTTTCATTTAATACTTCGTAGAAAAGCCATTATGCACTTCTACAGCAACCAACCCCTTTTTGTATTTCTCAATGATTTGCAATTCTTCCATTCTTCTTCGCATATGGTCTTCAAATCCGGGGTGTTTGTTGCCGCTCTCGAAAGGTTTTTATTTTCAAATAACGCCACAGATTCTTGACTGGGTTTAAATCTGGGTACTGACTTTGTCACTTCAGGATATTTACATTATTTTTAGCAAGCAGATTTTTCGTAGATTTTGCAGTGTTCTTTGGGATCATTATCTTGTTGGAAGATTCAGTCAGGAGGAAGTTCAAGATTTTCAACCGAAATCATTAAATTTGCTTCCAAAATATTTTGATATGATGCAGCATTCATTCTACCATCTATTACTGATATTTGCCAGTATTATGCAAAAAAAAAAAAAAATATCCTCAAACCATGATGCTGTCACCACCAAATTTCACTGTTAGAACTGTGTTCTTTGGTTTGAAAGTATCGCCGGCCTTCCTCCGTAGTGATTTAGATGTGGCACAAGTATGGGGCACCCAGTAAGGATCGAACTCACTACTCAGTCGTAATTGATCTAGAAAGACAAGCTTTCTAACCATTACACCACGTCGAGGTGCCCCCGTCCTTTCTCCGTACATGCTTTATAGAATTACGTCCAAACAACACAATTCTGATTTCTTCTGTCCATAATACTTTTTCACGATACTATGTTTTCTTATCCTTATATTCTGGAACGAATATCAACCTGACATCTCTGTGTCACTTCAATAGCAGTGGAGTTTTCCGAGAGGTACGTGACTTTAGATTGTACCTATGAATTTCATTACTTATTGTCCGTTTAGTGACACAGATTTCTGATGAAAGCAAGCCATTCTGCAACTCTTGACGAGTAATCATTGGATTTTGTTTATTTTGACTCATTAATTCCCTGGAAGATCTTGAAGAAATCTTCCGTGGAGCACCTGTTAATCTTTCATTTTCAACAGTTTTGAATTTGTTTTATACCTTTCAATGATAGTAAATGGAATATTCAAGTTGTTTGAGATTTTCCTGTAACATTTACTTTTTTCCAGAGCTTAACAATCAGTTCTTTTTGCGAATTTGTCAATTCTTGCCATGATGATAACCTTCGAATATCAAAATGTCCTTCTTGTATTTTTAGGCTAAAAATAACTGCCGATAACATTATTCGAACAATCTAGAATATTCCACTTGAATAGTCTAGACTATTAAAGCTTTATTTAAATGTTTTAAAATACTTAATCTGCATTAAACCAATACTTTTTTCACCCGTTAAAATAGATAAATGGGATTTATTTCTGTTAGATAATTTTTTCCGTTTTCTATGCATGTTTAGTTATTATGCATCTGTGTACAGTTAATTATATGAAAAGTATGTTTATTCATTAGTTGGAAATACAATAAATTAAAACTTTTTAATATTTAAGAATACTTGTTTCCCCTCCCCACTATATATATATATATATATATATATATATATATATATATATATACAGGCTCAAATACTCAAATACAGGGATGAGAAGAAACAATCAACAGTACCAAACAATACACCGCTAATATACAAATTAACTAGATTTATTTATAACGAGACGATATATAAAAGTTTTAATGCAAGGTGGTATGTGAAAATGTGTGTGCTATACAATTCTGTGTGGAAAGATGTATGCGTTATATGCCAAAATACTCTTAGCTTTATCTCTTCGCCTGAAATAAAATAGGGTTTTCTCTTTTTGCTCTGTTACTTTTGTTTTATATTTTCCTTGTTCTTTTTTAGTTTCAATTCAGTTCTTTTCGCTAGCACAGTAATATCTTTTGATATATTGTTCTTTCTTCAATTTTATCAGTATTGGCCCCAAGAGATTGTCGTTCAATCTCTTCTTCACATATTCAGCAATATAGAATTCGTCGTCCCAGTAAGAAGATTCGGCGCTGTACAAGTTGTATCCTGCGTCCATTTAAGTGGATCACACATGCCTGTTTTAGGTGATTATCGCACTTAGTAATTCACCAGTGCATTTGATATCTACAGCATGGTATGTTGAGTTGAATACTCGTCTTCATTGTCCGATTTCCTTTACTTGAGGGTAACAAGTAAAAAAAGATGTTGCTCGCATAAGACTCGGATTCCACCTAATAACTTCCTTTTTTTCCAATCTTGATCACATAGTTCTGCACGTGTTTTTTTGTTTTTTTTTAGCTTTCGCTCGGAGATGTTACCTGTCTGATTGTTCTTGTAGTCAGCGACTACTATGAGAGATTGAACACAAGAGGGGGAGTGAATATATTATATTATTAGAGTTGTGGAAGAAAGCTGGTTCGCTAAGTGTAAAATGACTGTGATTAGTGGTTTGGGCTGCGTAAGGATATAACAATATGTCGTCCAGATTTGAAGGTTCTTCTGATGTTATATAGACCGCAGATCCTTTGTATTTTCTCTGATAACCCCTTCACAAATAGCAGGCAGACTGTTTTGAGTGTTGTTGTCGTCCTCTTCTACCCGCCTATCCCAGTTTATTGAGGCTGCTGCCATGTACCCAGGGTAGTTGTTACGTTGTATGGTACTACTTATACTGACCATTTTTTATCTAATGTCTCTGGGTCGCCACATGACTTTTGCTCGGTGTTGTAAGCAGCGGACGATACCTTTCTTTACGCTGTATAGATGCTGGTGGTTGAAATTGAGGTACTGTCCGGTGAATGTCGGTTTGCGGTATACGGATGTCTTGAACCCGTGCTCTGTTCGTGATATTAAAACATCTAGAACTGCCTGCCTTATGTGAAGGGGTTATCCGAGAAAATACAAAGGATCTGTGGTCCATATAACATCAGGACAACCTTCAAAAGCTGGACGACACTTCGCAGATATCTCTCCCGAATAAGACCCGCCCACAGAGAAGAACATGACTAAAGACTGTGTGTACGCTATCCCGTGTAGTTGCGGAAAGAAATATAAAGCAGAGACAGGCCGCCCCCTTAAGGTAAGGCTTCAAGAACACCAGAAAGCTGTAACACGTGGGGAAGTGGAAAAATCAGGTGTGGCTGACCAAATATAGAGAGAAAAAGATCACCACACTCTGTGGGATCAAGTTGAGATCATAGACAAAGAACATCATTGGAAAAGAATCCGCACATATGCTAGGCCACAAAAATCATCTGAGCCGAACAAGCATAGAAATGAATACAATATGGAACCAGTAATAAGGAGTGCCAGAGACAAGCGATAAGAACAACAAAAATTGCAATATGAGCTCTGGTAAAAACATGTAATGATAACAGCAAAAATGTCAATATGAGAACTGGTAAAAAAATGGTTACTAAAGATATTAGGTTTATAATACCCAGAAATTCATACACAGAATAGGGTGGAAAATGATTAATTGCTGATTTGGAAAGTTACCCAGTATGAGAGACTGGTTCCTAGTTGGTCACTAGATTCCCCCAAAACACATAGAATCCTTTGATCACGTCTGCCATGTATATCTCCCTAAATGTAGGACAATAGTGAAGATATCGGTTCGAAAGAATGTATAATGCTATTTGCAAACCCGTCAAGACTCTTCGTCATTTGCTTTATTTACGTTTTAATATTGACTTCATCCGAAGAGGTATAGTTATAAAGGAAAATTCTCACTACTCGCCGATATTAATTAAAGTCTGCAGTTGAATAAAGAATGATTTTACGAATGAGAGATTTAATTTTGTGTTTTTATCCGTCAGTAAAAGCATGATTAATAAGTGACATATTAACCTTTATGTATTATTTAATACCGTATTATTACGTATTTTTATACGTAATTTTATGGCTTCAGCTATATATATATATGTTTAACACGATTTTATGCATTCAACTACACATATTTTCTATATAAATTTATACTTTCAGGATAAATGTATGTTTTTTAGACATATATTTTATAGATGATAAAATGTATTGTTAAATTTTTTAAAAATATATTGCTGATAATTTTAACTACAAAATATATTATTGGTAATGATTTTTTAATAAAAATATATTGTTAGTAATTTTACTATAAAATTTATATTTATATATATTTTTTTTAATTGTTGGCTATTTTATTATAAAATGTATTGTTGATAATTCTACTATAAAATGAATTGTTGATAATTCTACTATAAAATATATTGTTGGTCATTTTATTATGGTGGACTCTCACGTCGTATTGCACTTATGAGGGTCTAGCAACTCAGCTTCTAGGAACCGACAACCTAGACACCAGCTCATGAGATTTGATCATAGTGGTGAAGGCTTTGTGCAGAACCAACCGCTCTTTTTGAAGGACGGATTACAGAGACCTGGTGCACTATAGCCACAAGGTCCCCAATCAACCGTCCACAGGTTTTGAATTCAGAGTTGTCCTTCTCCTAGACCAGTTGCCATCCAAGGCTATAGAACCCAGTCTGTCTTGCTATTTTCCCATAGCTGGAGGGAGAATAAGAAGATCAATACTTTCCCAAGGGTATTAGCACGTATGTGAATGTAATGTATTCGACACCGTATAAAAATGCATTATTGGTAATTTTCTATAAAGATGCATTGTTGGTAGTTTTTTTTTTTTATAAAAATGTATTGCTGTTATTTTTATTTTTTTATATTTTTGTACTTTCCTTTTGTTTTTTTTTGTTTTTTTTTGGCGGGTGGGGGATTCACTATTTACCTCTAGTTAGTACCCTAACAAGTGCTACCACCTCGAATCAAGGTGGCCTCGGAACAACAGCAATTGAGATGTGGTTCCACGCTTCTCATATTCTCCAATTTCTCGATCAGAGGCCTCCTTGCCGGATGTAGTGCATCGTCATACCCAGGATTATATTTGACGATAGATTTAGACTTATTTATAATTATGAAATCTGGCCGTCCCATATTTAATAGGGTGATTGAACTAGAACTAGAGAAAGTGAGAAAACGTTTCTGGAATAGAGAGATGAAAATATTAAAAAAAAGAATGAACAGAGCGAGAAAAACAGACACATCGAAAGAATGAGCGTGATGAAAGCTGAAAGAGAGACATGTTGGACAAGAGAAAACCCTAGAGTCTAAACTTGATGGAACCTACACCCGGATTCTGAGTGTTATACTTAACATCTCTTGGAAACAGAATCCAACTAAATCACAACTCTATGGACACATCCCTAATGCTGATATGATCTTACGCAAATGCAGAATACGCTTTGCCTGGACACTGCAGGCGAGCAAAACAAGAACTCGCGAGTACTCTACTCTGGACACCTAGCCATGCAGAAAGACGGGTAGGTCGCCCAGTAACCACCAGCAATGTTATGACAGAATACAACCCTAATTACCTTCTGATTCAGAGTCAGAACCCTGATGGTTGGTGTTATAGACTCATGGATATCCAAGCTAGCTCGACCGAATAATGAAATAAATAAATACATTGATTCTTGAAAACACTCACACAAACCACTTTTGCTTTAGTCAATCGGAAGTAAAATAAATTCTACTGAAAAATATCTGAAAATTCGCATAGCTAAAGCCTGGGCTGCCTTGAATAAAATGTATGCTATCTGGAAATCCGATCTACTGGACAATCAGCCTCAAGCGGAAATTCTTTTTAAGGTAAAAAAGAAAACAATTTCTAACTCTCACATTCCCACGTCCGGCTCAGCCAATCAAAAATATCTTTCTTTTTTAGTTTTAATGTATGTTGCGCATACCTGGATAGTAACTAAAATCTTAGAGTGTAAGCTTGATGGAATCTACACTCGGATGCTAAGATCTATACTTAGCATTTCTTGGAGACAACATCTAACTAAATAATGGCTATATGGACCCATGCATGATATTTCTACAATGTTAAGCGGAAAAAGGACGCAGGACTCTTCTGGTGAGCAAAACAAGAACATGCGAGTGATCTACTACTCTAGAGCAAGACGTTTTGGTCACCCAGCAACCACCTACATTGACCAGTTATGACACAGAACGCCCCCCATTGACCTTCCGACCTTAATGCAGGGAAGTGGTGGTTGGCGGGATAGCTCGACCGAATAATATAAATATACAAAGAGAAAGTAGGCATGTGGAGCACAAACACGGGAAGTAAGATAGATTTTACTTTCTTACTATTGTCTATATGATTGAATCCAAATTCTTCTTCATCAGGATTTGGCCGATTATAGCTATCCACAATTTCCTTTCCTTTGTAACGCTACGATTTTTTTTTATCCTTACTATCCCTCCAACTGTCTGATTTACATCAATTTACACAGACTGGTTAGGTAGGTTACTCTCTGTTATTCTATACCTATTTTCCCATCAATATGTCTTGTGGCTGTCATTTTTTTTCAATCCTTCTTTCCACATTATGTGACCCAAAAAAATTCATTTCTCTCTAAGTATAAGTTTCCTTTTTTGTTTCCATTTCCCTTAATAACCTCCGCGTTGCTCATATACTACGTCTATGGTATTCTCAGTATCCTTCTGTGGCGCAACATCTATGTTGCCTCGTCTGTTTTTCATCTGTGAGGAATCTGATCAGCATTCATTAACGTACAGGAAGACTGATATTACGTAGCTTTTCTGATGTTACATTTTTTTAATCTTTTGTTCAGCTTTTAAATGTTATATTTCCTTCTTCTATTTCGACTTCGGATTTCGGTGCCGTCTTTTCAGATATTTATATATCTGTACTTGTTTCATTTTGATATCTCCAAATCTTAACTTAGACCTTTGTCTCTCCGTCTTTTGTTAAATATAATGAGGATTATTGGTTAAATGTTCAAATTGTTTAAAAGCTTGATTGTGTTTTTCACTATCAACGAATCAGTTCTTGAATTTTATAACAATATAAAAATAAAAGATGCCACAACTTTTTGATGGCTGCTGCTGAGTGGAAACCAAAAATAAATAAAAGTAGTTTGCTGAAATGCAACTGTTTTTTAGACGTGTTGGCAGCAAAACAATGACTACATTAAGGTGTATATATATATATATATATATATATATATATATATATATATATATATATATATATACGATACTGTGTTATCCCTTGACAGATAAAATGTCAACGTTCCTAATGATGATAAAGCACAGTAATCTCTTGAAACCTCAGCGGGGAAAAGAGAAGATAAGCAATTTGATCGATAAAATTATAAATTCATTCAAAAATACACATATAAACCAAAGGTTACCTGCTCGACTCGTGAGTCTTCATAAGTAATGCTTGTAAAGTATTCCAAATATTAGAACTGATCAAAAAGTATCGGGTCTGTGGCTATGGTAACAGAACGACAGTACCTAGAGTGAAACCCCTCGGCACAGATTCACCGTGGATTCCTTCGCATATACACTCCAATTTCTAGATCGCTTCCATTGTTTATAGCAATGCTTGGAAAGAAATTGTGTAGGGTGTGGTCATTTCACCACATCATAGAGGTTCCCTCAGTGACCATGGCTTATGCAGTAGTTTTGGTCCAGGTACGACATTCCAACAGTACGACAACCACTATATTCAACAGATGTCGCCTTTTCTCCCTTTTTTCTTCTTTCCAAAAATCAAATCCCACGGGAAAGGAACAATATTTACAGATGTCGAAGCAATCCAAGAGAATGCGACTATTGCATTCTCCCTCTCGTCTCTCTAGGGCTAGTTGAAGGTCTTGAGCCGATCATAATAATGTTGTCTTCCTCTTTTTCTTCTCTCGGCTGGGGGATCGCTAGCTGGTTTTTTCGGAGGTAAAATGAGAACTTCAGCAAAAGGGATTTTAAACTTATCTATTTTATTAAACACGTCGACGCGTACATTTTCAACTAGCCAGTGGGGCGCTCGATCACATCCACTGGGCAGCAAGTTCCCCGCACACGAAATTAACACGTCTGCATTTTCGACGCGTAAAACTTAACTCCCTGAAAACACTTTCTAACTCTCACATTCCCACGTTCGGCTCAGTCAATCAAAAATAACTTCCTTTGTTTTGTCTACCAGCTGGCCCGAAGGTCAGCCTCATAAGTTCTGAGCCAAATACACTTCCGCTAAAAAATAATAGTCTGAAACTATTATTTAGCACGACTAGGCAACTGCTTACTATCTCAAAAAGAAGTTCCAGGAATACATCCATCAAAGGAAATAACGCTGGATAAAGTGTGTGGCTTCAGGAGAAGACTCTTTCGAAGGGAATTAAATGCCAAATTAATATGTGCTGTAGTTTTCTGTTTACAGCAACAACCCTGATACTTTTTGATCAGCCCCCGTCAATATGATGCTCACTATGTATCTTACGTCTGTAACTAGGAAGTGGTGGAGGACCTTGTCTGACAACTTCCTGGGGGAGCATGGCGTATGAAAAGAGAAATATTTACTAGACACATGAAGTAGAATGGTTCTTAACATCTTAATCTCGCAGACCTTTGTAAGTGAGTTTGATCGCTAGTGAGTCTTCGACAATTGTTTTTCTTTTCTTTTTGCTGAACTGAATATAATCTTAGCCACTTAGATTTCTGTTAATACTGGCAGGAGACTCGATCAACGAGCTAATACCATAATCCGAGGACACTTAAATTCCTTGCATAAAATGACGTGGTATTCATACTTAATCTTCGAACAAGCTCCCCGTATTGTTAAAATCATCTCGATATTTCTGAGAATGCATAATACAATGTAATGGCTAAACATTTTTTTTTATAAGCTGGATGTTAATCTCATTTATAAAAAATGACGTAGCGTTTGCATAAATCCTATATACGTCCTCCTATATAGCTAGTATAATCTTAATGGTAATAGTAATATTAGCCGTTTGCTTATAAGGAAACATTCGGCATTTATTGACCAGGAAGCTTAAATTTCGCTTTTTCTACACTCCTTGGCAATCGCGCTTGGATTAAAGCGTAGTATCTGTTCTCCTAATAGCTAATGGTAATGGTAATAATAGCCGCTTCCTTATAAGAAAACATTCGACATCGAATGACCGTGTAGCCAGTGCTAATCACATTGTGCCTTTTCTTTGCTCCATGGTAATCACGCTTGGGTCAATGTGTAGTATATGTTCTCTTAATCGCTTATGGTCAGTGTAACCCGGATATAAGAGAAAGCCGGATATTATAGAGATTTTCTCTGGTCCCAAATTAGAGCCATACTTACCTAAACAAAATAGACCAAACCCGGATATAAGAGAAACCCGGATATAAGAGACTTCTGCTCCTATCCCAACAACTCTCTTATATCCGGGTTACACTGTAGTTATATGAGCAGTTTTCTTTCTTTTTTTTTTAAGCATTTAACTCCAAGCAAGGCGGGAAGCCACTAGCACGCACCGGCTACAGAGATTTAGAGCGAGAGCAAATAGGAGTGATAAAGGAAAGGATGAAGAGAAGGATAGGGGATAGATCAAGGCATCTGAAGACGTCGATTACATTTGAATAGTTCGAGATTATAACTATCAGGGAAACAGGAAAAGGGGAGGGAGTTCCACAGGCGAGAAGTGCGAGACATGAAGCTTTTGGAGTAGAAGAAACAGCTACATTTAACAGTTTCCACAGTGAAAAGGTGAGAGCGAGATGCCTGCTTAAATTCATGAAGCCTGCGAACCAGCGAAAGCAGCTCATCGGAGCAGTTAACGTGAAAGTATTTGTAAAAAAGACAGAGAGAGGCAACAGCACGTCTGTGAGACAGCGACTGCAAACGAGATGCCAGATCAGGGCCAATTACATTGCATATCCGTCTCTGGATTTTATCAAGGACCTTGAGACAAACAGAAGGGCCTCCAGACCATATGTGGCAGCAATACTTCATGCAAGGGCGAATGGTGGATTTGTAGATTTGAAGGATCGACTCTGGCGAGAAAATTTTCCTGGCGCGGCACAGGGAGTCAACTTTCTTTGCGGTGGACGAAGCTATTGACTCAATGTATTTGTTCCATCTCAGGTCAGCAGTCATTGTGAGACCGAGCAGTCGCAAAGAGGTGCTCTCGTGGAGTTGAGAGTCAGACATTCTAATGGGGGAGGGCAAGGATGGTACTCTGAGGTTAGTAATAGAGAGCAGTTTTTATTTTTGAGGCAATTTAACCAGCCAATTCCTGCCCCAGCCCACAACCGATTGGATCATTCTTATCAGGAATAATTCGTTATTCATTGACCGCGCACCCAGTGCTACCGCCAGTTGAAATTTGAAAGATATTTCTATGAAAAGAATTTTCAGAAAAATAGTTTTTTAAAGTCCACTATCTGTTACGGCCCTTTTCAGTATGATTTGAGGCTTTCTTCTTTTGAAGTAGAGTGTAGAACTTCATCATCTTGATTATGTCCTTATTTTCTATTCCAGTTGCATGTGCTATCCATTTTCGTTGCTGCTCCTATTGAAAGAGATCAAATGATGTGGTTTCTCTTATTTGGCAGAGTTCTTTATTTTTTCTACGGGGTTAAAAAAAGAACCGTCCTCTTCAAAACTTACAGAGTTCATTCGAAACCTATGCCTATATAGAGAGTTCACGTTTTAATCGTTGACCCGAGAAAATCGATTGTATACAACTGACGCGAATCTGAAAGATTTAGTACCGTTATTTTTAGTGGATACCAATATTTAAGTAGACGCCCCGTTTATTTATTACACAGTATGTTTATTTTCGTCTAACCGGCTGAATATTCGAGAATCTTATGAAAGAAAATATTCTACAAAATTATTAAATAGGGAAAAAGTAGAAAAACCTTTAAAATCTGACATATTTCTATATTTTTTTTACTTCACCAGAAACTTCGGGAATTGGGGAAGCTCAATGACTTGCTTGGAATGAAATGATTATAAAAAAGATGTATAGCCGTATATGTTATGGAACAGTCGGCGATATTCTTCAATTCCCCGGGGTAAACAAATTGCCAATTATTCTTATAAATTATCGAATATCTTTGTAACAATCTCATTACAAATATCCCCAACGGTGGTTTCTGGTATTATCGCTGTTCCTTCCATACTCTGGCATATTTAAAAGTGACTTACGCACATCAATCATTCATAATAACTGTGGGGTTTAACCGCAGCAAATACAGAAGTAATCGAAGGAATGTTTCTTTTTATCACGTCATTTCTTGTGTAGCTAAAAAAGCAATCTGCAAGTGAAAATTGGAAGGAAGAAATAAAAAAATTAGACGGTTGAATAATGACGTTATAAAAAAGTAATATCTTTTTCCTGATTCCAAATGAATTTCGATTGTACAATCATATAAAATACATCATCTATATGTATAAAGTTGTGGTCTCTGTCTGTCTGTTTGTTGGTTATCGAACTCCTCCTAGGGTTTTGGAGATAGACCCCCATAACTATATATATTCTGAAACTACATTACCCAAGGTACTTGGATAATTATACTTCATTTCGATCAAAGGGGTCCCCGGGGGTAGGACACAACCACCCCCACCCACCGTTTAAATTTAAATTTGAACAAGGGAATAGCTCCTATCCAAAATATCAGAGAAAGCCAAATGATGGAGGTCACATCTGCAAGATCATTAAGTAATATTGAAATGCATCGTTTTTCTCCACAAATTATAAGAATGATTTAAAATCAGTCATTATTTTCTTAAAAAAATGTGTGACACGCAACAAGGCACGGGTAACTCGGCTAGTTTAATATAATTCTATAATAAAATCATTTGTAGTATATCATTAGCAATCGATTTGCATAAAATATATTACATATGCATATATCTCTATATTTGTTGGCACACATACATACATATATATATATATATATATATATATATATATATATATATATATATACTTTAAAAATTCAACCTTAGACAAAAAAAATGGCAAAAAGAACGGCGTAATTAAAAAGGTAATCAAAACAATTTTTAAAAACGAAAATGTGGAACAGTTAAAGACTTTTTAAACAGCATATCACACTTTAATATTTTAAGCTGTCCTACATTTTTTGTTTTCGTAAATTGTATTGAGAATTT
>OZ010584.1:72708638-72718638 GCA_963932145.1 Acanthosepion lycidas | reverse complement strand
ATTCATGAAAACGACTGTGTAACAGTCATAATTGCTTGGATTCCAAAAAGTAATAAACAAAAAAAATGAACTTTGGAAATTTTACCAATTGTATAAAACAACTTAATCGAAAGTTGAAGGAACTTAATAAAATATTGGTCAAACAGACCTTGTATATGCATGTATCGTGCGCTTTCTGTGATGAAATTGTCGGGTTTTGATGCAGTATAGAGCACGCACCATGAAGCAACGTGTATGAGCGGAAAGAACACGTGTAATAGACAAAAACTGATCTGGTCTCCCATCAACATCGTGCACAAAAGAACACATCCAAAGTGTGGGTATCTTGATCAGGGAACACCGACAAATCACGTTAGCAATCGTACGCATCTGCGCAAGCCATAGTGAATGAATGATAACCTGGGGCAACGTAAAGTTTTGCGCATCGGGTGCTCAAACAAGCAATCGGTTCAGATGCGGTGTGGTGAGCAAGCAAAAAGGAAGGGATGAAGAAATTCGTTGAACGAATATCAGAAGTGCATCGTCGGGCAGATGGGGAATTATATCGAAACGACGTAAGCATTTGTTCTTCACCACTGGAAATAAAGGCGTTGAATAGAAATTGCCTACATTTTTTTCAACGTCGTATATATGTGGACATCAAATATTCTGGGTCAGGTAAGTATTTATTAAAATATCTGATAATTTAGGTATTGCAATTCAAAAACTTCCTATGTCTTCTCTTTCAAACCAGTTAACGAGGAATCGTATCCTAAAAGTGAAATGGGGTCACTTCTAAATCCGTATAAATTTTACATACAAAAAACATCAAGATTTGTCTTTTTTGGAAATCTTTCAAAAATTTTCACCCCGTACAAGACCAAGAGCCGGTTGATGTAGTTATAGATAAGAGGCACAGTTTATGAAGATACGTGGGAAAGATTACGATTAACTTGAACATCTTAACATTGTAGTATTCGGGGCAACATCCTCTTGGGTGTCGGTTCTCCAAAACAGCGGTTCACGGGGAAAAAAAGCTGCTGGATTGGAACTTACATCTCACCAAAGGAATTTGAAGGGAATGAGCATGATTCTTAACAATGTCAGTGGCGAGATCGGTCTTTGCCGTGAAGGTTAGAATTGGTGGAACAAAGGAATGTAGTTCTTCTGAAGACTTTCAATGCAAATAGCAATAGACTAGCGAGAGGCTTGCAACGCTTCGTCTGTGGGGATTGCTCTTGAATTAGAATTATTCTGAAATCATCTGAACCTGAGTGGACACTAATCAGAGAATTGCGTCTCGCTGGAAATAAAGTTCAGTGTGTCATAAAATTGTTTAAAACAATATTGTATGGAAGTTAGTCAACTAGAAAAATAGATAATTGCGTAAAAATGATTCAATGTCTTAGAATGATTAATGAGAATATAATGTCGGTTTAAATTACATTCCTTAATTTTTAACTATTCTGCTTGTGTGTGTGCCTGTCTGTGTGCGTCCGCGTGTGCTTTAGTAAAAATATAAATCTTAGAGATAGAGAGAGAAAGAGGAGATATGTAAAAGTGAAAATTAAGGGCGGGAAAAAGAAAAATCTGAAAATGAAGAGAAAGATGAAAGGAAGGCTTTTACCTTTATAATATATTTGTGTTTAGGAGTAAAAACTCATAGATAAACTTTTAAATATTTTATTTTTCATTTTCAAGTGTTATTGATCTTGTATTATGACGGCAAATCTAAAAGATTCGTACATATTTTTTTTCCATTATGTACTACGTAAAATACGACTTAGTCGTAAATATGGCGGCCATTAATGTTAAAACACGACAACACATCGCAAAGTTCTGCTTAGAAAGCAAACACTGAAAAAAAATGCAAAATGAATATGTGCGTGAATATGTATGTAAGCAAGTGTGTGTGTGGGAGTGTGTATATGTGTGTGTAGTTGTATGTGCATTTGTGTATTGACGTGCGTGCGTATGTGTGAGTGTGTGTGTGTGTGTGTGTGGGCGCACGCGCGTGCTCACGTTCGGCCAGTTCGATTTTTTGGGAACACCTCGGATAAATTTTGATTAAGATGGTTTCAATCGCACAAGATCGTAATTCAGTAGAACTTGTATCAAATCATTATTACATTTTTTTTTTCAAATTCTTTTTAAAAATTTTTTTGCCATTCTAGAGTAAAATAAATTTAAAAAAAAAGCAATTACCTTATACATCTATCAGCCATTTTCAGTATTCAATTTTGCACTACTCCCCTTCAGAAAATCATTAATTTATATCTTCCCACTCCTTCATAAATAGGTGAAACTAGCAGCATGGCTCGGCGTTGCCCGTACTTGATTCAAAAATCGTACAACTCATACAGCAATCGCTATCACTTGACTTTAAATATTTTTGCCTTTCCTTGCCTTTAAAGGAGTGCCCTTTGCCGTGATGATGTTGCTACATGCCTTACTTCTTGCCTATCTCACAATGCGAATTTTTTCTAAGCTCTATACTAAACATTAAATCTGTTATGAAAAAAGAACTAAACAAAATGAACACAAGATGATCAGCTTTAAAAAAGGTCTCGTAACTGGAAAAACCGAATGAAAAAAGAATGTTAACAACAAATACTTTTTTCACATCCAACCCAGTTCTGCGGAATCAGAATCAACGTTGAATTTAAGGAAGAGAATGAGCCAATTGGAGTAAAGTGCCATGCAGATTTAAATTTTTCCCACTTGTGACGAATGCAGCTATCGATTTTTTCATGCTAGCATGCTAGTTAACATTCGTGTCAGCCAGCTGTTGGCTCTCACGCTGGCCAATAGAATCTTCCTGCCTATTCGTGGCAGCCAGCTATAAGCTCTCATTGTGGCCAGTAGAAAATGGCCGCAAACTACATGAAAAGTGCCGTAGAAGCATGAAAAATCGATTATTTCCACTATTCATGGGAGTTGGGAAATGCAACGCCGGTCTTGGCCTTCCCGCTAACTTGGAGTATGTGCATGTAAATTTTGGTGCAAATCCGTCGAAAATTGCGGCCGTGCATTCGTTACACACACACATCCTGCCTTTTATAGATAGAGATAGCAAAGTATATTCACCAGCTTTGGATGACAGCCAGTCTAGCAGATGATATACACTGAATTCAAAACCCTAGATAGGACAGCAAACCGTAGCGAAGGAAATGAGAAATCATCGACTATCTTTCCAAAGAAGTCAAGGTAATTCACATATTATAAAAAAGGAAATCTTTGGAGAACCATAATCGCCAATAGTTTGAAAGTAGATTGTATGAAAAATGTTTGCATTAAATCCTTACGACTTATAATGTACTTTATAAAAATGTTTTCTATATGTAAAATAGTTTACAATGCATTACAATATTATGAAAACATTAACAAGGCATTTATATCATTTATGTATTATGCGTCTCACACCAGATCCTGTCAGAATAGACTTTGCACACAGTGCTGTTCAGAGAAGTCAGAAGTCAGGCACAAGTTTAACTTGAAAGAACACCATAGTGAGTGGAAATCCATGTGATCGCCCAGTTGCCACTGTGTTGAATGCGTGAGAAATAATCGCGTTGCAAATATATATATATATATATATATATATATATATATATATATATATATATATATATAATACCCTAGATTTATCACTAGTTTCATGCTGCCTGCAATCGTCAGGTACGAATTTACATTGCTTGTTTAATATTTCTGGTTATCGCGAGATATTTTATTGTAAGAGTGGATTATTATTGTTGTTATATATTTAAATGAATTGTACCTTAATCTTGGATTTGAATTTAAGCCCAGATTATGTAGGGTATTATGTATATTTAAGCTCAAATGGAGGGTATTATGTATATTTTTAATATATTAAATAGCTCTGTTATTTAACCTTGAGCACTGTTTTTCTTACACGATAGGGTATATATATATATATATATATATATACGTATACGAACGCTTGTTCGTACATTTACCTATATTTATCCATTTGATTATATATACATAGATAGATAGATAGATATCACTAATCCCGTGGACACCACATGTAATATAGCCGCACTAAAAATGGCGTGTTTTGGGCAAGAAAGCCTGAGGGAGCTCAACTCTCTCTAGGCTGCTTTGAATTCAGTGTCTTCCTTCTCCTAGACCGGTTGCCACCCAACACTATAGAACACAGTCTGCTATTTACCCATAGCTGAGATCGGGGAGAACATGCATACCTTTCATATGGGTATTGGCAAGCAGACTGGAATACGATCTCGTCACTTCGATTCCTCAGTCCGAGCCGCTATCCATCTTGCCTCCTATAGATGGTCATTCTCTATCAGACATCGAAGACGAGGATGTTAGGTTCATGTGTATTATGTCGGCTCACATAAGCCGACAGTACTTGACAAAATCTGGTGTTGAAGAAAATAAGATACTTGTTTTCATTTGTGCTACACAATGATTCCATAATGTTACTCACGCACACAGATTGGATATCCGTCTACATAACATCAAGAGGTCTCCTTCCTGACAAATCGACCATGGCAAGATTCGAAACCGGCTCTCATAGTCAGAATGCGAACTTTCTAACAACTCGGCCATACATACATAGATGCTTAAGGCAACCATTTACATTTAAAAATTACTAAGATTCGGTTTCATTACCTTCTACTTACTGACAATGCGGAAACTTTATAATCCATTACTACATAAAGTCCAATATCTTTAAAGAGAGGGGGGGATACCTAAAATTTAAAATCCATTAACATTACACAGCAAGGCAGATTAGGCAAAAAAGGGTTCAAATTTTAAGGATTAATTTTATGCCGAAGTGGATTAATTTTGTTATTGTTATTATTACTGAATAAATGATAAAAGCCTCAAAGAAGAGAAAGCCAGTATGTTCTGAATTAAGCTAGTAAATTACTTTTGAAAAAAGGTACGCAAAATGAAGCTTTTAGGCGATTCTTTGTGAAACAGAGGGTGACTCCAAACATTTGACCAATAGCGTGCGGAAACAAACAAACAAACAAACACACACACACACACATATATATATAGGGGTTTTTCACAATTGTTGAAAAAAGCAGCGGTCTTTTAGATGGGATTGTTCGAAGAGCGTGTGGACCTTGATGTGGAGGCACAGTCGTTTCAGTAAGGACAACGTCTAGGCGTGCAACCCTGACACCATTACTACATTAAAGGCAGGCATCACTTAGAGGAGGAGGAATGTGCACGCGTTATCTACAACTTTGCATTCAACAGCGCCTTTAACTGAACGGCAGATATCTGGGGCATATACTCTAGGGCTCCTCTAAAAATTTTGATTCACTTTTTAGACTAAATGGCTGTAGATTCTAAAATGTTATCCTTTTACCTTGCAATAAATGAAATTTCCATTACTCTAACATTTATGGTACTTGATTTGTTCTCGATCATTTTGTTTAAAAATATATATATTGTGGACTGTTACATTAGAACATGTAAATATCCACTACAATTGTTTCAACGTTAAATCAACATTTCCTCAGGTGGCAAACTATGATGGTATTCTGCACAATTTTGCAATGGAGAATTACGTTTTAATGTAACAGTGTATATTAAACATTTATTGCTCTACTTTTGTATTCACCCCTGTTTTAAATTAATGTTTTGAACGTTGAAATTTTATTCTTCGTTCTTTTACATTTGTATATATATATATATATATATATATATATATATATATATATATATATATATATATATATATGACGTCACACATTTCTCGGACATTCAGGCCGGTAAATATTGTTTAATACTGTTTATTATGAACAGAGCATTTCCTTAAATACAATTTAACAAGGATATAAGAGACCCGGATATAAGAGAAACCCGGATATAAGAGAGATCGTCTCTGGTCCCAAATTAGAGCTATACTTACCTAAACAAAATAGAGCAAAACCCGGATATAAGAGACTTCTTCTCCAGCCCCGACAACTCTCTTATATCCGGGTTACACTGTATTTGTATCTATAAAAAGAATGTATAAACATAAAAATGTCTTAATTTACACACACACACATGATTATATTTTGCTATATCCCTTAAACTCTGTTCTGCCAAATTAGATATAGCTTATTTTCTACTTTACTCTGTCCCTCTTATCCAGCGTGTCCTGTAAGTGTTAATTTTTCCAAGCCGTCTTTCCTTACTATGGTTCCCTAGAAACTTGTCTTGGACACAAATATCCTTTTTTGTTTCCATTTTTCTTGAAACTTCGTCGTTACTCAAATCTTCGTGCATGGAAACCTTCTGCAAAACCATATTTCTGTTACCTCAAGACTCTTCATCTATGAGAAGATTGTCGACCCTTAACTGCCATATAGGAGGACCGATGTGTGTGTGTGTGTGTAACGAATGCACGACGGCAACTTTCGACGGATTTGCACCAAAATTTACATGCACATGCTCCAAATTAGCGGGAAGCCCAAGACCGAATTTGCATTTCCCAACTCCCATCGATAGTGAAAATAATCGATTTTTTCATGCTTCTGCGGCAGTTTTGATGTAGTTTGCGGCCATTTTCTACTGACCAGAGTGAGAGTCTATAGCTGGCTGCCACGAATAGGTAGGAAGATTCTATTGGCCAGCATAAGAGCCAACAGCTGGCTGACACGAATGTTAACTAGCATGATAGCATGCAAAAAAATCGATAGCTGCATTCGTCACAAGTGGGAAAAATTTAAATCTGCATGACACTTTACTCCAAATGGCTCATTCGCTTGCTTAAACTCAACGTTGATTCTGATTCCGCAGAACTGGGTTGGGTGTGAAAAAGTATTTGTTGTTAACATTCTTTTTCATTCGGTTTTTCCAGTTACGAGTCCTTTTTTAAAGCTGATCGTTTTGTGTTCATTTTGTTTAGTTCTTTTTTCGTAACAGATTTAATGTTTAGTATAGAGCTTAGAAAAAATTCGCATTGTGAGATAGGCAAGAAGTAAGGCATGTAGCAACATCAGCACGGCAAGGAAGGACAAAAATATTTAAAGTCAAGTGATAGCGATTGCTGTATGAGTCGTACGATTTGGGAATCAAGCACGGGCAACGCTGGGCTATGCTGCTAGTCTTTAATATAGTGTAAGATTCTGGAGAGAAAAATTGTCTCGCACAATATAGTAAGCCAACTTTCTTAGTAACCCACCTAGCAACGGATTTAATATAGTCTTTCCAATTCATGTCAGTTCTTGAATATCTTTCTCATGTAAATCAAGCTTTACTGATATTTCAAGTAGCTCTTCTTGTACTATATCAAATGCCCTTTTTCAATCTTTGAAACATAGTATATGTCTTTCTGCATTTGTATTTCTTCTTGCTTTCTTGTTGTACTTTGTTGTTTATTCCGGTTTTGTTTTAGGGTATGCAATCGATACAGAGCCATCTGCGGGTCTTATGTTGTTAAAGTAATAAATCCTGGCAGACGGTTTTTGATATTAATTTGTTAATCAGTGCAGTATAGTAGTCTCTACGAAAAATCCAAGTACCTACTTTACTGCAATGATGAGTTCTAATCTAGTAAAATTTTATCATCGTAGCCTGAGCTTTCTCTTGTGATAATCGACGGTTGCAGTCTCAAAGATGTGTTTGTCTTGAAAGTCTACTAGGAACCAATTCACTCCAAACCTCAAGTGCAATTTCCATATACGCTACGTCTGTAACGATGAAAGAAAAATGGTCAATTCTTTGCTCTATGTTTTGTACACTGTAAAAAATATCCGATTCCTTCTGCTGTTTTAGATTTACAACTATCATTTTGACTGCATGATTCTCATTGTGTCAATGTCCCTCAAAATCACTTACGGTCTTCTAGGAGGGGTATTTATTTTTCTACTCTACAGCCTCTTATCCACAAATGCAACATTTGCAAGCCTATCGCTACTCACTGCTTCCACGGTAAATGTTCTGATGAGTACCATCCTTTATTTCCTCTAATTCAGATCATCAATACTAATACATCCCAGTATGTCCACAGAGTGGAATCATCTAAATTTCTCCCAACAGATTGTCAAATGGTTATCATTCATTAAAACAATAAATATCTTCATGAATTTAAATGCAATTTCAATCGTTATATGACGTTCTTTTATTGTTCTCGCTGATTAAATTTTTTTTTTTCTTTTTCTTATGTTGTTTCACACTCAGTAACACTGCGTCTTAGTAGCTTTATTGCCTTCCTTGGGGTAAGATGATTAAGAAAATAAAAGTAAATAAAAAAAATAAACACAACTGAGAAGGAAATTCTACGGTCAGGAGTTCTCTCGATGTTGATTCCATAAGCAGTAACCAAGTATGATAATTCTTCAAATATAACGTGACAACCGTCTCGTCAGTTAGATTTTGTTTACAAACCATATATTTCTTTGAGCTGAAGCTGCACAATCCTCACTTTCCAGCCTTAATAGAATTCAAAATTCTTTACGCGGTCTTGGCGGCGGATTGTAAATTTTCCAACCTGCATCCTCTTTCCCACAGATGAAACATTGTAATACTATCACTCCTCTGCCGCTATTTCCATGGGAAATGTTCATATGACCATTACCCCTTATTTCTACTAGTTCAGACCTTTACAACCAGAACTCGATATTCTACGTCAACAGAGTCGAATCATACACAATGCCTCCGTATTCCATTTTAAGGAAGTTCCACTCAAATCTCCAGCTTCTTTCCTACAGATGCAACATTGTAAGACTATCGCTCCTCTGTCGCTGTTTCCATGGCAGATTTTCAGCTGATCTCCACCCTTTATTTTTACTAGTTCGGACCTTTACAGCTAGGACTCACTATTCTACGTCAACATAGTCGAATCATAGACAATGCCTCCGTATTCCATTTGTAAGGATTTTCCACTCAGACAGCTTCTTTTTTTTCCCTGAGAACTGCTAATTGTCTCGAACGTGGACAATACAATCTTAATTTTCTCTAAGTCTTGAATCAATCGGTAGCTATCCTCCTTATCATCGTAATTTTCACTTCCTTCTACCTCTATTTATATCCAGTAACCTTCTACTACGAGTGGCTCTCTAGCCCTTGTTTTAGGTTAACTTTAATACAAAACAAATATAACGGATACTAATAAAAGCAGCATGGTGGACAAACCAAGACAACGAATAAAACGATTATTCGTTTTTCAATTTACATTCATGCCACCCAAGCGTCTAAGGGTCAATATATGCTAACAAGTGAGGGGATAAAGAGAAAATATCATTATTAGTCGTTGTTAAATATACTTATCTTTTCTGCGATAATACTCGGTTTTGTTTGGAAGGATAAGCCGGAATTGAATTGGATATTTGGCGATTGATTTCGAGGGCCATATCAATAGTGCCAGCGTAATTAGTAGCCAGTCGCTGTGAAAAAGAGAACAAGCATTTCTCATAATAGACTCGTAAATTGGTTTGAACAAAAGATGAGAAAATCATGTCTGGAAATTTGGCAAATGGACTAAAAAGCAAGCATTTGCACACGCACTCGCACAAGGAACAATGGTTGCATATCTATGCGCGCACACAAATACACACACACACACACACACACACACACACACACACACACACACACACACACACACACACACATACATACATACGTACATACATTAAAAATGACTGACAAGGAGAAATTGAGGAAACGAGTTCGAATTCTATTATGTTACATTTTCATAAAAATCCATCTCATTTCCCAGGTATAGGTTAAAGAGTAGGACTTGTATTTGGGAAAGTCATTGTTAATCTCAAAAGTTTTTAATATAATATTCACTCGCAAAAAAAAATTATTTTTCCAAACCAAAATCTTCGGTTTTCAATAACTGCAAAAGGGTTGATAAACTGTAAAAAAAAAATAATCGAGTAATTTTCTATTAATATTTGAGCCTTTGGTGAAGTTTTTTTTTTTTTTTTTTTTTTTTTTTGGTGATATTTTGCACATTTTTTTTTTTTTGTGATAGCTGCCTTTAAGTTGCCTCCAAGATTTTTTTTTTGTTTGTTTATTTAAG
>OZ010584.1:72698638-72701138 GCA_963932145.1 Acanthosepion lycidas | reverse complement strand
TTCGGTCTTGTGCCACATCTAAGCTACACTTAGAAAATCATTTTGCCACAATTTTGTAATTTTACAACATAAATATACTCAAGCTCATCAAGTCTGTCCTGTGAGTATCAGATTTTCCAAGCAATCCTTCCTAATTACGTTCTCCAGGAATTTCAACTGCCTCTTTCTGATGTTAAATATAAGTTTTCTTTTTGTTTTTTTTTTGTTTTTTTTTTCTCCCAAACCTCGTCGTTGCTCACATGTTTAATCCATGGTATCCTCATTATCCTTCTGTGTCACCGGCACAAAAATTAAGACAGAAGCCTGAATTAGCTTTTCTAGTTTTATAACAAGTGCTACTGTGTTGCCACAACAAAACTTTTCCACCATGGTTCTTCTGTCTGTTTGAGGCTGAGAACTTTTTGAACAACGCATCGTATGTTTTCATTTTCTTTTTTTTCTTTTAGTTTCTTAGTATATTTTAGAGATTAGTTCTGTTTTATCCGAATTCCGGCCCCGAGGTTTGAGGCCATATTGTGAAATCAGAAGTTAATGAGAAAATGAAACGAAGTATCGATTTTATGACTCCAGAGTAAATTTCAGTCGACAATCCAATATCTAATGATTAAAATTCTTTCAAAAGTAGGGTCGCTCTATAGTTTGGGTTTCAAATAACAACCAGTATTACGAAACTGTAAACAAATTAAAATGCTTAAAATTTCGTGTTCACGGGTAACTGAAATTTGCGCAAATAGTCAACAATCCTATGTTTGTCTCCACCTTCGTTATTTCGCACGACGGTTATATCCTGCTAATACTTCATAAATAATGGACTATGGAAAGAGAGGAAAAGACACTACTTGGTTTCAGTGAAAAATTGAAAGAAAGAAAGAAAGAAAGAAAAGTATTTAACCTCTCCTGTCAATATTTCATAAATTGACTATTCCGTTTTGGTAAACAAAACACATAACAGAGATTCTACTTGGGTTCAATGAGAAAATGAATAAAAAAAAAAGAAATAAACAGAGATGAAAGCGAAGGTAGAAGCGTTTAACGTCTGTTTCAGTGAAAATAGGAAAAGGTTGCTAATTTCAAATCTTTTCATTTTTATCGACTTCTTATAGTAACGTTATGTAACGTTTCAGAGCAAAAATGAGTTATCGAGAAAGATCGTCGAAGATTTGTGCTTATAAGCAGGAAATTGAACTCTGCGAACCGGAAAGTTCTCTGTGGATGAATGGTTAAACAGCATATATTGTGTGTGTGCGTCAGCAAATATGTGGAAAACTTTCTCTCTCTCTCTCTCTCTCTATATATATATATATATATGATGCTGCAAAACTAGGTATTCATTAACTTTTATATTGATATACTTATATAATCAATAGATTACGTTTTGTTTTTCATCATTGTGTGCATACTTTTTCATCTCCACACACACGCATACATATATATATATATATATATATATATATATTTAAGAAATGGCTAAAATGCCAGCCTACTTCGCTACTCGGGTTCCGAGTGTAAGGTCTCCTCAGGCAAGTGGAAGGATGTAAAACCGGAAAACTACTCCACTATACCAGAACACCGGAAATGAGAGTACCGGAAGTGTTCGGGTAAAAGTAAGAGGATATAAGTGAAAGAAAAAAATTTATTGAGTATTTATCACTCATCAGGGTTCATAAGTATCTAAAAATATTTTCTTAAATGCCCGCATCCTGACATAATCTCCTTTCTCTCATTAAATAAAAGACCTTTACCAGGATACGTGGCAATAGTCAATTTCCTTTCTTGGCACAGCCAACAAGTTCCCACGAATGTTTCCATTTTTTAAGTTATTGGATAAACATTTTCGTAAAAACTCTTTATTAACTAAGGTTTTTAATAGGAATACGGTAAAACTGAGTTGCACTGGTAACTTGGAAAATGTGATTAAGTATCATAACGTTAAAATTTTGAAGGCAGAAAGAGGTGGAAGGGAATGAAAGAAGATATGCAGCTGCAAAAATAAAAATAATTGTCCATTGGATGGAGAGTGCTGTACGGAAGACATCATTTACAATGTTGAGGTCAGTGATAAGAATGGTTTCAAGAACAAATGAATTGGATGTACTGAGGGCCCATTCATTATAATCGTGCTTCGTCTTTTACGTTGAAAGACCATATAAATGACATCAAGCTGACCGGTTGTGTCTGGAGATAAAGAGAGAGGTATGGCAGAAGCCATTGTGTGAGGTTTAGAATCATAAGGAAGGTAAAACCTGGCAGAATTCGTGGTAACTGTTGCTGGCTGTGACAGGAAGAGAAACTGGCTATTGCCACGTATCCTGATAAAGATGTTTCATTAAATAAGAGAAAGGAGATTTTGTCTGGGTGCAGGCATTTAAGAAAATATTATTAACACAGAAGAGTGACATAATACTCAATAATTTTTTCTTCCTTCTATCCTCATAATTTTACTCCATCATTTCCGGTACTCCCATTCCCGGTGTTCTGATATATAGGAGTATCCTTATTA
>OZ010584.1:72663638-72693638 GCA_963932145.1 Acanthosepion lycidas | reverse complement strand
AGAAAATCTTCCTCTTAAAACAATTTTTCAGGAAAAAAAGTTTCTGTTATTGTTCTTCAAATATTGATGGGGGTTTTCTTCCTAACTTTTTGTTCCAAGTAATGTGGAACGTCAACATCTTGATTATGTCATTATCTTCTCTTCCAGTTACATGGGCTATCCATTTTAGTTGTTGCTACCGTTGTAAGTCTTTAAAAGTGATATGGTTCCTGCTATTTGTCATAGTACTTAATTAATTATAATGAGAATCCGGCTGGCGATACAAAAGTTAAAAATTTACAAGATTTACATAATTTCATTAAAGGAAAAAATTGGCTCGATAAAGCCTGAAAGATGTCAAAATGCTATTCGACATTTTCCGGAAGGACTGAAAATTTGCGGATAAATATTAATTATAATTATTGTCAGATTATTTAATTAAAAAGTTAAATTTAAATCAATTTAAATTTATTCATTTTTTTATCTTAATTTTGCTTTTCGCTTGTTTTGATTTTCAAACGTGGTTGCTTCGACTTCAGATTCCAGGCAAACCTGTTGCATTCGCTATCACACTAATGCTCTTTGAAATGACACAAATTCATCTCATCTCACTCCCATCTATGGGTTAACTAACACGTTAGGCTGATTAGCCTTGGGTAGCAACAAGTCCACGAGAAAGAAATAATTTCAATAGTTTTTTCCGAGTAATGGTAATTCACAGATGATAAATAAAAGGAATCTGTGGAAATTTATGATCGCCACGTCCTGAAGGTTAAGGGCATATATTTAAATTTCCTTATTTGATTTGTTAATAAAATTAATTGGCTCACGTTTTTCTTTTCTTCTATTTTAATTTATCAACACCTTGCGTCTATTATTAATAGACGCAATCATATGCGAGATAGAATTCTAGCAAATTACGAATATTGCTGATCAATCTCAACGCTAGGCAAAGAGAGGAGTCTTTACGACTGTGGAACGAATGATATCAAACATGTTAAAAGAAATGATATATTAGATGCGATATCTCATAAAACCAGTCATAAACCAGTCATAAGCTGTAGAACACAAAAAAAAATGAATCATCGAGATATAAAGGACGCAGCAGTCAAGATTAATTTAAGACAGACTCACAGATTGTTATTCTAAGACTTATTAGACAGGACCAAAAAAAAGTTATATATTATTTATAGAAGACTCCAGGCATTATGAAAGAATTAATTCTTCTTGAGAAATAGACGCAAAGGAAATATAAAGAATCCGCTTGCGCGTGCGCACTCACAAGAAAAAACAACTGCTAATTCCATGGCGGTAAATAAAGAAATAGGAAAATTCCGAGATGCATATGAAGAAATTGGGTTAGGAGACAGCAAAAGACACACACACACACACACACACACACACACACACACACACACTGGCACACGCACGCACGCACGCACGCACACACATACACACACTCTCTCTCACTCTCTCTCTCACACACACAGACACACACTCTCTCTCACTCTCTCTCACTCTCACACACACACACTCTCTCTCATACACACACACGCACACACACAAACGCACACGCACACACGCTCTCTCACAGACAAAAACGCACACACACACACGCTCTCTCACACACACACGCACACACACGCACTCTCTCTCTCACACACACACGCGCGCGCGTGCGCACACACACACAAACGCACATGCACAAACGCACATACACAAACGCACACGCACACACACACCCACACACACTCTCTCTCTCTCTCTCTCTCTCTCTCACACACACACACACACACACACACGTGCGTGTTTATGTTGTGCTTAAAATGAAACAAAGCTGTATAGATATGAACAAACATATTGGAAAGAATAATATAACGATGTAGATACTTTAGATAGATAGATAGATAGATAGATAGATAGATAGATAGATAGCCAGAGTAATTTACTCATGGCAATGCGCCTCTCCGTCCATTTATTTATCTATCATTCTGTCTGTTTGTGTTTTCTGATACACTCAAGTGCAAATTGGTATTTCTCGTGTCCTATGCAAAATCAAATAATCAGCAAATTTTTCACTGTCGGTTTCTTGTGGAAGTTGGAAATCCGTCGTATTTCGTTGGAAATATATTTTATTCGACAAAACACTTCAAGTAACGTATATGGTGGTTGCCAACTCGTATCCGAGTACGGCCATCACTACATATGTTTTTGGAGAATATCTACTGATGTGCTGAACGAATGTGGCTCTTTAGCCCAGAAATGGACCATCTTACTCTGACGCAAACAAGGCGTTTAAGATGTGCAACAGCGTGTGTTACATTATGATGCAATTTCAAACGTCACGTGAAACCGCTTCTGAGCCCGCATGTCTTGATGCAAATATCACATTTTAATTGCTGGACGTCTACGGCTTTTTAGTCAGTTGCCACCTTACGTCGGTGCGCTCTTAAGTGACTCCTTAGACCAGCCATCGACAAGCACACTCTACCACAATCTGTACACGTCAGATCGAGCTTCCTGCTGGTGTCTTCAGGAAGTTCAACGGGGACGCCTTTACGCACATCTCTTTTAAGCCTTATGTGCCTCCTCTTCAAAGTGACACCTTCCACTCCGTGCAGCCTCATTCCAATTATTGCGGACAGATGCACAAGGAATGTTGCATTTCTTCAGCGCATCCACGATGCAGTCCTTAAAGCGCATCTTAGGTTTGGCAGCATATCTCTTCCCTGTTTGCAACTCGCCATAAAACAATTGCTTTGGAATATGGCTCTTATCCATTCCGAAGTTGATGTTTTAGTATCGACTCAATACTATCACAGTTCCTCTCTAGCACGTCTACATCACTAACAAACATTTGCCAACTAATGCGAAGGATACGACGTAAGCAGCACTGTTGGAATCTCTCAAGTCTTTTTATTTGTCTGCTATAAACCATCCACGTCTCGCAAGCATAAAGAAATGCTGTAAGCATACACGTTCGATAAACCTTTAGCTTTATACTCCATGAAATTCCGTGCTGAGACCACAGACGTTTATTCAGTTTTCCAAATGCGTCGCTAGCTTTTTGTATGTGGTTTGAAATTTCCACATCAAGATTACAGAACATGTTCAACGTGCTCCCAAGATACACAAACGAAAAAAACAGCCTTCAACTCCTTCCGAGTGCGTCATAAGATCGCAGTCATCAGCATATAACAAATCCCTGATCAATAACAAGTGAACCTTCGACTTTGCATCAAACCACCTGATGTTAAACAGCTTTCCTGTTGAACGATAGTGAATGTAAATACCAAGGTTGTAGTTCTTAAAGGCCTGTTCAAGAACGATAGAGAAGTACAGGTCAAAGAGGGTTGGAGCTAGAATGGCGCCCTGCTTAACTCCATTTTCAACTTTCACCAGTTCAGAGAGCTTTCCGCTAACATTAACCCATGCCTTCATATCATTATGAAACAAGCGAAGAATGGAAACAAAGTTTTCGGGAAATCCCAGCTTCCATAAAATATTCCACGAAGTCTTTCTGTTTACGGTGTCAAATGCCTTTGTCAAGTCAACAAATACCTGGCAGAGATCCATATTCTTCTCGACCAGATTTTTGCAGGTGTCTGGCTGTGAAGATCATATCTACAGTTCTAAATCTCGATTGTGACTATGGAAGAGTTTCCTTAGCAATGTGGTGTAACAAACGATCCAGCAGAATTCCATAAAGAACCTTGAAGACAACAGCGATATGCCACGATAATTTCTACAATCATCCCTGTCCCCCTTGCTCTTGTACAAAACAACCATGACAGCATCTTTCCAGTCATCCGGAACACTGTTATTACTCTAGGCATCTAGCAACAACGAATGAAGCCAATGCAAAAGACTTTCTTCGCTGTGCTTAAAAATTTCGGCATGCAGCCCATCCATTTCAAGCGACTTTCCACCATTAACCTTTATGACAGCACTTTCAACCTCCTCAAATTTTGGAGGGTCAGCGAGAAATTATTTAACAGACTTTTCAGGTATAGATTTGATAAAATCTTCGTCAACCTCTGAGTAGCTCGTCAAAATTTTCACGCCATCTCAACAGAATATCATCGGTATCTCGAAGAAGTCTTTTTTCCCATCCTTAGTCCTTGTTATAAAAAGCTTCCTTTACTTCCTCTGTGCAAACCATGGTTGGTGCATAAGCAACAATAAACGTTGCATATCTTCCATATACTAGAGGAACTCTCATAGTGATCATTTTATCATTGGCACCTGTTAGAAACTCTTTTAACTTAACTTTTAAGTTATTCATGTCCTAATTAAAAAAGCAACACCTGATTCTCTCTTTTCCCTCTTCCTTCAGAAAATGTATAATCACCAGATTTCTCTATGAAATGACCCTTCCCCAAAAATCTAGTTTGCGAAAGGGCCACAACACCTATATCATATCTTTGGAGGTTCTTATCAACCAGTGCAGTCGCTCTACATTTGCTTCAATATTAAGTACGCACATTCCAGCATCTAAATTTGAGTAGTTTGCACACAATAACATGATGACGACCGGCCCAAACTGCGGCTTCCTGGGACACCTAACGGGCCGGACCCTTTTGCTTCTTATTTCAGAGCCCTTGTTTCTATTGACTTAGATTGTATTAAATACCTTCATTGTAATGCAAGTTGCCTTTTTAGGCTATGGCCAGCCATAATTCTACATTAAGATGACAAGTGAAGAAAAGATCTCCAGATATTAAGCAATACATGTGCATGAAGCCTTTATAGTGGACAAAGGCAGTGCACAGGGCCAGTTCCAGTCTCTAAATAAAAGATGATATTTACCAAAAAGAAGAGCAAGTCGACATCACTGGATACCATCAAAAGCCTCAGGTGTTATCTCAGAGTTTTCCTTCTCCTACATGTCTGCCTTGACTAAGGCTAAGAAGGACATATCTTCCGGTGGATTAAACGTGTCCTCAAATACCAGCCTCAGCATTTTTATGTTTCAGCGCCATGTCATACATGACTCCAGTTTGGCGGAGATCAGTAACAATTTACCCATAGCTGGGACCCTGACAGGTGCTACCACCCCGGGTCAGTTAGGACCTGGGAACAGCAGCAATGGAGAGGTGGTTTCACGCTCCTCGAAACCTCCTGATCAGAGGCCTTACTCTCGGATGTAGTTTATTGTCTTAGCCAGGACAAATAACGTGTGTATATATATATATATATATATATATATATATATATATATATATATATATATATATATATATATACAGGGTGTTTCAAAAAGAATACGCCAAAATCATCACGTGATGTGTCAATAACGAAAAAAAATTACAAATCTCTAGCATGAACACGTGTTGTATATACATTCAAGTTTCATTTTATGTTTTATAAGTGCTCAATGTGGCCACCACCGGCAGCGTAGACAACATCAATTCCTCCCAAACGCGCCTCAGCATGTCACGGTCCACCGTGTTGATTGCTGCTGTTATTCGATCTTTCAAGTCATCGATACTTGCTGGAAGTGCTGGAACATAAACTTGGTCTTTAACATACCCCAACAAGAAAAAGTCACACACAGCGAGGTCCGGGGATCTGGCAGGCCAAGCATAGAGAGCAAGGTCTTTAGCACCTCTCCTCCCAATCCATCGCTGAGGCACGTTTTCATTCAGATGAGCTCTAACCCCGAGATGCCAATGGGGTGGTGCTCCATGTTGCTGAAAAATGAAGTCATTCGAATCTGCCTGCATTGTGACAATGGCATTTGTTTTCACGAACTCAAGCACTGTTTTTGCGTGCTTGAGTTCGCGAAAACAAATGCCATTGTCGCAAAAACAAATGCCATTGTCACAAAAACAAATGCCATCTGCTGAGGAGTCGCAATTTTGATTGATCTTCCCACAATTCAGCTGCACCAGAAGCGGTGAAACTGACACCCAATCAAACTTTGATAACTACTCTATCAAATAACCACTGATTGAGTCCACTACAATGCTATAGACCTGAAAAATAGCGCAATGATTTTGGCGTATTCTTTTTGAAACACACTATATATATTAGGTTGGTGCAAAAATAATTTCGTTTTCTCACATAGTAACATGTTAGAAAACGAAATTATTTTTGCACAAACCTAATATATATATATATATATATATATATATATATATATATATATATATATATATATATATATATGAGTATTAGCAGGATTTTCCCGCTCACTATCTCTTCGCAAAGTAAGATATATTCAATACTTGAAATCTTTGAAACAAAAAGTTTAAATGAACATTTCATTCATAAATTGGTTTCTTATTGTTAAGGAAACTTTTACAAATAGATTCCAACTTGTTGGACACCAAGTAAAATTCAAATATCAAACACTTTTCTGCACTATATAAGACGATATTCCTAAATAGAAGTATTTTTGATATGAAATTCAAATCAATCCTCGAATAAAACAACAATGATAAAGGATAGTTAATTAATAAAATAAACTTTTTAAAATCAATATGCAAATTAGTTAAACCTGAAGAGTGATATTGACTAGAAGTAGATAATATATAATACAGATTTCGATTCTCCAATTTCGATTTATTCATATAGATTTCATAATATACGTTTTACTTAATTAGTTTTTACTTTTTTTCTAAATCTTCAAATGTTGAATTTATAACTAATTCTAATTTCTATTTTCCCATCTTTACACTATATTAATTTTATCTTATAAATTCTCCCCTGTTCTGCCACCCATGAAATAAAAATATTTGTCTGTACAGAAAAAAAGGATCTACGTACATCAAATCGTCTTTAAATTAAGTCGCAGTAGAAGAATTATCGTTGAACTTTTCAAAGGTAAGCTTAAACATTAATTCAATACTTAAAGGCAGCGATCAATTTTGAGTTCTTCTGTAGTTTATTGATGCCTATCGCAACTACTCCTCCCTAGCTACTATGATGATGTCTAAACCAAGAGTCCTCCACAGGAGTTAGCTTAAATGCCCTCCGATAGGGCGGCTTTTAAGCTAGCTTAAAACTTTAAGCTAGCTGCAATTTGGGCTACAAAAGAAAATAAGTTACTCCCGTTGAAACATAAAAGTAACGATAATGGCTAGTATAATATATTAATATATATTTTTAACGCTCGCATAATCTGATAAGCCTGAATCTGAGCTCAATGAAAATCGTCTCCTACGCCTAACATTTTTAGGGCTTTTGAATGAGCTATGAATCATTGAAATCGGACCAGTTGAAGTGGAGGAGTTGCTTGGACACACATACACACGAATAAACGCACATACACTCTCTTTATATTTAAGATATATATTAGCATCAAAATTAGCTTAGTCTATCCAACTGTCTGTTCTTGGCCAAAGCGGTATAGTCTAAAAAGGATGTAGGCTAAAATGCCGCGCACTGTAATCTGTGATAATCAGGTTCGATTCCTGACAAAGTACGCAATTTTTCTTTAATGAAATTTCACGAAATTTCAAGCCAGTAGGTGAATATAAATAAATATACTGTTTAATATATAAACGGAGCGCCTACACAAATATAAGTACCCACTAATAATAACGTTTAAAGCGATACATTTATATGTAAATGAGATTCGCATAGATCTCAATCTAGCATGTTTCACTTTATTAAAGCTTCATCAGAGATCAAGATAGAAATGATAAAAGAAAATTATCAGAAGCAAAGAGACGCAGATTAATGGCATGTTTTGTTTGGTTATTTCTTGTTGGTTAGATACGTGCCGCGTGTAATGAAGTAACAGATAATACTCAAATATTTTCCCCTTTGATTTAAATTAAATTTAAATTTGAACAAGAGAATGGTTCCTATCCAAAATATAGAAGTTTCTTCTTCTGTATTTTGGATAGGAACCATTGGAGGTCATATTGATAAGATCAAAATGAGGCAATGTAGATGTCAATTTGAGCAAGAAATCACTAATCAATGGGTACTGCCTTATAACACATATTTGTTGCGACAATTCAACTGTCATATCAATATTGAAATCTGTTCATTAATTCATTCAATCAAGTATTACATCAAATACATGTCAAAGGGGTCAGATCAAGCAGTTATTGCACAAAACCACACTTATTTTTTCCCTTTGATTTAATTTAAATTTGAACAAAAGAATGACTCCTAATCCAAAACATCCAAAAGGAGAAAGCCAGAAGATGGAGGTCATATCGGCAAGATCATTGAGTGATATTGAAATGTGTCATTTTTCTCCACAAATTATAATGATTTAAAATCAATAATAATTTTCTTAGAAAAATAACGTGTGACACGCAGCAAGGCGCGTGTAATTTGGATAGAAATGGGTATTTCATTAAGACGGATTATATATAAGGGTGTTTCATTAAGACGGATCAAAGTCAGCAGTAAATAAATCAGTGTTATTGGTGAAAATTTATTTATTTCTCTATTGGATCATGCTATTTAAGTCATGCCAATTATGTGTGAAAAATAATATTGCCCAAATGTCCAACAATTCTGAAAGAAAAACACAAAAAAATCATTAGACGCTTAAACTTAATTCACATTTAAAATCGGTCTAAGTTATTGGAACACTCTTTATAACATATCTCTGTGTGTGTGTGTGTGTCCGCGCGCGCGCGCGTTAGGAAAGTTAATGAGGGAATTGGGAAAGATTCTTTTCCTTTAGAAAATGTGCCAAGAAATCGGAAATATTGTAAGGAGCTGAACACAAATTTACAACATTTTTTTTTCTTTTCTTGGCATATATTCTATTATCACGATGTCGTCCGTTTAGTAACAAAAGTGACAAAAGCACAACCGATGACAAAAATAGAAACTAAATGATATCAGTTTTGTTGATTTTTTAATCGGTTTCACCCCAAGCAAGGGAGTAAAATTACTAAGACACAAGGGGTTACTTGATGTGGAAAAATTAGGAACAGAAACGCTAATAACGAGCAAGAAGAGAATCGACTACATTATATACCCAAAACCATGTTTAAAATAATTCAAATAAAATGTTTCAGTATCTCCTCTCTTTCGTGCGCACGTCTAGTTGCATCAATGTAAACATTATTTCCGTTAGATGAAGTCCTGAAGGATTAAATGCATTTCGCGAAAAGGTTTCTCCATTTTGTCACAGATATATTGTTGAGTACTTAGGAACAGTAAAACGCGTGTCTTCGAAAGCAATTATTTTAATATTTCTGGTCGTTGCTCGTTTGTCATCGTAAAACGCCAACATTCTACTCGGTTAAAAAGCAATAAAAAAAAAATAAAAAAACTAAAGAAAAGAGTCAGAATTATGAAAATATTTTATCTAAAAACAATTACAGAAGTCTCTTCTATCGTGAACATATGATACTTGTCGGAAATATGTATCAAATAACCTGAACGTATTAAGATCAGGACCAAAAACGAAACATCGCCAGAAGGCGAAGTAGAAAAGCGGGGAAGAATTTGATATGGAAATAAGAACAGATTACACGCATTCTTATTTATGGTAGGATTTAAATATTTATTTTTAACCTATGTTTTGCAAATCGCATTACGAGAGTGGATCAACAAGTTCACGTAGTTACTAGTCGATTTTTATTTGAAATATTCACTTTCCAAAAAGATAGATAGATAGATATTAGGTTGGTGCAAAAAATAATGACGTAATAATGTCGTTTTTTGACGTACTTTTTAACGTCAAGAAACGACATTATTACGTCATTATTTTTGCACCAACCTAATATTAGGTTGGTGCAAAAATAATTTCGTTATCTAACATATGTTACTATGTCAGAAAACGAAATTATTTTTGCACCAACCTAATAGATAGATAGATAGCAGGGAAATGAGATAGATAGGTGGATAGACAGCAGGATACTGAGATAGATAGATAGATAGATAGATAGATAGATAGATAGATAGATAGATAGATAACAGGAAACTTAGCAGCAAACCTAGAAAGAAAGAAAGAAAGAAAAAAGAGATAAGAAGAGATAGATAATTAGATAGTAGGAAACAGAGATAGATAGATAGATAGATAGATAGATAGATAGATAGATAGATAGATAGCAGGAAACTTAGCAGCAAAGCTAGCTAGCTAGCTAGCTAGATGTTTTTATAAACTGAAACTATTTGTCAGTCAAGTGACATGAGTAAGTTAGAAGAGAGAAAAGGTATCGCGTCTAATTATATAAAAAGAAAACTACAACACATATCAATTCTGTATTTAATCTCCTTCGAAGTAGTCACTTTCTGAAACGACACACTTTTATCGATCGGCTGCCTTGTCGCATTCCCATGGATTTCCTCTTGAAATCTTGTTCTTTTCAAGTGGAATTTGATTTTTGAAGAGAAAAATATCGGAAGGGATCTGGAAAATATGACAAGTGTGGGACGTGACGAATATTGTGTTTGGCCAAAAACTGCTTTAAAACCTATGATCACAGTTGGAACCTTTGTGATGTGTTGAGGCAGCCATACTCTATACACTTTTCTTTCAAGCACTGCTACAAACGACGGAAGTGAGCAAGAACGTTATAACTTGGTGCGCATGTGCGACAGAGTTCATGGTGAATCTGTGCCTGTATACTTTATCTCCGTTACCATAGCAACAGTCCCGATACTTTTTGATCGAACGCCGTATATTAGTCAGATTAAGTTTTCTTCTGCTAAATTCTTTGACAAAGATTATTTGGGCCCAGGCTTTCAGAAGGGGAATCTTTTACCAACATTGTCAGATGGATGAAATAACCGTAAGCACGCACACGCGAGCGCACACACACACACACAAACACGCATGCGCATGTACATACACACTTGCACATATATACGCACAACCACGCGCGCGCACTAACACTGAGACATGCACGAACTTACACGTACAATCACGCACACTCACACACTCAGGCAGACATGCACATGCACATATGCATAGGCACGCACTCGCACACGCGCATACACAACATTCACGCACACATGCAAAGACATACGAACACACACATACGAACAAACACACAAACACGTACGCAGACAGGAATACATAAACGGTAGAAACAAATTTATAATTATTGAAAAAAACATCAGTTTACTTGTTTCGTCTTTGAGATGTGAAGCTTATTTTATCAAATGAGTAAAATTGATAATGGTTTAAAAAAAAAAACTGATAAAGTTTTAAAACGAAACCTGATAATGGTATAAAAAAAACTGATAATTCCATAAAAAAAAGCCGATAATATTATAAAATACAGAGAGTGACAATAATGAAGATTCATTCGCATATATATAACTACGTTTATTTGAAAAATATATCTATTAGGTTAGTAAAAAATATCCTTGCGTTTTTTGTTAAATAAGTCTTGAAAAACTTATTTAGATTTTTATACATAGATATATAAATAAAATAAATGTTCAAAGACAATCTCTAGAAAAACGCTTTAGACGTTCCAAATCAATATATGCGTGTTTCATATATATATATATATATATATATATATATATATATATATATATATATATATATATATAGAGAGAGAGAGAGAGAGAGATAGATAGATAGATAGATAGATAGATAGATAGGGGTTACATCAATATATCTGATACATTTTTATGTTGCATTCTAATTTTAATTTGCATCATTAAACTATCTATCTATATATATATATATATTTTATATTTACATCCGCTCCGTCTCTAATATTGAGCACTTTATCCGATAAATATAGCATACCTTCAAACTATATATATATATATATATATATATATATATATATATATATATATATATATATTATTATTATTATTAGGTTGTTGCAAAAATAATGTTTTCTCACATAAAGTTGAACGTCAAAAAACGACGTTATTTTTGCACCAACCTAATATTTGAAATTTGGCATTCATTTATGCATTACTTGTTATTTTTGGTGACTGGCGAATGCCTCTTAAGTTTTCGGTAGAATAAAATAAAAAAGAAATGAAAAAAAAAAAAAAAAAACGAATGATAGACCTCCCCTCCACCCTGGTACCAATACCAAGCGAAAGATTCCGGAAATCCCCACCCTACTCCATACCTCCTCCACTAACCAACCGAAGCGATATTTTTTGACTTGGACCGTACCCCTCCTCGTTCACCCATCTCAAGTCAGAGTGTTTGGCTGAGAAATGCTGAGAACCATTTCAGAGCCATAATTTTCATGGAATCACTAATGAAAATAAGTCCGCACTGGCCATAAGAAAAAAGTCAAATTTAAAGATTGAAATGATGCATTTATACTGTCCCTCGTACGGAAGTTACATTGCCTTGTAGTATGTTGATGTTGTTCTTGATCTAGATGTTTAAATGTTTGTGTCATTTTATCTTTAATTTGTTTTTATTGTTTGTTGCTTTAGGCTTTGTTGTTTTCCGTCATTGTTTTCGTGCGTACTTTGATATTGCTATTAATTATGCTATGAGCTAAGAAATAGATCTAGTTTCTTGGTTTGGCTAGGGAAACGAGTAGAGAAGTCCAGGATTTGAGTAAAGGATTGCTCATTGGAAAAATGTAATGTCTGCATAACGGCTACATCAGTACCTTTTGAATGTTACAGTCATGTCTCATTGCTATTAATTATGAGACTTTATACTTCAGCCCCTCCCCTGCAACCTAGTTAATTTAGAATGTACTTACCAAGAGCTGCTTTATGAATAAAACTGACAAGAGTGACAAGTTTGACCATCCTAATTTGTTTTTAGTTGGTAGTAGACATCAGAACTAATACTAAGTCAAAACTTAATATGAACTTCCTCGTGTTTTATATGTGTTTTTTTTTTTCTTACAGATTAATAGGAGTAGATAGTTTCACCTATACCCCGGCCCTCACTTAATCCATGTCTATTGAATAAGAGTAGAACTTCATCCCTCGTTCCCGGATCAGGATATGGTTTAACGATTCTCTTTCTTTCTTCTACCAGGACCACAATAATTTCAGTCTTTATTTTTTGGTGATCAGACTAACCATTGTGACTGTACCAGGTTGGCAAGTTACTGGCTGCTGCTTCCGACTGGTCGTTAAGAGCCCGAACGCTTTTGTAGCGCTTTTGTAGCGCTTTTGTAGCGCTTAGAGAGGCTACCCCGATCAACAGTCGTATAATATCGGTGTATCAGTAGTGCCATATCGTGCATGAGTTGGTGTCCCTGCATGTTTTTCCGGTAGGCAATCTTGATGCTACATTATGCTCTGGTCTCAGCTACGCATTGGTTGGTTTCTATTGCTATTGACAACAGATAGTGACAATTATGGTGATCTTTTTTTCACAAATTTGAAATCATAGCAAAAAGAAAATAAAACCATTTATTTACACAATCTCGTTGGTTAGTTTATGCACTGTTTTCATCTGTCTCTCGTGGCTTCACTATGTCTTATGTGTGTCAAATTTTCTATGCCTTCTTTTCTCATTTCAACGGTCTGTTTCTGATGGTATGTCCTTTTTGTTTCCATTTTCTCTAAAACTTCGTACTAAACACGTCAATTACTTCGGTCTATGGACCAATCATAACAAGTTTAGATGTATGAAATAAAGTAACTGAACAGATGCTAGCCTGTTGTTTCGCACATTACCACCAGACGCTGCAAAACCAAAACTTCAATGTAAAAACATCAATCATGTTCTTAAATAGCATCGTCAGATAGAGACTTCCATATGGTGCTCCGACTACATGAATTTACGCGTACTACTAGATTGGCAATTAGGTCCCTCCATTTTATTAGTGAAATCGCTAAACGCAACTGCCGTTTCTACTCCAAAAGTTTATTTTCTCGCGCTTTCCACCCGTGGAACTACCTTCCGTTTACTTGCTTCCTTCGTAACTACAATATTCAAGATTTTAAATGCAACATCAATCGCCATCTTCTTGAATCCCGTTCATCTTTTGTTCTTTTCTCGATCCTCCCTATTCTCAGTCTTCTTTTTCACATTCAGTTCCTGTAACCCTCTGCGTACTAGTGGCATTCTCGCCTTGCTTTGGGTGAAATAATTAAAAATAATAATATGTCGTACAAGGGGCCAAACATGTTCAGAAATATCTAAACTCCCCGTCGTATAAAAACGACTTCTCAGATCGATGGTTAAAAGCATCTTCGCGCGAATGAAGCCTGCAGGTCTTAGCGAGGTTCATCCTTTTACGAAGCCCGTAGTTTGGTACTCCAGAATCAAGAACAGAAAACTGTACTAAATAAGGGAACCCACATCACTGGGTGACTTTCAACAGCAGCAACAATTAAAAGGGATAGCACCTTACAAAGAAAATAAAGAGCTAATCAATGCGTTGACCTTCCAAACCACTACAAACAAAAGGTTATGAAAGAAACCCCTAAAAATGCTTAAAAGAGCTATAAAAAATAAAAACTAGTGAATATGAGCGAACGATTTCTCTGAAAAACTGTTTTAAAGGGAGATTTTATAAATTTCAAACGAAAGTAGAACTAATTGCGGAATATTTCCTTATAAGGCTACAGTTAATATTACATTTACAATCTCCACATGTAACTTCATTGAATTGCATATATGTAGTTTTATTTCTTTAGTAGAAATAGAAGAAAACAAGCATATATAGATGCAAAAGAGAATTTTGTTTTAAAACAAGAACATTTTCTGAGATGGCCTACGAATGTTTATTTTCCCGCCTTCTTTTAATCGTCTTCACACACACACACACACACATATATATATATATATATATATATATATAGATATATATATATATATATATATATATATATATATATATATATATAAAGAGGAGAAGAAATAGAGAGAGAGAGAGAGAGAGAGAAATAGCAATTAACAGACGGGGATAAAAGAGCAAGAGACAGACAACAAAAGTGAAAGAGGAAGAAACATAGGTATTAGCAGAAAAAGAGAGCAAGTAGTTATATATATATATATATATATATATATATATATATATTACGCTTTGCTTTATTTCTTTACTTCTACTTTTACTTGTATATTTTTATTTCTTAGCTGGATTAAATATTAGATAAAGCCATGAGAAAATTTGTTCTAACTGATAACTCACAGACAGAGTTCTTCCTGTGAAACGGAAAGGGAAGTCTTTCAATATAGCCCGCATCGTAGTATACTCGCCCACGTCACATAGCATTGAATAAGAAATAGATTAGCTTTAAAACACGGTAGATAATGACAAATACTAGTGCTAGTTGCAAGAACTTATCATCACAGTAGATCTAATTCCAATAGCGTTAAGGGAAGAAGATAGTGAAATAATTGGTAAATATGGACTTGGATTGCATATAGAACGCGGTGAATAACGGTTTCATTTGATCACTGTGAATAATAATAATAATAATAATAATAATAATAATAATAATAACCAATACTTTGTTTCCAAAACATGCAAGCCTCTTGAGTACATGGAAAAAACCTGGGTGAAGACATAGAGAACCAAACAGACAACGTCACAAATAAGTATTTACAAATGGAGTACGATACTCTAAAATATATCTAGTTGCCAACTGCGGAAGCGATCAACTTCCTGTCATAAAGAAAAAAAAAAAACAGTAAAGTAAAAGCTCCACAACCAGCTCTAGAATTACTCAGTTTACAAACATATGCAATTGTACTTAAAAAACAAAAATAAAATATTAGAATTTTGTAACTCAAAGTTGGGCATTTCAAGGGAATATATCAAATGACAATAGGAAAACCGATCATACTAAGAGAAGAAACCCAAGAAAAAAAAGAAGCAGATGACAGATGAAATTCTCAAGCTAATGAAAAAGAGACAACAGAAATGACATAAAATGTATAATGTGATGCAAAGACAGCGGAAAGAAATGCAAGCAAGCAAAAGATGAATATATTAACAAGAAGTGTGAAGGGATAGAAAAACGTAAACATGGCAATTATCCATAAAGCGATAAACCAAACAGCTGGACGGAAAATGTGCTTTTTGGTAGTTTGTTTAAAAATAGAAAATAATACAAAGATAGAAGGGACACACTGTATAAATCTTACATAACAACAGAAATCTCTATCTATAAAAGGCAGGATGTGTGTGTGTGTGTGTGTGTGTGTGTGTGTGTGTGTGTGTGTGTGTGTGTGTGTAACGAATGCACGGTCGGAATTTTCGACAGATTTGCACCAAAATTTACATGCACATGCTCGTTAGAGGGGAGGCCAAGACCGACGTTGCATTTCCCAACTTCCATTGATAGTAGAAATAATCGATTTTTTTCATGCTTCTACGGCAGTTTTCATGTGGTTTGCGGCCATTTTCTACTCGCCAGAGTGAGAGCCTATAGCTGGCTGCCACGAATCGGCAGGAAGATTCTATTGGCCAGCGTGAGAGCCAACAGCTGACTAAGACGAATATTGACTAGCATGCTAGCATGCAAAAAAAAAAAATCGATAGCTGCATTCGTCACAAGTGGGAAAAATTTAAATCTGCATGACACTTTACTCCAATTGGCCCATTCGCTTGCTTAAACTCAACGTTGATTCTGATTCCATAGAACTGGGTTGGGTGTGAAAAAGTATTTGTTCTCTTTTCATTCGGTTTTTCCAGTTACGAGTCCTTTTTTAAAGCTGATCGTTTTGTGTTCATTTTGTTTAGTTCTTTTTTCGTAACAGATTTAATGTTTAGTATAGAGCTTAGAAAAAATTCGCAGTGTGAGATAGGCAAGAAGTAAGGCATGTAGCAACATCAGCACGGAAAATGGCACTCCTTTAAAGGCAAGGAGGGGCAAAAATATTTAAAGTCAAGTGATAGCGATTGCTGTACGAGTCGTACGATTTTTGAATCAAGCACGGGCAACGCTGGCCTATGCTGCTAGTCTTTAATATAAGACCGGGTTTTCATATTTGACGTTAGACAAGTAATGACCAAGCTGAAGTGAAACAAAGACAGAGGACTAAATGTAATTGCAATAGAAATACTGACATACTCCGGGTTCGTTAAGTTTATCAAAATGATCAAAAAACTTCAAGAGATCGATCTCCAGAGCGCCAAAGAGACCAGGTGCAAAGGGATGCGAACTCCGTCGGTTAATTGGCATAAAGAGCAGCGGTTGTTAGAATTCTAAAGATAAGTTTAGCTTTGGGATTCTAAAAAATGCACGTGTTATGGTCCGGTTCCCTGTACCACGGTGATAGTCCAAGGTAGAACCAATAAAGAAGAACTCGGACATGTATATGGAATAACACAGATATATCAGAAACAGGAATATATACAGAGAGGTAGAAAGCGTTAGTACGAACAATCAGGTGTAGTAGTAATTGTCTGAACGCGACTCTGTTTCGGACTGCCTCTGACTCGACTGACTGAGTCGCTCGCTCTGACTGACTGACTTCTGACGGACCTCACTCCAGACTGAACTCAGACTTCAGACGGGACAGTATTTAATCATGCCCCCCACGAGGGCGTCATGTGGCACAAGGCCGGTTTAACGTGGGATCTCCGAGCCCGTGGGCTCGGCCAAAAATATGCCCTTTGAACCCGTATAAACGGTTTCAGGGTCGGTTTACCTCCCCGAAAGAGATTCCGCCCTTCAGCGTAGCCTCGTTCGGATTCCTACCCGCCCGGAGGCAGAGAGTTCAACCGATCAGCCGGTTAACCGGTCGTCTGACTTCAGACGGAACAGTATTTAGTCACCGCGCCCCACGTGGGCATCGTGTGGCACAAGGCGGTTTAACGTGGGATCTCCGTGCTCGTGTACTCGGCCAAAAATATGCCCTTTGAACCTGTATAAACAGGTTCAGGGTGAGTTTACCTCATCGAAAGAGACTCCGCCCTTCGGCGTAGCCTCGTTCGGGTTCCTCCCCGCTCGAAGGCGGAGAGTTCACCCGATCAGCCGGTCAGCCGGTCAGCCGGTATTCCGACTTCGGACTAAACGGTATTTAATCACCCCACCACGAGGGCATCATGTGGCACAAGGCCGGTTTAACGTGGGGTTTCCGAGCCCGTGTGGTTTCCGAGCCCGTGGGGTTTACGAGCCCGTGGGGTTTCCGAGCCCGTGGGGTTTACGAGCCCGTGGGGTTTACGAGCCCGTGGGCTCGGGCAAAAATATGCCCTTTGAACCCGTATAAACGGGTTCAGGTTCGGTCTACCTCCCCGAAAGAGACTCCTCCCTTCGACGTAGCCTTGTTCGGGTTCCTCCCTGCTTGTAGGCAGAGAGTTCAACCGATCAGCCGGTCAGCAGGTCAGCAGGTCAGCCGGTCTTCCGACTTCGGACTGAACTCTCTACTTCATCTTGAGGCGCAGTATTTATTTCGTATGGAATAGTCCATTATGTTATTATGGGTAAGGTCCCATAAGAGGACGGAAAATAATACAAAAACCTTGTGGCTTTAATGAAGACGCTGAACAAAACAAAAAAACGTACATTTTCTAATCTGAGAATGCCGTCTGACTGAGCAAAGATAGAAAAAAACTATACCCATGTTTCATGGATTACACAAATGTATTTGATACGACCAGAAGAGCTACTTGAAATATTACATAAACTATCCGAGAAAGATACCTGAATAATCCCAACTGGGAATGAATAGGTTGCATCCGGATAGAAAATGGCTTCAGTAAACAGAGAAAAAAATGGAAAAAGGAGAACATTAACATTTTTTAACTTAAAGAACAAGATGATCCTAAGAGAACTAGAAGACCTACCAGGATGTATTAATGACGGATATTTGAATATAGTACATTTTTTAACTTAAAGAACAAAATGATCCTAAGAGAACTAGTAGACTACGATTATGTATTAACGACGGACATTTCAATATATTATGCAGATGACATTGTATTTATGGGAGACTCAAAAAGAAACCTAAAAGAACTATTAAACAAGGTAGTACAGTAAATGAAGAGGAAAAGACTAACAATTTTTTGTAGCAAAACAGAATACATACATAGTTGACATGAAAAGAGACAGCCTAAGACATGAAATGAGTTTTGACGAAGCCAAATAAAACAGGCGCAAAAATTTAACTAACAGACAGAGGAGAAGATGGCACAGAAATCTGAAGAGAAAACAGTTAGCAAAAAATACCTTTCGGAAACTAAGCCCAGAGACGGGAAAATTGTCCTAGAAGTAAAAAGAAATAAACTGTTATGCTATAACTAATCTCTTAAATGACAGTGGATGTTGGACAATCTCCTAAGAGATGGGGTCTGTCGACGAATGCTGAGGATGCAATAGAGAGAACATGTGAGGAACAAGGAAGTTTTAACGAGAACTTGAAGTGTGAAGTGTAAGGGGATTGTTGCTAACAATCAGAAAGAGAAAACTGAAAATTTCGGATTTCTGTGTCATGCTTTCTATTTTCTATTAAAGAGTAATATACAAATGGTTAAATTTTCATAGCTGATCGATTCTCACGTCTCCAATATGTACCGAGCATTTTAATGTTCTTTTTGCGTATTCTTATGGTTAATTGTTAGTCCTTAAATATTGTTTTCGCTTACTACATAAAACTTAATCGTTTTCTTACTGACTCGGCCATCAACTCAGGGTCATATGCTTAGCGTATGCTAGGGTAACGTCCACTGACAATTAATGTTACGCCCATTGAAAAATGAATCCTGTAGGTCCTCTAATTCTTTTAGAACCATCTCACTGTACAAATTAAATGGATCCTTCGAGAAAACATATCATTATGCAAACTAGTGGTTCACAACCGAGTTCCATATGGATCCTGGGGTCCCATGTAGCATTACTGGCGGTCAGCACAACAAATAGCAAATTGAGGATTCACAGTAATATTTTAGTAGTCCATAGAGCAATTTCACTTCGGAAAGGTTGTTACAACTGAGAATTGGAATTTCTACAGTAATCTACGCCATATTACAGTACGAAAAACAACTCCAAACGCTAGCAGAAAACGAAATCAAGTGATGTAAGTTAGCGACCCTTTTATTCTACCGCATGTTTCCATTGTAAAAGTTGACTTAAAACTGAGAAAGATATATAAAGGAAGTATTATATATATAAAGGAAAAGTATTTAAAGATTCTTTAATTAATTAAATGAATTAATTTAATATATTGATAATAGATAATAATATTAATTTTAAATATTAATAAAATAAAATATTAATATAAATTAATTAATATAAAACATTAAAAAAAAATAAAATATTTAAAATAAAATTAATCCAACAGATAAATTATAGAGGGATTATATATAAAGAAAGGATATACATTTACTATTTCTGCGATACAATTCCTAAACTTATGTATTAGTAAAGAATAAAATAAACCTTTTTTTTTCACAGAATAGTTATAGGGTTCCATCAAAAAAAAAAAAAAATTAGGAGTAAAAGTGGTCTATTGATTTAAAAAAAAGAGTAAAAGCGATCTACTGGTGAAAAAAATAAGAGTGAAAGTGGTCTATTATTTTTTTAAAAATAGAGTAAAAGTGATCTATTGGTTAAAAAATTTAAGAGAATAAGTGACCTATCACGTAAAAAAATTAAGAGTACAAGTGGTCTATTGGTTAAAAAAAATATAAGAGTAAAAGTGATCTATCGGTTAAAAAATTAGGAGTAAAAGTGGTCTGTTACTTAAAAAACATTAAGTGTAAAGTGGCCTATTGCTTAAAAAAATAAAGAGTAACAGGGGTCTATTGGTTAAAAAAATAAGAATAAAAGTGATCTATTGTTTAAAAAAAGTTAATAGTATAAGTGATCTACTGGTTAAAAAATTAAGAGTAAAAGTTGTATATTACTTTAAAAAAATTACGAGTAAAAGTGGTCAATTATTTAAAAAAATTAAGAGTAAAAGTGGTCTATTGGTTAAAAATATTAAGAGTAAAAGTGGTCTATTACCTCAAAAAATTAAGAATAAAAGGGGTCTATTAATAAAGAAATTAAGAGTAATAGTGGTCTATTTGTTAAAAAAATTAAGAGTGAAAGTGATTCATTGGTTAAAAAAAAATTAGGAATAAAAGTAATCTATTGGTTAAAATAATTAAGAGTAATAGTGGTCTATTACTTAAAAAATTAAGAGTAATAGTTGTCTATTGGTTAAAATAATTAACAGTAAAAGTGATATATTGGTTAAAAAAATCAAGAGTAAAAGTGATCTATTGGTTAAAAAAAAATTAATAGTATAAGTGATCTACTGGTTGAAAAATTAAAAGTATAAGTTGTCTATTGCTTAAAAATTTAAAAGTAAAAGTGGTCAATTACTTAAAAAAATTAAGAGTAATAGTTGTCTATTGGTTAAAATAATTAACAGTAAAAGTGATATATTGGTTAAAAAAAATCAAGAGTAAAAGTGATCTACTGGTTAAAAAAATTAAGAGTAAAAGTGGTCTATTACTTAAAAAAAATTAACAGTAAAAGTGATCTATTGGTTAAAAAAATTGAGATTAAAAGTGGTCTCTTAAAAAAAATAAGAGTAAAAGTGGTCTATTGGTTAAAAAAATTTAAGGGTAAAAGTGGTCTATTGGTTAAAAAAAATAAGAATAAAAGTGGTCAATTTGTTAAAAAAATGTGAAAACCACTAGTCTAAACATTGATATTCATGGCACAACCAAATAAATTAGACTACTATTACTCATAATTTTTTAAAGTAACAGACCACTTTTACTCTTAATTTTTTTGAGGTAATAGACCACTTTCACTCTTAATTTTTTTAACCAATAGACCACTTATACTCTTAATTTTTTTTAACCAATAGATCACTTTTACTCATAATGTTTTTTTAATACTACCGCCATCAAATTATCAACTTTAACAAAGCTTAATAATAACAATTATGTAAGCTGGCTTTACGAGTAATACTTATACAATGTAATCCAATAATAACTACGACAAGTCTGGCCATTGGTGACTTAACTATTTTCCCCCACCAGGATCTTTTGGTTAGGAGGGCGGCTAGACATCCAAAAACAAGACCTGTCAAATGGTGAATGAACATTCTTGTAGATTTAAAGGTCATCTAACCCTAACGATGTATGTAACCAATGCAGTAATGACACAGCATACCCAGACTGACGTCAACGGCTACTGCGCACGAATCGTACCCCATGATTATTTTCATATACTATTCTTAACAGAAAACAGAAGGTATGACATCAAAATCCGAAATTTTAAGCTGTAGCTTCTGATTGTGAGCAGTAGTCACCTTACACTTGTTCTTGTTAAAACTTCCTCGTTGCTCACATGTTCTGTCTGTTGCATCCTATGCAATCAACGGTCACATATCCGTGACGAAGATGCGCCTTCAAGTTAGAGGTTGTAGATTAACCTGGCGTCTGATGGACGCATCCAAGACACGCTTCACGCATGAATGAATACCCAGACGACTTTCCCTCCACATATATGGAGGGAACTAGTAAATTTTTCAGTGTGCGCAGAGACCCTTTGACCACACACGGTGATGGGATTGATGATCATGAATAATTAGCCTTCTGAATGACAGATCTCGTAGTAGAATTAGTCCGGAAAAATTGGAAGAAAAATGTATTGAGGGCGTGTAATATTCATGGTGTAAATGTTATGAGAACAAGCAACAGAAATCCAAGAATATCTGTTCCAATATTTGATACAATGCACAAAGGCATTCGATAAAGTAAGACACCGGGATCTACTTGAAGTGACAGGAGAGCTTAATCTAAACGCTAAAGATTTAGAAATAATCCGTATCCTGATTTGGAAAGTGACTGTCTGCGGATATAATTTGCGTAAACTAAGATTTGTAAACTATGAAAATGATGAAGTTAATTGTTAAAGAAAAACAAAGAACGAAAGAAACATTAAAAAAAAAAAAAAAAAAAAAAGACTTCTAATGAAAACTCGCCGTATGGTTTCAAAGAATTAATTAGAAATATGATAATTATATTAAAAGCTACTAATTTTTAAATTAAGTTTCAAAGATTATGAGTTCAGACATAGCAGACGGCTCATAAAATGAATAGAAAGACAGTGTACAATGTATTTATGTGTCTTCCGATTAAATAACTTTGCAGGACTATAACGAAAATCCTTTGCTCGCCTACATGTGTGTCTGTTCTATCTTTTTGGGTGGATGCAGAACTGATTTTTTCATTATCTTGATTTCAAACAATGATATTAAAAATCAAGGTTGCATATCAGTTATCTAGAGGGCCAGTGATCTGAAAAGGTAGCGGACTTCAGTCAGTGGCATGATGTTAGAGACTGGCTGAATGAGGGCTGCCGTCATTATGCAGTGGATGATGGCGGAAGCAGAAAGGGACGAACATTAAAAGGGAGTAGTGAGTTGGGAAAGGAAGACAAAGCGGAAAGTAAAGAGAGGAAGGGAAGTAGCAAGGAAAGAAGAAAGACCATGTGAAATAAAAGTAAAGAAAATTGGACGAAGGGAAGGGAGACAAACTGGAAATAAATAAATAAATAAATAAATAAACAAAGAAAGAAAGAACTGAAAATGAAGGAAATAAGGAAGACAAAGCTATAAATAAAGGAACGGAATAGAAAAGGAAGGAAGCAAACATAAAAGGAAAGAGAGAAAGAGGAAAAGCGGAGAATAAAGGAAGGAAGAAAAAAGAAAGAAAGAGAGAAGATAAGAAGACAAAGCTGGAAATAAAGGAAGGAAATAAGAAAGAAAAGGAGAAGGAAAGAAGACAAAGCGGAAAATAAAGGAAAGGAAGAAGAAAAAAAAAAGAAAGAGATAAGATAAGAAGACAAAGCTGGAAATAAAGGAAGGAAATAAGAAAGAAAAACAGAGGGAAAGAATACAAAGCGGAAAATAAGGGAAAGGAAGAAAAAAAAAGAAAGAGACAAGATAAGAAGACAAAGCGGAAAATAAAGGAAAGGAAAAAATAAAGAAAGAGAGAAGATAAGACAAAGCTGGAAATAAAGGAAGGAAATAAGAAAGAAAAGGAGAGGGAAATAATAAAGCGGAAAATAAAGCAAAGAAAGGAAGTGAAATAAGAAGGAACGAAGAAAGCAAGGAAGAAAGACAAGCCAAGAAGTAAACGTAAGAAAGAAAAGAAAGAGGAAAGACAGTGTGAAATAAGGGAAGAAAGGGAAATAGAACGGAGGGAAGAAGGGAAGGGAGACAAAGCTAGAAAGAAATAAAGAAAGAAAGGAAAAAAAAGAAAGAAAAAAAGAAAGAAAGAAAAAAAAAGAAAGTAGGAAGGAAGGAAATAAAGGTAGGAATGAAGACAAAGCTGTAAAGAACAGAATAAAGAAGGAAGCAAAGACATAATGAAGGATGGAACGAAGAAAAAGCGGCAATTGAAGGAATGAAGGAAGGAAGAAGAGAATGACGAAAAACAATGATGTAAATAAATGAGAGAATAAGGAGGGAAAGAAGACAAAGGGAACAGTAAAGAGAAGAAGGAAAGAAGGAAGAAAAGAAGGAGGGAAAGGAAGGAAAGCAAATCTGTAATAAAAGAAGAAAGAGGAATAGGAAGCAAAGAACGAGGGAATGAAATAAAAATAGGAAAGGACATTGAAATGGAGTAGAATACAAAACAAAAAGAAAAGGTGTAAATTTACAAGGAACAAAATTAAGGAACGAATGAATCAAGAAAGAAAAATGCGAACAAACTGAGGTAAAATTCGGTGGTTTTTACGACATGTCAAAACTTGGGTTATTTAAGTAAAGTACGTGCTTTTTCTCAGATTAAGTTAACATTACTAAATATGGTTGCCTACAAATAAACAAAAACACATATACAAACATATATATTGACACAATACCATTTCCTGTTTCCTTTGTATCAGACTAAGCAGCATTTTTTAGAGTTTTGCTAAACAAAAGATAAGAAATCATAGCGAAATCTCGACACGAAAGAAAATTTCTGATTCCACATGAGAGCCAGGAATTAAAAATTAGATAAAACAGGACTCCACCTCAAATTATAAAGATTATATCGGAAAGAATAGAAACAGTTATGCAAATTTTTGACCATGTAAGATAGGGCGGGTGGGCACCTCTATGTGGCGTAATGGCTTCAATCTTGTTTCGCTGAATAGCGAGTTCGATCCTCACTGGATGTCATATACATTCAGTTTTTTGACACATCTAAAACTAAGTTTAGAAAATCTTCATAAAGTAGGACGGAAACAAAATATATTTAAATACATTAAAAAAATAAAAAAATAAAATTCAAAGAATTTACATCTCAGGTCCTAAGATGGCATTTCGACTTCAGTCCCCCTTTCCCACCGCCGTAATGTAGCTTCCCTGTTTCTTTTCTATAAATATTTTCATAGTAATTGTTCGGATGAACTTTACGCTTTTCTATTATTGTATTCATTGTAAATATTCATTGTGGTTTAATTTTTAAATGTAGCTATTTTATTCTCCTACCACCAACATCATCACAGACAAATTGTACATATGAGAACTATTAGGTTGGTGCAAAAATAATGACGTGATAATGTCGTTTTTTGACGTTAATAAATACGTAAAAAAACGACATTATTACGCCATTATTTTTGCACCAACCTAATATTTAGTATGCATAGAAACTTTGAGGCATTGTGGTTGCTGTCGTAAGAATGGTAAGTAAGAATGTGTTGTTTTGGTGTAAGGGATACAGTGGTATATTTGTATTAGTAATCATAGCTAGCTAAGTTTACGGTAAGATCGATCAAAGACCAGCCTTCTATACACCCCTTTTGACTTTGTGCCAAATTTTTGTATTCATCAAAATAAATATTACTTTCTACTATGGTACCTAGACTTTATGAATTTAAGCGAAGTACTACATTGCTGGCAAGGTTTCGTCATTTTACAGTTGACCCGCCTAGATATAACCGTAAGTTCTATACTAATAGTTTCTTCTATTGTACTCCTTGCTTCAGTCTTCTTAATTCCCGCTCAACTTTGCTCTTCAAAAATTTAAGTACAATATCAATCGCTATTTACTGTCTTAATTCTTGTTTTTTAATATTCACTCTCCTCTTTTCGGGGTAAGTTCTACCTCGTAATTGATTTGAGTGAATATGTGTGTGTGCGTGTGTGTGTGCGGCTGTGTCTGTGTGTGTCTGTGTTTGTATATATATATATATATATATATATATATATATATATATATATATATATATATATATATATATATATATATTAGGTTGGTACAAACATAATGTCGTTTTTGACGTTAAAAAATACATCAAAAAACAACATTATTTTTGCACCAACCTAATATATACATATATATATATATATATATATATATATATATATGTGTGTGTGTGTGTGTGTGTGTGTGTATGTGTATATATATACATATATATGTATATATATATATATATATATATATGCATTGGCGCTTACTTACATTCATTCTCAGTGTGCCGCTTCTTACAGTCAAACGCTTGTGGTTTTTTAAAATATCTCTTTGGACAAATCGTTCCCTACGAAATAAAAACCATGAGACGAAGTTGTAGCAGCAGGCAAATTTTATTCTGGTTGTAACCTTCCCCCATAGACTAGACGTGTGAGGTTGATATAGGCATGTTGAAGGGAACTGAGTGGGCGATCAGGCTAACATTCCTTTTCGCGTCGCGGCAAGCGGTCCTCTGTTTTTGGCTGCTAGTGACCACACTCTTACAGAGAACGAACGTTCTTTGTCCTGTCATCTTTCATCTAAAAAAGTCATTCATCAAGTCGTCATGAACTGGCTTCAATCAGTGACTTTTTTTGTCAAGATAGTTTGACATGTTTCTTGTGAGGTGCACTTCACTTAGCTGATAATCGTCCAGACCATAACAGCCGAAACAATTTCTGTAACATCTTTCAGATTTATTTCCCTATAACAAGATATCACCTCACACTGATATCGCTACAAGAGAGGGGATGGGTATAAAGATATATGTAGTATAAGTTAAAATGTTTATTAATCTTACATTATCACTGCTCTCCATTTAAAGACAATATAAATGAAGATTACATTCTATTTATTATTATTAATGGTCTACATCTTGATATTAATTATCATTTGAAAGACTGCTTACCTTAAAAATGTTATCTATCAGAAATACACTAGTCTAGGGGAACAAGGCATAATCTTTTGCATTATTTTAAGTATATACATTGCCCTCTAATTAGGACGGCAAACCCAATTCCTTTGTTTTTCTTGTTCACTGACGACATTTGGGTTCAAGATCAAAAATTAATATATGATCAGAGTTCAGGATTTCAGCTTTTAATTCCTGGTATTTATATTTAGATGTGTTAAACAGCTTAGGACATACTATCTTTTGTATCAAATCATCCTATTTTTGGCTGAGTAAAAGTATATAACCGATAGTCTTAAAGTAAATGACATTTAATATTTGGTTGCATAACTCTTGCTTGCAATAACTGCATCAAACCTGCGACATACTGACATCACCAGACGGGTGTATTCTTCATTTGTGATGCTTTCCCCGTCTTTTAACACAGCCTCTTTCAGTCCTTGTTTGTTTCGAGGGGTTTCTTCTTTCAGTCTCTTCTTCAGGAGATGAAATTCATGCTCTATTGGGTTAAGAACCGGTGATTGACTTGGCAAGTTTAAAACTGTTCACTTGTTTTCCCTGACGATGTTCTTTGTTGTGTTGGCAATATGGTTTGGGGTCATTGTCCTGCTGCAGCATAAATTTCCACCCGATTAGTTTGGATGCACTTCTCTTTAAATTGGCAGACAAAATGTCTCTGTAGACTTCGGAATTCATGCTGCGGCTAGTTACATGAGTTACATCATCAATAAATAAGCATGAGCATGTTCCCAAAGCAGCCATAGAAGTTCTAGCCAAGACACTGCTTCCACCATACTTTATAGATGATATTGTATGCTTTGGATAATAACAATATCCTTTCTTTCTACACACTTTGACCTTTCCATCACTTTGGTAGAGATTAATTTCGGTCTCATCAGTCCATAAAACTTCCTTCAAGAACATTTATCACTCATCTCTATACTTCCTTGTAGATTCCAACCTGGCCTTTTGATTCATATTGCTGATGATTCATTTGCATCTTATGATATGTCCACCCTATTTCTGCTCTCGAAGTCTTCTTCAAACGGTAGATTAGGAAACATTCACATCTGAACTGTGGAGGTTGTTGGTGATGTCACTGAGTGTTATTTAGGGTTTTTTCCTTCACAGCTCTCACAATGTTTCTGTCATCAACAGCTGTTATTTTCCTTGGCCGACCTCTTCTATGCCTGTCGCTAATTACACTAACACCCCCCTCATTATCTCCAGTGCCCCATTAAAGTATTTTTGTGTTGTCTCTGATTAATTCGCTCAGCAAACCACCTGATGAAACCAGTCAACCGATAGTGTTCTAGTCAGCGTTTTATCTTTTTATGATATTAAATCACTCGTTTGATTTTTTTCCTTGCTTAAAATGGAGCATTTTTTATCGTGTGCGATTTTAACAAATATATATATATATATATATATATACTTCTGTATAAATTTCTTAGTGTCAGTATAATATTGATAGCGAAATTCTGCAAGTACTTTATATAAAAATTTACGGCCAAATAAAAATAAAATCAGTTGTGTTTATATCAACAAAGTAGTAAAATATTTGTAACAGCAAGATTTTAAAATATCTGATTTGTAACTGTTCAAAAATACAACGAAAACAATATTTTAAAACACGTAATTACAATTCTTAATAAGAATTTACATAGATTAAGTTACCTCCTTTACATGGTGGTAATTTGTTTCGAATTTACCACCCATCATGCTCGTGTATTTTTATGACTAGGAATAATTCTTTGTCTTAGCAATTCACCCCTGAAGATGATCTTCGTTGAGATCGAAAGTATTTGAGAAATTAAAAAAATATAAAAACTAGATACGCCGTCTTTCTCCATCAATCTATTCAGTTGACATTTATTCGTTTGAGTTTTGTTCATAGATACCTACCTAATTATTATCAAAGGTTCTTCCAATTTAAATAATTTTATCATCAATAATGATTATTAAAGGGTAATATATTTCCATTTAAATTAAATCACCAATTTAAACTTTACCTCCGTATTATTTAAACTCACTTCCAATTGGAGAATCTTAGAGGAGAAATTTGGATAAAACATTACTATGGACAGTCTTCTGGGTTTCTACAATCACACAATTTTTCACTGTTATTGTCTGATTGGCGAATAGTTTAAAATACGTAGGGGTGTTGAGTGTTAATTTAAGAGTTACTTTCATAGATGTCAAGTCAGGGTAAGGTGGAGGTGTCTAAATTTAAAACGGAAGATGTTTTCGAAAAATCATTTGGTATACCCCTCCGTTCAACCAAATGATTAGTATTAAACTAGGACAGAAATTAGCTTTAATTGATAAACACTTCCCCACTAATAGTAGGCTTAGTAATATATTTAATAAGAACACCCTAAAATTGAGTTACAGCTGCACTGAAAATTTAGAAAGTATAATAAAAAACACAATAATAAAATCCTGAACAAACCCCCATGCATGAATAGTATTAATAAAAACCCTACACTTAAATCAGACAATAACAGTGGAAAATTGTGTGATTGTAGAAACCCAGAAGACTGCCCATTAGAAAATAAATGTTGCATCAAATCTGTGGTATACCAATGTACTATCTCATCCATTGAGAGTCCTAATACTAATAAGATATACATTGGGTCCACGAAGAACGAATTTAAAGCCAGATGAAGGCAGCATAAGTGCTCTTTCAACAATATAAATAAAAGAAATCAGACTTCTCTATCGAAATATTTTTTGCATCTGAAGGAAATAAACAGGACACCTAAAGTAAAATGGAAAATTATAAATAGGACTAGAACTTGTAAAACTTGAGATGACCCATGCCCTTTGTGCCTCCATGAGAAACTGCACATTATTAAGTTTCTAAATAATAAAAATCTATTAAACAATAGACATGAGTTAACGGTTTTTTGCCGACATCATCAGATTTATGCACTGAATAATTAGCTAAAGACAAGCATACAATAAAATAACTTTTATAATCTATAGCCCAAATAAATAGTTTAAATACCCTACAAAAAAGATAACCCTTTATGAAGTCGTCGAAAAACAAATGTTACGGCAGTTTTTATATACACAAATTCCTTTCATAAAGAAATAAAATAAAAAAAT
>OZ010584.1:72563638-72661138 GCA_963932145.1 Acanthosepion lycidas | reverse complement strand
AATGTAGTTCTACAGAAGAATGCTGAGAATAACATGGACCGAACATTTGAACAACGACAATGTTCTAGCGACAATGGAAACAAAAAGGCTTAACATCAGAAAGAGGCAGTTCAAATTTATAGGGTAGATAATGGCGAAAGAGGACTTGAAAAATTTTATAGAACATTGGAGGCAAGAGGACTGGAGGCGCAGGCGCAGGCGGAGGCGCAGGCGGAGGCGCAGGCGGAGGCGGAGGAGGCTTCTCTTCCTCTATTGTCGAACTCTCTGCCACCGGGCGGAGAGGAATCCAGACGAGGCTATGCCGAAGGGCAGAGTCTTGTTTGGGGTGGTAAACAAAACTGACTCCGTGTATACGGGGTCTACGGGCAATTTACGCCCGAGCCTACAGGCTCGGAATGCCCCATGTTAAAAACTAGCATTTGCCACATCTTGCCTTGTGGGGAGGTTGGTAAATAGAGAGGAAAACATCGCATAATATACCTAACGAGCTTGTGTAAATGTTGTGCGTTGTGGCGTCGTCCCTCTAATGAGGCTATTGTGGACTCTTCCACTTACTATAAAGTAGTAAGAAAGTAAGCCTCGAGGGAAGTGATATTGATTGTTCTACCGAGGCTGTGTCTGTTCGCAGCTCCTCATGAACTCTCTGCTTTGGGCAGGGAGGAACCCAGACGAGGCTGTGCCGAAGGGCAGTGTCTCGTCCGGGGAGGTAGACAGACCCGAACTCGTTTATACGGGTTCTACGGGGATTTTTTGGCCGAGTCTACGGGCTCGGATGACCAACGTTATACTCGGCCTTGTGCCACATATACACTCGTGGTGGGGGGGGGGGCTGCTAAATATTATAGTGATATAGACTGAACGCTGGTCAACCGACACACACTCCCAACTCGTGTAACACTCTTTTGTTGTATTTACTGTTCAATACACTATTTATCTTCGTGTTTTTTTTTTATTCCTTAACCAATTACTTGCAGAAGAGATAGGAGAACAGTAGGAGAAATAACAAAAAGACAAAATTTACTAAGAGATTTAAATTGTGGAGAGCCATGATCATCAACAAGCTGAAGGGACAAAGCACATAGAAGAAGAAAATGCCTTTTCAGGAAGTAAGAGACGGGAGCTTTCTGGAAAGCTTCCAATTGTTTTATGCGTACGAATTACCATGACATCTGGGAAAAATCGTTGAGATGTTTCAAGCAGCGTTGTCCATGATTCTTAATTCAGAGTTTTTATCCACTGGCTGTTACCCAAAGATTGAAAGCTAAACTTACTCTTCTCTTTAATCCATAGCCTAGGGGACAAGATAGAGACCCATGTCTTCCCCAAGAGTATAAGTGCAAAATTAACGCAACTGTCTTGGATAGATTTTGAATAGGGCTCACTAATCCCATTTCCCTTGACAAAAAGAGTCACGCTAACACAAGCATACTTCAGTCAGTTATATGTGACAGAGGTTTTGTGCAATCACGTTTCTTTCGATTCATGCCTGACTAGATGTAATTAGGTTGGAATTTCTTTCTGCATTAGACTGGTTACCAACCAAGGCTATAGAAACCAATCTGTTATGCTAATCAACGCAAATCAACGCATAGTTAAGTGGGGTGGGAGAAGAGGTTAATTCATACCTATCCCAATGATATTTGCGCTTAGGTAACCGGACTGAAATTCGAACTCGGCCCCCCGATATCTCATTAAACCACAACGTACAACCAGTATATTTACGTGTGTTTAATTGTTACTGATTCATTAACTGATTTTTTTTACAGCTTATCAACCTTCTGTAGATCATTTAATTATTTTTTTCAAAAAAGCAGTCAGAAAACTACTTTAGATTAAACGAATATTATTTACAAAAGCCCTACATGCAAAATCATGTTTATACATACATTATTCTTCAAACATGTCTTATATTTGCTACAGTGGAATGTGAGGCCAGTCGGGGCAATGTTTCATTGAATGAATTGTTTATACGGCTTATGAACCTTTTGCCGGTTATTTAAAGACAGAAAATATTTTTAGATTGTAAGTATTGGGGTGGGGAATAATAATTTTTTTACTGATACAAATCCTAATAATTAACCAATAACTATTGGGGAGGGGTGTGGAAGAAGAGGCGGATTGTCATACTGTCCCCAAGGATATATGCTTTTCCAAGCCGTTGTCCATAACATCACCCGCACATCCAAACATACAGCATTTCGCAATTGCAATCTACTGTCCGCATATTATTAATGTTTCTGTTCCTAATTCTTCTACACCCTGTAACAGCTTGTGTTTTAGTGTCTTTACTGCCTTCTATCGTATTCCTATCCAGTCACCCATCTAGGTACCGACCATGCTCGTGGTTACTTAACTTTGGTGATTATACTAGAACCAGTGTTTTTACGTGATACGGCCGTGATATATATATATATATATATATATATATATGTGTGTGTGTGTGTGTGTGTGTGTGTGTGTGTGTGTATAAATATAAATAAATATATATATATATATATATATAATTATTTATATATTATATGCGTGGTACTTATTAGAAAGCGCTCAATATCAGAGATAGAGTAACATATTTGGTTGGATAGCTGTGAGTTTGTGACCCTGGGTTTCACGCTTTAGCGATCGTCAGACAAACTGATTAATTTTTTTTAAAATTTGGGTTTATGTAGATTGCGTGTATTGGTGTTATTGTGGAAGTGGTGGGGGAAATTTCGTCGTTTTTTCATCGTACTAACGCAAACATCTATGTATGCAGACACATATACATACTTGGTCGTCCGTCGGGACTCATACATATATAAATATATGTGGGCAGTTTCGGATATGACATATGTATGTATACGGCTGGTGTTGTGTCTATACATACGCATTTGTATGTTGAAATTCAAAGACTGGAAGTGTAGCGAAAATTTCTCGTGAATGTATACATGTCATATTTTTATTTTCCCACTGAATAATATTTCCTCGCATATACGTGTGGTGGGGTTTGTGTAAAATTATGATAGGTAAAAATTATTATTATTTATATTTATTTTTAAATCTTTGAAAAAAAGGGGGTTTATTTGTTATATTTAAAGCTGGTTATTTGTTTGTTTTTGATGACTGTGTATATGTAACAGGTAGAAATTTCGGTTTGTAATCCTTATTGGTTATTTTATATGGTGATATTTAATAGTTAATATGCTGAGTGAGAGGGCAGTTTATGTTAATAATTATAGCAGGTCTATATGATATGATGTGATAGTAATGTTGTAAGGGATTGGAGACAATGATAATATAATTGGCTAATAGTTATTGTAAATTGGTAGAAGTGATTAGTAATGGTGGGGGGAGAATGATAAAACCATAAATGTAGTTATACTGGTGGTAGCTTGAACTAAAATGTGGTTGTTGGTGTTTTATTTTATTTTGTTATATGTATTAATTTATTTTGGTATGAATCCTGATAATAGGTATTCTGTGTAAAATTATGATAGTTGAAGATTGCTATAATTTTTATTTTTACTTTTTAATTTTTAATTTACAAAAAACATTATTGTTATTATATTAAAGCTGGTTATTTCCTTGTTTTTTAGTTTTTTGATGACAGTGTTACTGGTAGAAATTTCAGTTTGTAATCCTTAGTTGATTATTTTTATGGTGGTATTAAATATGCTGGGGGAGGGGGTAGTTTACGGTAATAATTATGGTGGGTTTATATGGTAATGGTAGATTTGGTGTGATAGAAATTAAATTGTGATTGTTGGTGGTTTGTTTTTTTTTTTATCCGTTTGGTATGAATTCGGATAATAGGTACTTGTTCTCATGCCTACATTTAGAGATTATCGCTGATTTTTTGTTTAGTAAATTCTTTTGCGGTTTGTGTGATATTCTTGCTACTTTTTCGTGTAGGCATAGTAGGTATTTTTTTGTAATGTTGCTGTAGGCAGGGGCTTTTTTCAATATTTCCCAACTTATTGTTGGTGTGATATTTTTGTCTTTTGCTGCCATATGTATGTAGAAAGTGTAGTGCTGTTCGAATATTTCCTGTTGGTGAATGAAAGGTTGTGATTGTTATTCCTCGTCTTGAATGTACCTTCGGTGACACCGATGTAGTGCATTATGTTGTTGTTTGCACTTACCTTGGCCTTGTATATTGTGTTCGTAAGTTGGCAATTTCCCTGGAGTGGACATGTTGTTCTATTTCTGCAGTTGCATAATTTCAAGATACCATCACAATAATTGAATCTATCGTTATTATCATTGCACCACCATTAGTAATCACTTTTACCACTTTACAATAACTATTAACTAATAATATTATCATTGGCACCAACACTATATGTATATGTGTCTGCGTGCTCCATTAGGCGTATGAACATACATCGATGTTTCCCCACCACTTTCATAATAACACCAATACACGCAATCTACATAAACCCAAAATTTTTTAAAAATTAATCAGTTTGTCTGACGATCGCAAAAGCGTGAAACCCAGGATCACAAACTCACATCTATCCAACCATATATATATATATATATATATATATATATATAATATGGATGCTGGAAGTAATATAGTAGTGGCAAGTTCAGTGGCTTCTTATCATATATATATATATATATATATATATATATAAGCCACTGAACTTGCCCCTACTATATTACTTCTAGAACAGATTTATTTAATAATTTTTTTGCTATAAAAAAAAATTACTGCTGTTGGTAAATGGAGGAAATTGTGAGGAAGCACTGATTTTTTTTTTTTTTAATCCAAATTGTGTCTGAATAGTTTCCGGTGTATAATCGGCGTGTTGTATATTAAACATCAAGAATAAATGGGTTTTCAACGGCCAGAACATCAGGGATTAGACAAGTAATGGATAAGCATAAATTCGAATGAAGGAAATTATACAGATTTTGTAGTTTAATTATGAAAACTATATATATATATATATATATATATATATATATATATATATATGGATTTTTGTTTCCATGCGAACGCATCTCGACAGGTGAGGAACAAAGATGGTTGTAAACGATTCTATTTAAAGTTCCTATTTATGAAACATCACTTTCTTTTTTCCATTTGTCAATTTTTTAAGACATAAGAAGAAACACCATAAAAGGAAAAGAAATATATAAAGGATATCCATGAAGAAGAAGGAGAAAAAGAAGAAGAAGAAAACAGGTAAAAGCAAAGAGAAGAGGATAAGAAGTTAAAGGAAAAGAGGGAAAGAAGAAAGAGAAATAAATTTCATCATTAAATGACCCATGAGAAATTGATTCGCCGCTAAACCAACAAAACTGATTAACAAAAACAACAAACCAAGCAACATCTTATCTAAAAAGTTGACTTGGCGCTACTAGATATCCGTCACAATTCTACACAATAACTTATTAAAAATGCTAATTTTCTCCACCGAGACATTTGTCTCATCTTTATTCGATTCAGGCCAGGACAGCTGGGGCTACCCCCCCTTGGCAGTGACTTGCTTCCTTTCGATTCTTTCCAGGCCTTTCCTCGTATCACATGACCCGCCATCTTCTTGAAAAAAGTAGACATTCTTGTCAATCTGATTGGTTTCAAATAGTGGGAGTAGTCCTTTATCTAATATTTGACAGTATTTTAGACCATTCAGCAGCTCAACAAGAATCAGCTCAAATTTGCATCCAAACCAGATAGCGCTCCACACCATTATTCCAATCCCTCCATGTTTCACGGTCTCCTGCAAATATTTAGTGTTCCAAGTCTCATTCTGATTTCTCCAAACATAAAACTGTCTCGAATTCGAAAATTGGCAGAACTTACTTTCATCTGACCAAATTACATGCTGGCAAAATCCATGATATTTGCTCTTGAATTCTTTTCCCCAGTCCATACGCCTGTTCCTGTTAACCTCTGAAATCAAGGATTCTTTCTTGCAACTCTTCTTTGATAGCCTAGGTTTAAATAAACCTTATTTAAAGCTAGAAAAAATTTTTTTAGAGTTTTTTAAGAATTTTTTTTAACGGTTTAGTCTTACTAATTAACCCAACTGATTTTTTTTCCTTTTGATTTAAATTAAATTTGAAAAAGACGATAATTCCTATCCAAAATATAGAAGGAGAAAACCAGAAGATAGAGGTCACGCCTTCAGTAATGATACCAACATTCATAATCTGGCTTCATTCAAAACCATCTAGAGAACAGTAAATAAGTTTTTAAAAAAGGGAATAGTAAAGAGGAAAACTGAGACCGCGAAAAGAAAACTGCCGTATTTCATAGTATATAAAATCCTAATACTATCTACAGTTAATATTTCTGTCTTCTTTATGTCGTGTTCGTTCAGGTTCGTTTTAATAATCGTGTTCAAAATGCATGTTTTTCAGAGTCTTTCTCACCGCATATGGCGACATATCCATGCTTTTGGCGACATCTTTGACGCTCTGACCACGGTTTCTGATGACTTCCCTATTCAGTGCCATTTTCCTTCGTTCAGATACGATGTTTGTTCTTCCTGGACGTTGTTCTGCAGGACAATGGCCTTCTTCATTAAATTCCTTGACAATATTATTAAGCGTTTGATGATTAACTAGGAAAAACTTAGCAATTTCTCTATTTGACTTGTCACACTGATGCCATCCTATTATTTGCCTTCGTTGAAATTCAATTTCCTTACTTCCGCGAACTTTCATTGCAAAATATAAATCAACTATCGTTCATAGATTAGAGTAGCTTGATACTAACACGGTATTGTCTGAAAAAAGAAGAGACGTTATTACACAAGCCAAAATTGCTTTAAATAAGGCTGACTAAAAACTTAGACCACTGTGCCACCTTCAATATATGTACCTTGATCAATCCATACTCTCGTGTTGCGTATTCATTTGGCAATATGATTCGTGACATGCATGTATTTGTTACGTTTTATTTTTCCTTCAATCAGACTGCCACAGTTTCAGTGATTTGTACTATGATCACGCATTTTGGCCATTTGAAATGAATGTTGGTTCAAAGCATTTTAACACGTGTGCACCTAGATCGAAACAAAACGACGTGATCAAAAAATGTTTTTCTCGGTTTTAGCATGTGAACACGAGTTTATTTCAAGCTTTTGACCGTTAACAACGAAAGCGCTACATTGGCCGTTTCGCAGATTTTTACCGTCTTTCCGGGAAAACACTCCAACGACGGTCGAAAGCAATCGAAACATAACACACATTTTCGGTGCGCCTTTTTATCTGTTTTAATCTGATATCCAACAATTTATTCGACAAAATGGAAGACGCATCGAAAGGTTTAACATGCATTTCTGATCTTTTTATATTAATAAAACATATTTAAAGGAAGGTTTGCTGAATATATATGCTATATTGAATATATAATTATAGACTTATTTATATACATTTATTTTAAGTGCATTCAGAAAGAGATATAAAATCACTTATGGAGGCAATGATCTTGAGTTTGTCGTAACCTGAAACGTAGTTTTCTGTTGGAGGTCGAGTAATCTATCCGCGTTGGGATCATGATGTGCTTCCAGTGAACCGCTGTGGCAAAGGGGAAAAAGACAAAAAGAGAAGAAGAAGAAGGAGAAGAAGAAGAAGAAGAAGAAGAAGAAGAAGAAGAAGAAGAAGAAGAAGAACGATAAGCATATGGCTCGAAAATTTTAATTCGATTTCTGACGGCATTCAATTTGATAATTAATTTGGATCAACTTTTTAAATGATAATCTCAAATTCATTAAACCTTTCGGTTTTCGAGTAGCAATCGCGAGGTTTACTGAGAGGTTCATGAGATTTGCATTGATTTTCTCAAAAAAAGAAAAAGAAACAACACCACCTTGGACAGGTTGACAAAATATCATGATACGAAGAGACAAAAAAAAACGCATTGGCCACGCAATGACAAAACCAAAATACGTTATCGGGTCGACCAATGTTGGCCTCCAGTGACTTGAATTTTCCAATTTTAGTGATGACGGTCAGAAATTATTTCTTATCTTGCCTACACTTCCAATTCAAAAAATTATGCTAGCAGCAGTGACAATTGTTCTATAAAGAGCAATGCAAAAGAATATGCTTAAGTATGAAAGTAAATAGGTACAATATATAGAAAAATAATTCCATTCGATAAAGCTTTTTTAGTACCTTAAAGCATTACCATGAATTAGATTAGATTGTCATTCTCTATCCGGGTAAATAGAATTGATTAATAATGGTTTAGAACAAAGAAGTCCAATACAGGAATTGTGTTACCTTTTAAAAAACAGTGAGCGTTTATTCTTCACGTCCATCAACAACATGACTAAATGTATTCTATTGTAAAAGTAAATATGTAATACATTTAAGTAATTAGATCAAATTTTATGCAACAGCGTCTTCGATGAAAGTTTTGTTATTAGGTTAAGACATTGCCATTGTTACAGTTTTTTGTGTATATGTACATATAACTAGGAGATTTATTATGATTTGATACATAATTGTGGCACGTGGCCGATGAAGGGGAGGGGTAAAGGCTGGTCCAAACTAACTATCCTATACCTAGCTAATCAGATTCACGACCCATTCATACATTACAATTTACCCATTCACCACAAGAACTCGTCCGTCACCAAACAATCCTCCAACCACCATAATACCGCATCCTCTCAAGGGGATATGTACATATAACTAGGATATTTATTTGTAAAATTTACAAATTTTGGCACGTGGCCGATGAAGGGGAGGGGTAGAGGCTGGTCCAAACTAACTATCCTATACCTAGCTAATCAGATTCACGACCCATTCATACATTACAATTTACCCATTCACCACAAGAACTCGTCCGTCACCAAACAATCCTCCAACCACCATAATACCGCATCCTCTCAAGGGGATATGTACATATAACTAGGATATTTATTTGTAAAATTTACAAATTTTGGCACGTGGCCGATGAAGGGGAGGGGTAGAGGCTGGTCCAAACTAACTATCCTATACCTAGCTAATCAGATTCACGACCCATTCATACATTACAATTTACCCATTCACCACAAGAACTCGTCCGTCACCAAACAATCCTCCAACCACCATAATACCGCATCCTCTCAAGGGGAACCTAGCAAAAACGCGCCCCACACCATAAAAATTTGATGATAATACATAAAATACATAAAATTTTAATAATGATAGAATGAGAGGGGAGGGAGATGAACCCAATAATCAAATAAATATAAACACAAAATACAAACTAAACATAACAGATGTTAGTAGGGGACCGTCCATCCCTCAAAATAGAGAGGCCGCTGTATTCTGCCCAGGGGACAAAATCAAGAGGCAACTCTCGCTAAGGGAGTGGGAAGAAGGCTAAAATATTATGCGGGAATGGGAAAATATAAAGCTGACCCAGTCGAGATAAAAGGGGGCCGAAACAAACTGGGGAGGTTGGGAATCTCGACTTGGACCATAACCAAAGAGTAGCCGGGTTACAGGCCAGGAACAACACTTACTCACATTAACTAGGTACACTAAAGCTTGTCTAACCTAACCAAGGGGAGGGTTCCACAGGAAGCCACCCCGATGTGCAATAGATTGACCTAGAAGAGAAAATCAAGGCTAGCCCCGGTCACACGAACCAAGCTCGCCTCTTTTACCCACCTTTCGCTAAAGACTGTCGAATGCAATCGTTTTCTATCAGATCTAATCTTCATCTTGAGCTGATGCTCAAAGAATAGGATTAGATGCTGATGAGAAAGACGGTTGCCCCGCAAGACTTCCTCCTTTCGCGTCGTCCAAATCACCATTCGAGCCGTGGCCAGCAGCGTCAGAAACACCATCCGTTTCACCCCGGAATACGGGGGCGACACATTGTCACACGCGTATGCGCGATCAATGGACACAAGCTGTTCGGGAGCGAGACGAGCCGTCAGCTCGCCGACATGGTCCCATAAGGGGCGGACCCGGGGGCAATGGTAGAAGGCGTGCGGAGCCGTTTCTTCTAAGCCAAGACCACACCGTTCACAGTCTGGCAAATCCGCCAAACCCCATATGAAAGCCTTGTCGTTGAGAGGCAGCCGATTCCGAGCCAATCGCCAGGTAAGCGAAAACTCAGGGTTACTGAGGTAATCCGCCGCTGGCGCCCAAGACCAGTAGGAGCGATACTCCTCCTCCGACAAGCCGAGCGTATCACGTAGGGAATCCTTCGCGGGCCCCTCCACTAATCCACGATAGAAGACCTTCCTAGGCCGTGACAGGTCACTGGACCGGGGAATGGCCTTCAAGGCCGACCGACACTCGCGGATGAAATCCGACTCATCCCGGGGTTTACGACGGCGCTCAACCCTCGAGATGGGGGGACTGATGGTAAGGCTAGGGAAGGCGTCCCTAACAATCCCCTCCAGAATCGGATCTCTCCCAGTCAATGCGCGGCGTAGGAAAGCCAACCTAGAGGCACGGACGTGACTCAAGAGGTGCGGCATTCCCAGCCCCCCATGACACGGACGTTTAGTGCAGACTCGTCTGTCGACCCTGTTCACGCGTCCCCTCCATAAAATGGAGGATAGCGATCGCTCGAGCGCCTTCCAATGGGTCTCACAGAGAGGAAGTACAGACAATCGATAAAGAATCGGGGGAAAATGTATGTAGCACACACCTCCGACCTGCCCTTCACGGACAACCGCCGTCGATTCCAAGTCTTGCCGGCAGAATCGACCTTTGCAAGTACTTCAGACCAATTCTTCTCCAGCTGGAGGTCCGGTCCAAACCACACTCCAAGAATGCGGACAGGTCCATCCGTCCAACCGAAGCGGCCCGGTAGAGCGACCCCCTTCCAGGCACCTAACCGCAAGCCGGAAGACTTGTCGCGGTTTATCTTGGCCCCTGTCACCTTCTCGTACCGATCAAGCGCCTTCTGTACCGCCTCGATGTCGTCCCGGGACGACACGAAAGCAGATACGTCATCGGCGTACGCGGAAACCCTGGCTCGAGCCCCTCCAGGAACGGCGATTCCGCGTAGGGCCGGACTGCCGGTCTCGTCCTTCAGCCGGCGAAGGAGAGGCTCCAACGCCAAAGCATAAAGGAGAGGCGACAGCGGACAACCCTGACGAACCGACCTAGACAGCACGAACGCGTCCGACAACCTTCCGTTCACCTGTACCACAGCACTGGGGGAGCGATACAGGAGGCTAATCCAGCGGCAGAAGTTGGGTGCGAATCCAGCGGCCTGCAGGACAGTAGCAAGGTAGCGATGGTCGACCCTATCAAATGCCTTGGACTGATCCAAATTGATCAGCGCGGCTTGCTCGTCGTCTTTTACACCCTCTATGATCGTGCGGATCAGATGCAGGTTGCTCTGAATTGTTCGGCCCCTCACAGAACAAGTCTGCTCAGGTCCCAACAGAGACTCGGCAACTGACTGCAAACGCTCCTGCAGGATCTTGGCCATAATCTTTAACTCTGTGTTTAGCAGAGTTATGGGCCTGTAGTCATCTAGTTTCCCCCCACCACCTTTGCCCTTTTTCAACAGAGTGATCACGCCCCTGGTGATCCGATTGGGGATGGACCCCGACCGAAACCAGTTGTTGAACACTGCAGTCAAAATCGGAACAAAGATGTGCGACAGCCTCAAGTACAATTCATAGGGCAAACCATCCAGACCGGGCGACTTGCCTCTGCCGACCTTCTTCAAAACCGCGTAGACTTCGCCCTCCGTGATCTCTCCCTCGCAGCTAGCCGCTTCAGTCGGCGAAAGCCGAGGAAAGTCAGCCAAATAGCTACGAAACTCCTCCTCACGGAGACCAGGCTCCTTGGTAAACCGGCTCTCGAAATGGCGCCGAAACGCCTCGCACATGTCGTCAGTGGCCCGAAGAGTACGCCCCTCCGGGGATTCGACTTCACGAATGTAACGATCGCCACCTCGACGGACCTCTTCCCTGCGCAGATCTGCGCCCAAGTTCACAGCTTCGGAAGACATCTTGCTTAACTTATGTCTAATTACCTGGCCCATGTACCGCTCGCTATTCGAACGATCCAGGGCCTCCTTAGCTAAGGATATGTACATATAACTAGTGAGTTAATCTAAATGCCTGGACTCACTTTATAGTCCACCAATAGAAGGTTAACCAATCAGAAGACGCAGAACATTCTATGCGTCGTGTATAAAGGCTGCCATTTTTGTTTACCCTACCCGAATGTCCAGTTCAGCTTGTCAGGCGAAGAGAACTAGAAGGACGAACTATGCTCTGCTACTTTTATCGAAATATCCACTGCTAACCTGAACAACGCTTTCCTACTGTCTTCGAAATATTCACTGCTAACCTCTGGATTCTATACTCGAAGACGACCGTCATGATGAACAACATTATAACAGCCATGCCTTGAGTCATCTTTTTTTAAAACAAAAAAATAACGAGTTCTCCTCAAGCAAGGCAGTAAAGCCATTAATGCACAAGGGATTACAGGGTGTGGAAGAATTAGTAGCAAAAACATTATTAAGAGAGGAAAAAAGAGAAGTAATTAGGAAGACATTAGATAACGATTGACATTGCATTTAAAGTTGTCTGGAAGAGAGTTCCACAAGCGAGAAGTGCGAGAAAATAAACTGTTAGCATAGTATTTATGGCTACATCTAGCCAACTCGACTGCAAATTGATGAGATTCCGACGCCAGTCTAGTGTTGCCCTTAAATTCACAAATTCTAGGAACCATAGCAAAGAAATCACCCGAACAATTACCATGAAAGAATTTAAACAAAATGCATAGGGAAGCAACTTTATGGTGATAGGAAAGTGACTGAAGCTGAAATGCCAGATCAGGACCGATAATGTTGTTGATTCTTCTTTGCATTTTATTAAGGAGATCTAGATAATTAGCAGGAGCACCGGACCATATGTGACATCAATGTTCTAAGCATGGACGAATGGTAGACATAGACATGTAAGATAGATTCCCGGATAGAAAATTGTCTTGCACAAAACAGTGAACCAAATTTTCCTAACAGCTGACATAGCAATGGATTCAAAATAGTCTTTCCTCTTCATTTCAGCTGCAGTTTTTATCGTACTCTTTTAACAAAAAGTAGAAGAGATTAAGTATGGATTGCAACAGAGAAACTCAATACATGAACTGCTTCGTCTTTTAAAGATCAGTGAGCGTTTATTCGTCATGTCCAACAAGAACATAACTAAACTCACTGCATGTAATTAGGAATATAGTTTTACTGTGAAAGTAAATATGTAGGATATTTAACAAGTAATTATATTCAATTTTATGCGATAGCATCTTCGATAGAAACAATACGTTGATCCTATAACAGAGAGATCAGAATCACGCAAAACAGAATCACGCACATTGAACAGATTCAAATCTCAAACATGCATTAAAAGAAATACAAAAATCCCCTGAAAAAATCGTAAGTATATTAATTAATATATTGTAACAAGGAGTATATATTAATAGCGTTTGAAGTACTTAAAGGAAATATTATAAGTATTGCTAGATTTTTACTTGTTATTTTTTTTTTCGTCTTTTTTCCTTGTTCCAACTCGTGGTAATAGATTAATACGCCTAAGTTGCTTGGATTTCTTGGTTGAAACGCAGTCAATTATTATCAATTTTGATAATTTTTCTATCTTTTCGGTTGATTTTTCAGGTCAAAAAAACAATAGATTTAATGAACCTCGGTGTGGAGAGTTGAATCGTCGAACCAAGAACAACATTTCAGCTCACTTGATGCAATTATTTTCGCACAAGTTATGTATCAATTGTTTCTCCCACTATCTGTCGATTAAATGGTAGTGTAGACTGTTCTCTCTAGCTTTGGGTGGTAACTAGTCTAAAACGAAAACTCTGAATTCTAAACCGTGGAGACGTTAACGGGAAACCACGCTACTATCTTTCCTAAGAATCCAGAGCAAGTCACGGACGATGAAGAAAAATCTGTAGAAAATCTTGAACGTATACATCCTGAAAAGAAATGGCATTGTCAAAAATATACATTCTTTCCATAAAGTTCGTGTGCACTTTAAAAAATGTATAACTTTATTTGTATTTGCGATATAAATAATTTGTAAAAATGATTAAAAAGAAGTAAATCTATATTTTTCAAGGTTTTATTGAAATTTTATTTAGGTTTCCACATGTCCCCCCTCCTTAACAATACAAAGGGTAATACGATTTTGCAGTTCACGGAAAACATTTGGCAACTGATTTACATTAATTCCTGAAATCATATTAGTTATTTTAGCTCTACTTAAAACTAGGTACATTAAACTCTGTAACATTTTTACAGATTATTTCTATCGCAAATACAAATAAAGTTATAAATTTTTTAAAGTGCACACGAACTTTATGAACATTCTGTATATTTAGTAGTCTTAAGTAGTCTGACAATCTTGGATAGAGTACTTCTATTATTATTATTATTATTATCATCATCATCATCATCAACTGATTAATCCTATTTTTCAACTCATTTGTTTCAGTTTATTATTTTCGAATCTTTTAGTAAGCAATAAAATAAAAATAATAATTTAAAAAGAACTAAATATACTATAAGAAGGGCATTGCATAACCTTCATGGAATTAGCTTTGGAATATAAACATTTCAAAAGTGTAAAGATCATTGAATAAATTAGTTTAGAGTAAATGTCTGTAAACATTTCACAAGAGCAAGATATCATATGTATAGAATTAAGAAATTAGATTTCGAATACAGGTCTGTAAACATTTCAGAAGTGTAAGGATCATGAAAAGATACCATAGGTATAGAACGTGAAGATCAATGAAAGACATCGTATGTTGAGTATAACATGACCTACATGAAATTAGCTTTGGAATACAGGTCTGTAAACATTTCAAAAGTGCAAGGATCATGGACAGATAGCATGTGACGTTAATTACATAAACTTGAATAAATTAGCTTTGGAGTAAAGATCTGTAAACATTTCAGAAGAGCAAGATATCATATGTATAGAATTAAGAAATTAGATTACGAATACAGGTCTGTAAACATTTCAGAAGAGTAAGGATCATCGAATGATACCATATGTGAAGAATTGCATAAGCTTCATGAAACTAGCTTTGGAATAGAGCTCTGTAAAGCTCGGATCATCGAAAAATACCATATGTAGAGAATTACATAAGATTCATAGAATTACCTTTGGAATACTGATCTGTAAACATTTCCAAAGTCTAAGGATCAAGAAAAGATACCATATATTTTGAATTAAACGATCTTCATGGAATTACCTTTGGAATATAAGGCTATAAACATTTCAAAAGTGTAATGATCATTGAATAAATTAGTTTAGATTAAATGTCTCTAAACATTTCACAAGAACAAGATATCATATGTATAGAATTACGTAGGCTATTTGAAATTAGATTTCGAATACAGGTCTGTAAACATTTCAGAAGTGTAAAAATTATGAAAAGATACCATACGTATAAAACGTGGGGATCTATGAAAGACATCGTATTTTGAGTATAACATGACCTACATGAAATTAGCTTTGGAATAGAGGTCTGTAAATATTTCAAAAGTGCAAGGATCATTGAAAGACACGATATCTAGCACATTAATCTAGCTTAATGGAATACTGGTATTTTTCCAAAGAAATAATGGATTTTTTATTCATTAATCCGCTATTTTTGTCACATTAAACGTTATTTTCGTGGATACCAATATTTGAATACACTCATCTTTTAAATGTATATTATTTTCGTCGACTGAATATTTGAGAAATCATATTATAGAAAAATGCGGCAAGATTTTAACCTTCGCTCCCATTTGCAGGAGGAGCCGGTGTTAGATCCGACGTGTCGGCCAAATCGAGCACCATCAATTAAGCAAGATTTTATCCTGCTTCTAAGCCCATTCTTCTCATCAGAGTATTCCTTCATCAAATTTTGATTTGTGACAGGGAGCATTATCCTGCATAAAATGAGCTTGGTGGGGTTGATTTGCACCCATTCAGCAGAAGGGAGCAGACAAGACTCATTATTTTTTTTTTTACTAAATGTTCTCTTCACCGATGACATGAAAGTTGAGCTAAATTTAAAGAATAAGCGATCAAAAATCCGAAGAAGCTTTGAGCTTGGTGGGGTTGATTTGCACCCATTCAGCAGAAGGGAGCAGACAAGACTCTAAAATTCTCTTGTACAGCTCGCTCATGTGGGTCTTTTCAATAGGTTTTAAGAAACCAGTTCCATGAAAAGAAAAGCATCCCCAGAACATTATACTGAACGGATGCTTGACAATACTTACTGCTAAATTCAAAGAGCTTTCAAAGCTTCTTCTTCGGATTTTAGATCGCTAATCCTTTGAATTTAGCTCAACTTTCGTTTCATCGGAGAAGAGAACATTTAGTAAAGAAAAAAATCAGGTGTCACTTTTATCGAACAGCACTGTATATATATATATATATATATATATATATATATATATATATATATATATATATATATATATATAAAAGTGAACATAGAAGTCAACACTTAGAGGCGACAGTCTGTTTCATGCTATATGCAATCGTCAGGCCACCTGACGATTGCATATAGCATGAAACAGACTGTCGCTTCTAAGTGTTGACTTCTATGTTCACTTTTATATTTACACACGCTCTATCTCTGATATTGAGCACTTTATCCCATAAATATAGCACACCTTAAGACTGTATTTCTTCATATATATATATATATATATATATATATATATATATTGCATTGAACGACGGCACAGTCATGGCTAGTAAACGCCTAATTGTTAAGTAAATAAGGTGTGAAAAGCCTAAAATATGTTATTATCACTTCAGTTATCTTGTATTTCTTCAAGCAATATGTGTAGCAAACATAACATTTGTTCAGGAGGTTGATAACCGTTCAAGTTAGCACAAGTAATATAATGCGCATTTTATCAGCTACGCATGTCGTGCTTAATATCTCGAAGAAAAAGAAAGCAAATGCAGTATATATAAATTAAATTTTCTTATATAAGCTTAGTGTCTTTATTACACAATCTAGTCTAGAATCTCCATTATTCGCCCACGTAGTTTCGCCTAATTCAAAAACAAATTTTGTGCCTATTAACTTCTTTTTTATATATCTTTCCAACTGGTTACAATGATTTAGTAAAGTGAGAAGAAAGAGATAAACAGTAACAGTAAGCAGAAAGTATGGATGGTCGTCAAGAGGAACAGTTCAAGATGGAACTACGAATTGGAGAATTTAAATTCTCTGGGAAGTCTTCTAGTAGACGACGGAAAATATGATACCGAAATACGAAGTCGCATTATGATATCGAAAGATGCCTTCTAAAAGTTGAAGAAAGTATTAAGAAACAGGAAATTTTCCTTAGTAACAAAAAAAGAGTACTAAACTGTTATTTAATATCAGTCTTTGTCTATGGCAGTGAATACTGAACAATCACCTCACTGATGAAAAAGAGCCATGAGGGGACAGAAATGTCGTTGTATAGAGAGATGGTGAAAAAAATCCATGGAGCAACGAGTAAGTTTTAACAAAAATCGAAACCAAAGTATACATACACTTAGAATGAGGAAGGCAGAGTTGAAATTTCTGAGACACATAATGAAGAAAGAGGGCTTGGAGAATTTGATACCCACAGGATATACTGGAGGCAAGAGAAGCAGAGGGAAACTACGAGTAACCTACCTAACGAGCTTTTGTAAATGGAAGGCCGAACAGTGTATAAGACGGATACTTAGGTGACAAATATTTCTTAGAGCTACGACGAATAGAAAGGTATAGAGAACTACGATAGCACGTTACGTGAAGGGATACGCCTTGGGTTAATGTTTACCAAGTCTAGTTTGGTTGACCATTCGATCCTCACTGGATGCCCACTATTCGTAGCCTTGTACCAAAACCAATCTAAGTTAAACTTAAAATATAAAACAAATCCTTGTTTGTGGAAGTTAATTTGATTGTCACCTTTAATTTGTTACTTTTAAGTTTGCTTTCATGCATCTCGTCTCCAGTCATTTTCTCACCGAATGACGTGGCTTCCCTGTCTTTTCTACATTTTCATGGAAACTCCACGGATGAGCTCTTTCCCTTGGTGGCCCGACTACATGAATTTAAGCGTGCTACTGGATTGGCAACTTCTCTGACAATTTATTTTTTATTTTTTCCCCTTCTGATTTCTTGCTTCCCTGAGACCTATAATCTTCAATAAATTAAATACGTCAATCACCATCTTCTGTCTTCTTCAACTTTGATCTTATTTATCCGTTCCTCGATCCTCCATTTTTAATCTTTTTCACTTTCATTCCCTTTTTTGTGACGTACTATGGCCGTTAATAATTAATTATAATTCAAGACTTCAATGTTAAGATAAAACAGTATTTAATTACTGCCGCAAATAAATACTTAACAAAAACAAAGAAGTAAACTTCGACCAAAGATAAATAACCATTTCAGTAAATACCCTTTTAGTTGCGCGACTCCGCTTAACGAGTCATTGACGCACAATAATTCACACTAATTCGACTGGATAGTTCCACTCAATAGTCACTGAATAATCACACAATAATCACTGCAGTCAGCAGCCTGACACCGATTGGTTATTGAGCTTGTAATCTCATTAATGAGATTGACATTTTGACATAAAATATAACCGCCAATTTTGTTATTAATTGCTTTTCGGATTGTTATGGCTTTTTCTGATCGATCAGCATAACGTGTATATTTCCTATTTAACGCCGCCCGTTGTAATCTTAGATGAATGGCCATATTAGTGCTAATCCCCTTGACGATGCAGTGAAACAGAAAGAGTCGATCGAGTAATTAGTCATAAGTACTAAACTCTGCAAGGATCAAAGAAGAAATAAGGCCCTTATTTTCTGTTAGAAATTATAATAGAAGAATGAATTTACCAAATATATCAATAGTTTATCCTTAACAAATACACAGGCATTATCTTTAAAGATTATTGCTTACAGCAATATCAAGTTGAAACAACTGGTTCTTGTCCGATCACCGAAGTTAAGCAGCGTTGAACTTGGTCAGTACTTATATGGGTGATCATCGGGAATAGCGGGTGCTGTAAACTTGGATGTTGCAGGTGGCTTAATGGATTAAGGATCGAAATGAGAAATCGAAGAGACGATTTCGATTTCCAGTCGAGTTCGTTATATTTGCTTATGCACAAGTGCCCTTGGGAAATCTAGCTCCAAGCTATGGGTTAAATAGTAAGACTTGTATCAGAAAATCTTTATTATCTTCAAAAAAATCTTACACACCAAACATGTTTCGGCTTTAGATAACCTTAAAAATGTTAATAAACCGTAAAAAGCAAATCAATCCTTAAAAACGCCAGACTAGACAGAAAATGGGTATTTGATGGGATATTTGGACTGAATCTGCTAAAACCCTCACTCTCCCGCCGTAACAGATTTTAAAAGCGGTTAAGCTGTCATGTTAGGGAAGATATATTCTCCAGTGGGTAGTGCCTTTTCCTCGGCCGCATCGTTACAAGGATATCGTCACTCTCCCGCCTTAACAGATTTTAAAAGCGGTTAAGCTGTCATGTTAGGGAAGATATATTCTCCAGTGGGTAGTGCCTTTTCCTCGGCCGCATCGTTACAAGGATATCGTCACTCTCCCGCCTTAACAGATTTTAAAAGCGGTTAAGCTGTCATGTTAGGGAAGATATATTCTCCAGTGGGTAGTGCCTTTTCCTCGGCCGCATCGTTACAAGGATATCGTCACTCTCCCGCCTTAACAGATTTTAAAAGCGGTTAAGCTGTCATGTTAGGGAAGATATATTCTCCAGTGGGTAGTGCCTTTTCCTCGGCCGCATCGTTACAAGGATATCGTCACTCTCTCGCAACTTCCCTGGCAGATGAACTTCATTAATTAGTTTCACCATTTCAAACGTTTACAGCTAGCACACGCCATCCTCCATACATGGAGTCGTTTCCTCCATATTCCAATTGTAAAGAGGAAGTTTCACTCAGAAAACAATTTTCCCAAGAACTTCAACTTTGCGGAACAGGCTCCTGTGTAGATTCTTCCCCAAATATTACAATTTTAACCTCCCCAAGTCAGGGGTCAGTCGTTATCTATTCTCCTTGTTTTCATAATCTTCCTTTACTATTAACTCCTCTTACATTCATATCCCAAACCTCAGTAATCCTCTACCTTGTGTGGCTCACGAGCCGTGCATTGGGTGGACGTTAGTCTAAAAAATATCAATAATTTATATGCTATGGTGCGTTCATCGGGATTCTGTAACCATTTTACGATGGATAGATGTTACCATTCGTGCCTTGAGCGACTTTTGAGCCTCGAACTCAACCCAAACTTCAAGTGAAAATCGCACATACGAGTCATCGCTAAAGATGCAGGAAAAATGGTCGGTTCCCTGTACCGCGCCCGCAAGTACCTGCCTCCTCGCGCTATCCTTTACCTGTACAAGAACTAGATCAGGTTTAAATGGAGTACTGTTGTCACATTTGGGCACGATCAGACCACTCCCCACAAAAAGTGTTTTCTATCTGCTGTGTATCATCTTTGTCTTTAGGTTCATGTACCTTTGTCCCTCGATATGTTATCAAATACGTTATTTTCTCGCCATATAAAAAAACAACAACTCATTATCTGTTGTGTATTTTCTTTATCCGTCATCTCAGGTACTCGTACCACCCGATATGTTAGCAAATTTATTCCTATGGTCGCTATAAATAAAACTCATTATCTGTTGTGTATTTTCTTTATCCGCCATCACACATGAGGAATGCACACCTCACAAAAACGTGTAACTTCTCGAAAATAATACGCACCTATAAAGAATACACACCCCCAACAAATGATCCCAAAATTAAGAAATATATCTGTCCCTATGTATAATACGCATCTATAAATTTCGCCCAAAAATAATTACGAAGACATTTTGGAGACCTTGACATCTTACTTATTATGAAACGCAGATCGGATTTCCTACATTTTTCAGCCGATTTCAACAAAACTTTTTTTTAGCAGGTAGTGTTTTTTATTGTCTTGCACACTTTTTTCTTTATTTTTACATTCAGAATGCTTTAAAAATCCCGTTTACAAGACAATTGTTTATAATAAAATTCTATTCCATCGGTAGACTAATAACGATTGAAAACAATGTTTTTGTTTGAGTTCCGGTTTGACCAATTCGTAAAAAAAAACAAAAAACAAAAATAATAATTAAGACATGCGCGTCTGTCAACCTTAAACAATAATCTAACGATCTCTACTGATTGTACGAATCCAAACATCGGATAATTCTTTATCTTTAGGGAAATGTAATTCCACGTACTTTAGGGCCGTTTTTATAATTCCCTTTTCAATTTGGTACAAGGCATCTATAAGGAATTGGTTCTATTTGAAATTAATTCAATATTTAAAAGAAAGTATTAAGAAATAATTTAAAAATGCCGACGTAAGAAATCTGATAGACAAAAATATTTCGAAGATGATAATTATTAAGGAAAGAACACAGTACTTACCTTTTACCCGACTTTTCTGCTTGATTCCTTTTTCTTTCTTTTTTTTTGTTCATGCAAGTGATTCTTTTACGAGGGGGGGGTCTGTGTGTCTTGCTTAGGGGTTTACGAGAATTTTCGTCGTTTCCTCAGTGGACCACGACTCATAATTGACTTTTTAAACTTCAATAATTGTGCACACGTGGGTGCCTTTTCGGGCGCCAAGGTCATCCCCCTCCCCCCCTTACGGACGGCTTCCATTACACGCACTAACGCAACAGTATACGCAATATTCGCTAAGAGAGAGTGGGTATTGTCACTCTCTCCATTCATCTAAGGTTTGTGTTGAGAGGGCACGGTCACTGTTACCGATTCTTTCCCCTACTTTAATGACAGCGATATCTACCGTGATTTCCTCTTTCGCCGATTTGTTTAATAGAGAGTGGAACATCACTGAAGGTCAACCTTATCTACTGCTTGACTCGGGCGTGCTTTCACACTTTTGCGTTTATTGTTGCCCACGTGCACGTACTTGGCTTACTTTATTCGCCAACTTCGGACACCGCAAGTTGTTAATTACGTGTTCTAGTTGCTTTTTTGTTTTATAGTTCCAACCCAACCCTACACACGTTAGCCAATTGTACTAAAACCCCATTTCCTTTTGGATTTACCTTTGGTTTACCTTTTTTAAATTTCCACTTTTTTAGTTTCGAGTTCCCCTTTAGTAACATCTTACTTATTATAAAACGCAGATTGTGCGTGTCTATACGTTTATATATTGGATCGGATTTCTTACATTTTTTCAACCGATTTCAACAAAACTTCACAGGACTACGTAAAATTACCTTGCGGTGGTTCTAACAGCGCCCAAAATTGGAAAAACACAATTGTTTTTGCACAAAAGTGTATCGCAGCCGGCCGGAAGTTACTGAAACGTCCGAATGCCGTTAACTTCCGGTGACTCAGCGTTTATTTTCAGAGAACGATACACAAAATGTAAACAAATGAAATCTAAACACACACAAGTCCTCCTAAGTAAAAATAATAACCGGAAACTACTTTAAATACACATGGTGTCCAATTTTATTTTTACTGTATTCAATAAGTAAAAATCATAAATTTTACAGAACAGCTACTAAATGAATAAGATTTCTTAGATCATAATAAATAAACCCAAATAAAGTTAATATTTTTTGTATAAGAAACAACGAGTGGAAAATATATTCAAATCAGAATTCTAATTATGAATCACCACAAGCAAAATATGCAATTTTTTTTTACTGTATTCAATAAGTAAAAATCATAAATTGTAAAAGATTACAGAAAGGCTACTGAATGAATAAGATTTGTTAGATCATCTTACTTATTATAAAACCCAGGTTGTGTGTGTGTGTGTGTGTGTGTGTGTGTGTGTGTGTGTGTGTGTGTATCTGTTACGTTTATATATTGGATCGGATTTCCTACACTTTTCAACCAATTTCAACAAAACTCTACATGACTACGTAAAATTTCCTTGCGGTGGTTCTAACAGCGCCAAAAATTGGAAAAACACAATTGTTTTTGCACAAAATCAATTTGAAAACACGATTAAGAGGCATTACTGAAAGGAGGACAACTCACTTCGAGTTATACTTATTATAAAACCCAGGTTGGTTGTTTGTGTTTGTGTGTGTGTGTGTGTTCGTTTATATATGGGATCGGATTTCCTACATTTTTCAACCGATTTCAACAAAACTTCACCTTTTTTTTTTTTGGTAGGTAGTGTTTCTTATTGTCTCGCACACTTTTTTCTTTATTTTTACATTCAGAATGCTTGAAAAATTCCATTCACAAGACAATTGTTTATAATAAAATTCTATTCCATCGGTAGACTCATAACGATTGAAAACAATGTTTTTGTTTGAGTTTGGGTTTGACCAATTCGCAAAAAAAAAAAAAAAACTAATTAAGACATGCGTGTCCGTCAACCTTAAACAAATAATCTTTGTCAATTTTATTTTTCAGTCTTTATGATGGTCGATACTTGATCAATCTCTTACTGTTACATCCCCGGGCAACACCCGTCTCTACTGCTAGAAAAGAATAAAATCAAAACTAAGAGGTTAAAATAATGTTGAAAATTAACATGCAATTTTCTGCAACCGTCCATTTAAACAAGTGATGCGTAAAAAATGGAATGACTGAATGTTTTCTGCCGTTACTTGTTTTATTGCTGTTGACAACAGGAAAAAAACTAGAGTTAGAACTTATTGTAAAATGGATTCAGAAATCTTGGGATTCCATCAATGAGGATTTTATAATGAGAGGTTTCAAGAAGTGTTGTCTTACGGCAGCCATGGATGGCTCTGAAGATGACATCCTTTGGTAAGAGAATGAAGAGGCCTAAGATAATTTTGAACAAGACGAAGATAATATTGTGAATGATAATCTGTTTAATGACAATTCAGATATTGATTCTCTAATAGATGATGATGATGATGATGATGATGATGATGATGATGATGATGATGATGAAAATAAAAATTTCAGTAAACTTGTTAACTTGATATCCTCTTTTCTACGAAATTGGCCTTTCTATAGATTTTTTTTTTCGCCAAATAAAAAGTTTTTACTAATAAACATAAATTTATTGACAAAAAATGATACAATTATTATTGTTAGATTTAAAATGAAAACTAGGATAATATCTTTCTTATTTTCGAACAAGTACGTATTTATTACTATAAATCAATAACGAAAAAAATATTTTTGTTTATAATACGCACTCCTACTATCACTTGTAACTTCCAGTAAAAAAAAAAAAAAATGTGTATTATTTTCGAGAAATTACGGTAATTTCTCCCATTTTACCTTAGGAAAAAACAGTTTATATTCCCATCAGAGCAGCATGGCTTTTCCTGTATCTTTTCAATAAATATTTTCACGGAAATTCTTTTGATGAGTTTTCCTCCTTGATATCTAGACTTTATGAATTTAAACAAAGAAAAGGATACTAAACTGTTCCGTGATATCTGTCATTCCCATATGACAGTGATGTCTGTAAAAACTCCTCAACGATGAAGAGGAGATTTAAAGCAAGAGAAATGTTGTTCTAAAGAAAGATGCTGAGAATACTATGGACCGAATATGTGATTAAAAACGAAGTTTTAGAGAAAATGGAAACAAAAATGAAACTTATACTTGACAGTTGAAATTTCTAGGACATGAGAAAAGAACTCTGATACTCACAGGATAGATTGAAGGCAAGAGGGACAGAGGTAAACAATACAGAACAGATTTAGTAAGCTTGAAGATTATGTTGGCGGAAGACGGTTTAGAAGAAATTGAAAAAAAGATAAGATTTATCAAGGACTACGGAGGACAGAAAATTGTGGAGAGCCGTGATCGCCTGCGTCCTCAGGGGACACGACACATAAAGAAGTATAAATTGGCGGCAAGGTCTCATCGTCTTACCGTTGAAACGTCTAGATATAGCCGGAAGTTCTATGCTAACAGTTTCTTCTCGCTTCCGGCTTCTTGCTTCTCAGTCAACTTTGGTCTTTAAAACTCTAAATACACTGTCAATCATTACCTCCTGTCTTCTCAATTCCTGTTCTTTTATTGTTCTCTCTCCTTAATAATGTTTCTTTCTTTTTACTTTCTCTCGCACTCGGTAATCCCTTGCGCCTTAGTGAATTTGTTGCCTTACTTGGGGTGAAATGATTAAAAATAAATAACTTTTATCGTACCACCCCTACTTTAAATATATCCTCAAAATATGGTGTAATAATTTCATATTTTACTAATTTTATCAAGACTCGTTTTTGTTTACGTATTACCGCTTCGCTTAATATGAGATGTCAGATTTTATTATTTCTATAAAATTAAAAAAAAGAAAAGAAACGGTGATATTGTGTAAAAGCTGATGAAGAATACTTGGTGTTAGTGAGGTCAAGTTTTCTTCTATCCCTGAAAAGGGACTAGAACAGACTTTACTGATATTTAAAATTGATTAACTCCTTGTTTGCATCTGTCTATATTTCTGAGATGAGGTATTATGTACACTACATTATTCGCGCTATTGTCCCCATCTTTGTCGCCATAGTTATTACAACGTTTCGGCCGTTGTACGCTCCGGCCTTCTTCAGGTAGTTTGAATGTCGAACTGAATTATTTCGCTCACTAGGGTAGACTGTTCTAGTTCCACGTTCCATGTCTAATGGATGTCAGTTATCAGTTATCTCCTGTTAATTCCCCTCTCCAAGTTCTTCACTGCCTTAACCAGGTATTGAATTTACACTCTTTGAGTCCCGTCACTGGATCTAACTAACGCCTTTATCCACTGTGCCATGTGTCCTTGAGGATATTTGTGTATGAATTTAACAGTAACAGTATGAATTTCTGGGTATTATAAACCTAATGTCTTCAGTAATCTTTTTCTTACCAATGCTCATATACCAATTTTTGATGCTATCCATCATGTTTTTAACAGAGCTCATACTGCAATTTTTGTTGTTATCATCACTTTTCTCTGGCACTCCTTATTACTGGTCCCAATATTGTATTCATTTCTACGCTTGGTCGGCTCAGGAGATTTTTGTGGCTTAGCATATTTGCTGATTCCTTAAGTTTACGAATTTTCCAATGATGCTTTTTGTCTATGATCTCAACCTGATCCCACAGAGGGCGGCGATCTCCCTTTTCTCTCCATATGTGGTCAGCCACGCCTGAATTTTTCATTTCCCTCGTGTTTCATGCTATGATAACAGCCAAAATTGCTATATGAGCACTGGTAAAAATAGTAGATAAAGACATTAGGTCTATAATATTCAGAATTTCATTCAGAAATGCCCTCAAGGGCACATGGCCAGTGGATAAAGGCGTTAGTTATATCCAGTCACAGGGTCCAAAGAGTGTGATTTCGATACATGGTTAAGACGGTGGCGAACTTGGAGTAGGGGATTAACAGGAGATAACTGATAACTGGCATCTATTAGACAAATAAATTTCTTATTCAACACGTTTAATTTAGAAAAAGAAAGGAATATAATTTTAATTTTCAATTTCTTAATTACTCAAAAGAAACAAATAACAAACATTTTGGAAATCTGATAAGACAAGCCACAGCACAAAATCGTTCTCCCCTCAACTGACAGGACCATATTTAAACTTTTTCACTTCTCCCGTTCCATCTTTACTCTATTTTCGAGGAATCCACAGTAGTTAATTCATGCATATTAGGCATTGGCTGACTTAGATAAGGGCGAGGAGAGGAGATGTTGAATTAGTGTAATCAAGTAACATACAGAATTAATTGTGACATTTTCTACTTCCATTTCATTTGTACCATTTCTCTCTCTTTTTACTTGTGCCATATTTCCCTCTCATTTCGCTTGCGCTTTTTCCCTCACATCGTTCACAGGTTTTGTATAACTAGAAAATAACATTTGATAACATATCGAGTGACACTAGCACATGAGATAACTGATAAAGTTGAAATACAGCAGATAATTAGTTGTTTTTATCGCGAGAATAGGAATAAATTTGATAACATATCAGATGGCATTGGTAGATGAGTTAACGGTTATAGATTATATACAACAGTGAGAAAAGGAATTGATTATATAACACCTGGCTTATGTCAGAGGGTATCCTCCAGACGAGGCTCTGCCGAAGGGTAGAGTCTCGTCTCGGGAAACTGACTCCGTTTTTACGTGGTCTATAGGGAATTTTTGGCCGAGCCTACGGGCTCGCATACCCCACTTTAAACTCGGCCTTGTGCCACATCTTGCTGCGTGGGGCAGCGGGTAAATAATTATAACATATCGGATGGTACGGGTACATGACGTGACGGATAAAGATAATACACAACAGATAATGAGTTTTGTTTGTAGCGATGAAAAATAAATTTGATGTTATATTGGAGTGGAATTGGTACATGATGTGAAAGTCCACTAATACAAACGATATAAAATCAAGTTATAAAGAAGTTTGAGAGAAGATTGTTAAATAAACTGAAATTTCAAGAAAGTAACACGTGTTTTTAGCCTGCTACATAACAAACAAAAAAAAAATATCGACAAAGGCAAAAATGAAAACTGACGTAAAGAACCGAACTTTACCGGAAAAGTAGGAATATTTGTATTTTTTGGTAGAAGTAAAGAAAAAATATAATGCTTGTCCAGTTTGCATAATACTGCGAAAAGAATCATATAATAATTGTGCTTGTCTCTCCATTTGTTAGTTTGTACTTTAGTCAGTTCGCACAACCGTTATGTCATGTCAGTGCCTTATAAATAATGAACTATTCCGTTCTGATCACGTGGAAAGACAAGACATAACACAGACGCTATTTGGTTTCAATGAAAGAAAGAAAGAAAGAAAGAAAGAAAGAAGTATTTAACTTCTCCTGCTAATACCTCATAAATAATGAACTATTCCGTTCTGATCACGTGGAACGACAAGACTTAACACAGACGCTATTTGGTTTCAATGAAAGAAAGAAAGAAAGAAAGAAAGAAAGAAAGAAGTATTTAACTTCTCCTGCTAATACCCCATAAATAATGAACTATTCCGTTCTGATCACGTGGAAAGACAAGACATAACACAGACGCTATTTGGTTTCAATGAAAGAAAGAAAGAAAGAAGTGTTTAACTTCTCCTGCTAATACCTCATAAATAATGAACTATTCCTTTCTGATCACGTGGAAAGACAAGACTTAACACAGACGATATTTGGTTTCAATGAATGAAAGAAAGAAAGAAAGAAAGAAAGAAAGAAATAAAGAAAGAAAGAAGTGTTTAACTTCTCCTGCTAATACCTCATAAATAATGAACTATTCCGTTCTGATCACGTGGAAAGACAAGACTTAACACAGACGCTATTTGGTTTCAATGAAAGAAAGAAAGAAAGAAAGAAAGAAAGAAGTGTTTAACTTCTCCTGCTAATACCTCATAAATAATGAACTATTCCGTTTTGATCCCGTAAGGCAAAAGGCATATCAAAGACGCTACTTGGTTTCAGTAAGAAAATGAAAAAAAGGAGTGAAGATAGAATTGTTTAACGTCTGTGTCACTGAAATGTTTCTATTTCAAATCTTTTTTTTATTTCTACCTCATTATTTCTTAAATTAAGAACAAGTATTGATATTTTTGATTAAAATGTTAAAAATAATAAAATATTAATATTTAACGATGCGACATGGCAATTTCTACGGATATGTTATTGTAGTATTAGGTTGGTGCAAAAATAATGACGTAATAATGTCGTTTTTTCACCCTATTTTTTAACGTCAAAAAACGACATTATTACGTCATTATTTTTGCACCAACCTAATAGAACTTGCCATGAGCTTTTTCAATTATTAACTGAAAGATTAATTAAGATTCATCCAAAAATGTAAATAGGAAACCCGTGAAATTTCCGCGTGTTTAAATTAGTATAATATAAAGAGGCATTATGTAACAACACACCGTGGTCAGTACGACGTATTCACTGGAAAGGTAAGAAAAGAGATTGAGCGACTGAAAACAACTCATTCGAGGCAATGGTCCTTTTTTCCAACAAGTGAAAATGTTGTAAGAGAAAATGTCGCTCTATAACTGAAGGAAATTTCACCAAAGACTGTTTTTGAAAGACGAGAGAAATTCTTTGTCTCGAGAAAAGGAAAATATTTAAAATCTTTAACTTGCCAATCGTATCTCTGATTTACCAAACACTTTATATATGCAGTTGACTCGTTGCTTCGACGTGGTGTAAAGGTTACCAGGCTGGTCTCGCTAGATAAATCACGACAGATTAGTGAATTAGAACGGCCTTATGCCACATCAAAGCTCTCGTTAGGTCATTTAGACGGGATCTAATGGTTAGCATGCTTGTATACCTAGATCAATTACGACTAGGTTACGAGATCGGTACTTACTAGGTTCTCCTCACTTCTGGCCTTGTACCACATCTAAGCTACGCTTAGAAATCATTGGGTACTTCTACGTACAGTAATGGTTATCAAGCTAGATCAGTTCGACTAATTAGCGAGTTAGATAATCACTCGGTGCTTCACATTTTCGGCTTTGTGCAACGTCTAACCTACGCTGAGAAAATGACCATGCGCAAAATTCTGAAAAGAAATTCCATCGCAGTTGATAAAAGTACAGACATTACAAATGCCGCCTTTTTCGCTTTCTTTATCAGAGGATTTGACAAAAATTTGATGGCACTGAAGAATTATTAGATTTATTACCTTTGAAGAGAGCAGGGGCAGGATAGGATATAAGTAGGTAATTGTAAATGAATTGAGCGTGTAGGATTGGACTGGTCAAAACCCGTATCGCTGGCAACAAGCGGTGTATTTACAATGTGCTCTGAAAAGGTCGGGTATTTATCTGGCCGCCTTAAAGTAACATTGAATAGTTTTGGTTTGCCCAACTCTGCTATCCATTGCGTTCTGGACCAAGAAACAATGTGTGAGAAAATGTTGCAGATGGAAAACTTAATGGATTGTGAAAACAATCAATTTTATATGTGCAAGAAACCCTCAAACACTGACAATTCATTTTCTTCTCTAACATGGATAGTGAATATATAGAGCTTGTGTATCATTCTGATGTAACGTGGATCAGTCAGATAATTGGTTTTGCATTGAAAGACGAGAGTCCATTTTTTTTTGGCAATAAAAAACAGTAAAAGCGATCCTAAGTTTAGATATACTAATTTTGTAACTTTATCCCTCCAACACAAAACATATTTGACAAGAGGGCACAAATGTACTTTGCGACAATGCTACGGTTTCCTTTTTTCTTATTTTTATAGAAATAAATAAACTTGACAAATCATATATATATATATATATATATATATATATATATATATATATATATATATATATATATATATATATAAAATATTAAAATAAATATACTGTCAGCTTACATTCCTCACTAATGTGACTGGCCATTTTAACATTCTAAATTTAAAATTGCACAGCATGTAAAACAACTATCCAGGGCAAGCTGAAAGCTTTTAAAGGTTAGCTTTTCTTTGTGGGCAAAGCAGCTTGCAGGATGAAATTTATTTTCAGTCCATGATTGCCTTGCAATCACTTGAGTGGGTGGAATCACAATGCTTCAAAGAAAATGCAAATATAAATTTAAAACCGTATAAAATATTTGATCAATCTTTTCCAGATTTCCCGGCATTAGAAAAGAAATTTATACTTTTGACTACAAAATTGACTGATTGATTGGTCTTTTACGGCTTATTGCAAGTTATTTAAAGCCAGAAAATCTTTTTACAGATAATAAAGATTTACTGATACAAGTCATGCTAATTAACCCACAGCTGGGAGGAAAAGTGGTGGATTCATACCTTTACCGATGGCATTTACTTTTAAGTGAAAATAAAGAACTCGATTGGAATTGTCTCTCAGATTTCCAATTCCGAGCCGTTATCAATTGCATAACCCACACATCTAAGATTAAAGTATCAGGTATTCCGAAGAGTTTATCGTCTAGGTACAGACCAGGTCCATCATTGTTTAACTTAGGTGATCGTCAAAGAATCGGTGTTTCAACGTGATATGGGCATTGATACTATTTTAGAGATATTTCATTTGGATGAGTTTCAATGCGATTCCTGAGGCTTTTGTGTCCTTGATTTTGAAACCCATGAAAATGGTCTGTCGATTATGACTATATAAATTTCTCTCTTTAATATAAAGTGTTTTTAAACTAATCTTCCCCCCCCAATAAAGGGCTCAAGAGACACTAAACGTAGAGGGTTACTTTTGAATGGTTGTAATGAATGTGGTAAGTGATATGAAAGAGAAAGTGGTATAAAATGAGAATAAAGAGGATGAGTAACGTTTGACCCTTGACTTGAAGAGGTTCAGATTAGTCTTTAAGGAAGCGCCTTTGCGTGAATCTGTTCCACAAAGTAACGGCTCTTGAGTAAAAAAAAAGATGTCTTAATGTAACTTTCTTCATGCATTCGGGAGAAATGGCGTTGATACATGTAAGTAAAATGTCGTATCCTAGTTGTAAAGTCTGAACAGGTTGAAATAAAGAGTGGAGTTCCTCTGAATATTTGCCATGAAAATAGACAAATAATTATTTAAAATATTCTCTGAAACGTGATGTATTTAAAATACTTTCTTTTATATAACTTATATAAAATAACTCCTTTAATATAGAATATTTTAAACACTACTTTTAATAAGAAGTATTTAAAAGCCTCTCTTTAATATGGAGTATACTGATTTTCTATGCATAGCTTAAGCGTGGCACAAGGCCGAACATATGAGGCAACTAGTGAAGATCGAACTCACTTTTCAGTCGTAACTGATATAGCGAGACAATCTTGCTAGTCATTACACTGCTTCCTTAAAATGCTTTTCTAAACATAGCTTAGATCTGGTACAAGGTGGATAGTGTGGAGCACGTAGTGATAATAAAACTTATTGCTCAGTTGTTATTGATCTAGAGGGATAAGCTTGCTAACCATTACACCACATCGAAGGGTCCAACATGGAGTGTGTAAAGTACACTTTTTTATATGAGGTATTTTAAAAAAAACTCTCTTTAATATGGAGAGTATTTTAAATACTCTCTTTGTATTACAGAAGTTTTAAAATTTCGTGTTTTGGTTTTCTCTTAATAAACCGGTCCTTAATCGACAATGATAATGATATTTTGCGTCGTACAAGAAGAGAAAACATTTTTAAAAACTCTAGTTGATGATCTGTTTTCTAAAAGACACTTCTCAGATTTCTCTAACATTTTATAAAAATGACGCCAAAAAAGATCCTGCATTGTAATATAGTAACAAGTATGAAACTTTATTTTACTAATACAGCTTTATCGCTTAAAAACGCTAATTATATTGTGATGGATAGTTACAATCGAGAGGGAAGATGGGATCTGCTGATTTTAATACATGCATCAACCCAATACGGCAGAATAAATTAAGATACGATGCTGTATAACTGCTGATATATTTAACTTTGAAAGGTTCTTTGGAATTATAGAAGAACGTGATGCTTGCGAAGGGTACATTCTTTAAGGAAACCTTTAGCGTCCCTGTCTATAAACGAAAGTTATAGTAATATGCAACGTGTGATTGTAAATATATGTGCAAACTACACTTTTACCTACCATTTCAGAAATTTATGCTTACTTAAACGGAAGCTATAGTCAAATACATCAAGCATATTTTATATTACTTGAAAGAGAAAAGATCTTCAACTCATCTAGCAATTCGTGTGTGAAATAACTTACAAAAATACCCGTGTGCAAGCATCAGCGAACACACCCAAGTGATTTTAGTTTTAATACAAAGAGTATGTACTGTTAGGTGATTGATCCCTAGATTTCATGGTACACAAATTTACAAAATATATTATTTTATACCAACGTTCTCTTTGTCGATAGAGATACTATCCATGGAGCGGATGCTTATTGTTTTTTTCGGCTAACACAAAACAATAATATATAAAATGCATTGTCTGCTTTGTAAAGCGACTTCTATTCATAGCAAGAGTGATATAAACTTAAACCATTTTTATCATCAGTCCAGCTAGCTACATAGATAGATAGATAGATACAAGCTATGCTACTCCCATTTAACAACGAAGCCTCATTCCCTCCGTATTACACTGGTGTGAAAGAAGTACCACTATATATATATATATATATATATATATATATATATATATATATATATATATATATATATGTGTGTGTGTGTGTGTTTGTGATTTATTTTAGGATATAAAAAACATGTTAAAAATCATTAATCAATTGCTATTATTTTTACACACTACAAATGTGCCTCCTCGAGTGAAGATAAACTATCTTCTCATTTTACCTATATATATATATATATATATATATATATATATATATATTAGGTTGGTGCAAAAATAATGACGTAATAATGTCGTTTTTTGATTTAAAAAATACGTCAAAAAACGACATTATTACGTCATTATTTTTGCACCAACCTAATATATATATAATACATATATATATATATATATATATATATATATATATGTGTGTGTGTGTGTGTATAGACTAACGTAGATATTAGCTGTGATTTACTGAGAGTATGATATATCGATAAGATTAAACACACACACACACATATATATATATATATATATATATATATATAACATAGATAGATAGATAGATAGATAGATAGATAGATATTAACAGAGGTATGTCGATATCGGTACCTATACTAGTATGAGAGACAGGGAGCAACCCACAGGGTAGATGAGAGTCAGAATTATTGATTTCATTCGGTAATACATCGATGGGGAAATAAAAGCTAAATAGCTACCAACTGTCCGTCCGAGCAATGATTGAAGATGAAAGCCTGTCAGAGGGCAAAACACGACATGTGCCTGAATAAAAGGAAGCATTAAAACCGGATGTAAAAATCGAAGCAGCAAGAAAGACAAACATTAACGCAAAGCCTTCTGATCCTTTTAGCGTGAACTTAATGAATCGCATCCACTTATATCGACGATTGATTCTGAATTGTTCTCTCGGGAAAACATGGCGCGGCTGACATATAAGGGAAGGGGCATTGCTCATTTAGGTGTATCAAGCCGACGTTCTCAAATTACTATCTCCATTTATCAATAAAATGGGTTGTGAACCTTATTACACACATAAATAAAGTCACGAATATCGAGACATATGCTTTTGAAAATAACCATATTTTACGCGGGTGCAAGTTTATCTGGTGTTGTACCATTTTACTTGTTCTAATCCGAAACCTAATGACGTTATTTAACATTATAATTATTCAGTTTGTTTGGTTTTAGCATAAAGGAAGTTGCTAATTGCAATGTGAATAGGAATTTTACCTACAAAGCCTGTTGATATTAGGTCGTTCGGAAAATAATGTCCAAATTTTATAATGTTTTTAATTAATGTATATAAACAGTGTTTGAATCGCCCAAAATAGGAACCCTGAAAATCTATACATTTTTGCCATTCAAATAGACGATTATTTATATATTTACAATAAAAGTCTAAAGGTTTGAATAGAAGTAAATCTTTTGATTTTAAAAATGCTACACTCAGAAAAAAAAGAAAATAACTCACTCAGAAAGAAAAACCTCGATAATGCTGCCATTGAATATTATCCAAATAATTATCTACGCCTAGGTTTTTTCCCTATTTCACCTTTCTGAACAGAATTACTACTCTGCGACGCAAAAGTACACAGATGTATCAAGAAATCAAAAGAAAATGGTTGAATCCGTCAACACAACAATAAAAACAATATTTCTACACATGACAGTACTTGACGTAATTTTCAGTTGACTATATAAAGATAATAGCGTTTTCTAAATTCTTCCAGTTTCTTTTGTTTTTGTTATTATTAGTTACTATGTTTTAATAAATTCATTTCGTTTTTTGCCTTGAAAAAGTCAACATTGGACGAAACGCGTCGGCTAATATTACAGTTTTCCTATTGTCTTTCCCATTTATAAAAATAAATCTTTGCAAATGCAATTCCTGCATCTTCTTCGCAACGAAATGTCTTTCGACTTTAAAAAAAAATGTCAAGATGAAAAAAAGCGTTAGTAAGTGAGTGTCGATATATTCCAAGTGAGTGAGATTTTGCATGGTCATTCAGGCATGGTGTGGTCGAGAACTATCATGGAACAGAATTGGGCCTCGTGGATTAATCCATAGATAGATGTGGCCGAGCATTATCATGAAACAAAATTGGACCTCGTCGATTAAACTGTGTCGGTCGCAATTTGCTACGTGTGCTTTTCATCCACTTGGAGGCAGTAAACTTCAGCAGTGATGCTCTTTTTAAATTCCAGAATGTTGTAATGGATAACGCCATTGACAAACCACCAATCACCACAATCATCTTTTGGTGCAATTTTGATTTTTTTTAAAAAGTGTTTGGGTCCTTCGTTATGAGCAAGGCATTGATCCGACCGTTTACGATTGTTGTAAAGGATCCATTTCTCATCGCAAGTCACTGTTCAATCAAGGAATGAATCATTCGAATTTCGAAGATGCAGTATCGAACACTCTTCAAGAAGTCGAATCCCTTTGACTTTCACTGATGTTCATGTGGAACCCATTTCTTCATTTAAAGTAACGTTTCATTCATGGCTGAAAACAGACAAATACGTATTTCAAGAGAAAATTTTAACTACATAAATGTGTTTAACGCATTTAAACAGTGTTTAAATCAGTCGAATGTAGAACTCTGAACATCCATACATTTGTGATATAGGAAGAAAGTGTCGTTACCGACACTGTAGTTTGAGCATAGATCGCCAGTGAGCAAGTTAGAATAAGTAGATCACGTGATATAAAAGAAAATGTATATATGAGAATTAGCGTGACGTCTAATTGATCACTATTTCTATTTTATCCTCTAGTACTATAGGGATCATCATTTCTATTCTATCCTCTATTACTTTGCGAGTCGCTATTCTCTATACTAGTCCCTATTTCTACACTACTTCCTTATACTGATCACTATACGGATTACTATTCGGATCACTACACGGATTACTATTCGGTGGTTACTATTCGAGCTAGTATTATCGAGCAAGTACTATTAGTGTGAGTGTTATTCGAAGGCGCCTGACACCAGCATTGTTCAACGGTGATACTATAGTTGTATCTGCGATTACAAAGTCTCTACTACAACGAGCATTACGAAAGTGATAACGATTATTCATTGACATTAAAATATCGTCCGATATGATTGAACTGCTAAACTCCATTATATGTGGCATGTCTCTGACACTTTGAAGCGGGTTTTGTTTGGCTAGTGTTGATTGTCAATTGCAGATGGACGTCCTCTATCAATTTGATCTTCGAGACTCGTCTCCCAACAGCGAAACTTCAGAAACAATTGGATCCTTCACCCCGTACTCTGTTAATATTGGCAACAGTTTCAGAAGCATTACGAGCAAGCTTGAACTTTCGTAATAAGAACTAAACACATCTCTTTTTTCCATGTTCACGATGAAGGTCATGTAATGTTTTAAGTTAAATTTTGAAAGAAATTCAAATAAAATTAACAAAGAGGATATTTTAATCGATTCTGGAACTTGCAAATCTCATATATATGATCCTTTGCTAAAGATGTTGGGAAAATAATCGGCTCATTCTGCAATTGCAGGAATTACCACGTTTCATCTTTACACGAATTAGGTCAGGTCAAAATTGGAGTATCGCTACCATATTATGCCTTGTGGCGATGTTATTATGATTTTCGATATTTGGATTATATATTTTGTATATAAGGAAGAGGCACGGTGGAGTAATGGATAGCGACTCGGAGTGAGGAATCGAAGTGCCGAGTTCGAATTCCGGTCAAATCCATTACATTCAGTTACGTGCTAATACCCTTGGAAAATGTATGAATCCTCTTTTTCTTTCCCCAGCAAGGGTAAATAGCGGAACAGACTGGATTCTATAGCCTTGCCAACTCGTCTACCGCAGAAAGAAATGGCAACCTACTGCGGGAAAAAAATCTGCCTCGTCAGTCATGTGTCGAAAGATATCACGCATGGCACATAACTAATATGGTGACTATAACCTGAATGATAATAATGATGATGACGATGATAAAAATAGACTGTCGCAAATATTAGAGAACTGGAACAAGAAGAAACCTATAGGGGTATCATCTAACTACATGGGGCGATTGGTAGATATCCTACAGATGGAGATTCATCCGAGCAGAGAGGATCCCCAGACGAGGCTATGTCGAAGGGCAGAGTCTCGTCTCGAGAAACAGCTACCCGACCCCATTTTATAAGGATACCCCACATTAAATTCGGCCATGTGCCACATCTAACCGCATAGGGTGGTTGGCAGATATACTGCAGTTGGATATTCGTCTCCAGCTGTCCTGGTCAAACTCTTTGCCTCTGATATATTGAAGGGCAGAGTCTCGTCTCGGAAAACATCAAAAAAGATCTACGGAATTTTTTTGGCCGAGCCTACGGAGTCGGATACCGCACATTAAACTCGGCCCTGTGCCTCATCTGACCGCGTGGGGCGGATTGTAGAGATCCTGCAATTGTAGCTTCATTGTGGAGTTCACTTGACTCACTTCTAGCAGGTGACTCCTTCTTCTACGCGCCGCTGGCGAATCTTTTATGTGTTGTTTTTGTCCAAAGTATTATCGTTCATTACCAACTTTCGTTTGATTTTTCTATTCAGTAACCTTACCTAAGTTACAACAGTTATATTCCCTTATGCGCAAATACCCTTGAAAAAGGTAGGAATCGACCTCTTCTTCCCCCACCAGCTATGGGTTAATTAGTAAGACTTGTATCACTAAATCACTATTATCTCACAATCTAAGAGTATTTTCTGGTTTTAAATAACCTTGATAAGCCGTAGAAAACGAGTCAGTCAATTAATAAAAAATAAAGTAACAGCCTCTTTTACCCGCACAGCTTCTTCTCTCGCACTTTCCTCCTACTTGCTTCCCTGATAACTATAATCTTCAAAAATTTAAATGTAATGTCAATCGACCTTTTCTGTTACCTTGATCCCATTCTTCTTTTTATTCTTCTTCACCCCCCTATACCCAGTCATCTCTTACTTTCACTCCCTGTAACCCCTTGCAAAATAATGGCACTCATGGCTGGCTTGAGGGGAAATGCTTATAAAAAAATTGCTGTTATTGTTGTTGCCGTTATTGTTGTTTTTTCTTCTTCGCATCTATACCTTATTACTGCTTCTCCATCTTTACTACCGATAATTAATTATGATTCTTTCTCTTCCTCCTCTTACTCATCGTCTTCTTCTTTTTCTTCTTCTTCTTTTTGTCATATACGCCTTATTACTACTTCTCCATCCTTAATATCGATAGCTAGTTATGATTCTTTTTTCTTCTCCTATTCCTCCTCCTCCACTTCTTCTTCTTCTTCTTCTTCTTCTTCTTCTTCTTCTTCTTCGTAACTCATTCTAGAAACGTTTATTGCAAGAATAAGACTTTTGAACGCAATTTTTGTAGTAACTGTAATTATAGTCTGATTGAAAATCTTTTATTTCCGGAACTTTCGCTGTAATAGTGGGTAACGAAAAATGTTTGTTTTGTTTCTTTAGTAAAAGACAATATTTTTTCGACATTATCGTGATTGGTATGAACTTATTTGCCATTTCCTTACGCTATCGACTGCCATCAGTCAGACAACTTTATCATTCAATCCTGCCCGAACATTTTAACTTTCTTAGCAAAGAAATGCTTCGGGTATCTTTTACAGTCGTTGATGGAATTGAATTATTTTTCATCAAGAGATTTCTCTAAACACTGGCCGGAATAAATGGGATTCTGTGAGCGAAATATCTTGTGTGAAGGTTCTGATGAATGAAAGCTACTCTTCCAAGTTGTAAGAATTTTTGCCTGATCGCCAAATAATGTGCCATTCATGTTTTTTTTTTCTCTGGAGAGTGGTCATAGTTCAGGACTCTCTTCTCATCCTACTATAGACACATCATCAGGCTATTTGGATGAAGACCGGATATTGAAATGCCCTAAAATTACTTGTGTTACACGTTGTTGTATTACATCTACTATTATAGTCCTTTACAATTTGCTTCAAATACAGAAAAGAGGGAAATATTTTCCAGTTATCTTAGATGCGAGTCACACATGAAAGTGACTGACAGAAACAAAATGGCGCAGATGAATTTCAGTGTTTTAATTAAATATTTTGAAAATACTGGCTATATAAATGTATATTTTTCTGAAGAATTTTTTTTTAATTTATTCGCTATTAAAATCAACTTGTTTATCCAACTGTGACGTATTTTTCAACAAGAAATCCCTAGCATGAAAATTCACAATCTACTTTTGACACGTTCTATTATTCGCATTATCTTATCCATAAACGGCACAAGTCGCTTTTTTTACCTTCAAATAAAAAGCACTGTATTCCGAAAGTGTTACATTTAAATATTCAGTGTTAAAATCTATAGACTAGAATTCGTTAATTTAATTTTTTTAACAGATGCTCTTAAGTGTCATACTACTAAAACGCAATTTTTAAAACAAAATTAGTTCGAATTTACTACACCTAATGCCATCTATCGACAAAAGTACAGGACTTATCGGATGATCCAAAAGTAGTAAGATTGGTATAAGCGGTTACATTTTTAAAACGTATCTTGAATATATCATTATTTTATTTAAAATTATAAACTTTAAAATTGTTTTTTGAGTTTTATTTTCTTTTCAAATTATTTTACTTTTGAAGTCCTTAATATCATATTTCGAATTTTTTCATTTTAAATCTTAAAATTATGTTTTAATTTTTAATGTTTTTAAAATTAAGTTACAAGTATTTTTAATTTTTTTCAAATTATAAATGATATAAATTATTTTTATTTTTTTAAAATATGTATTATAATTATTTTATATTTTTTGAAAATTTTAAACTATACATCCTATACTTATATTTTAATTAAAAACTGTTTATAAATCTTATAATTATTTTAATTCTTTTTAAATTATATTTTTAAATTACTATTATTTTAGTAAATTTAATATGTTAAAAATTATGAGATAATTGTTTTTAATTTTTCAAATTATTTTTAAATTCTTGGCCGTATGTACGAAGATCAACACAATTATGCATACCTAATTTATAACATCGAATAGCCCAAGTGAAGACTTGATTGGTCGTTGTCTGCTGGGGCAACTTATATATTTCACGTCCTAAAGCTCGTGGCAAATTTTTGTTCTAGGTGCGGGCCGAATACTGATCATATTCGGTCGGGTCGCCCATCGAAGAAGTCTGTTGTTTATTTAGACCCGAAACTTCTAGTGACATGGGAGCAACAACACTGACGACGCATCTAGATTTGGCATTTAAAGGTGTATTTTAATAATAATAATAAATAAATCTCATAATCCTTATCAAACATTTTTCTACTTACATTTAAAATTACAATTTTATGATTATACATTTGTAACTTTTTTAAATTCATTTTTTTATTATTTTTTTTTAATGTAAAGTCTTTCACACGAGGGTATTTTAAGAAATAAAAATAAATATATTTTAAAATCTTTCATGCGAGGTTATTTTAATAAATAAAGATAAATATATTTCAAAATATTACACACGACGGTATTTAAAAAAAATAAAAATAAATATATTTTAAAATCTTACACAATATGGTATTTAAAAAAAATAAAAATAAATATATTTTAAAATCCTACACAAGAGGGTATTTTTATATATAAAAATAAATATATTTTAAAATCTCACACAAGAGGGTACTAAAAAAAAAACAAAAATAAATATATTTTAAAATCTTACACACAAAGGTATTTTCATGAATAAAAATAAATATATTTTAAAATCTTACACACGAGGATATTTTAATAAATAAAAATAAATATATTTTAAAATCTTACAAGGGTATTTTAATAAATAAAAATAAATATATTTTGAAATCTTTCACACGAGGTTATTTTAATAAATAAAAATAAATATATTTTATTTAAAATCTTTCACACGAGGGTATTTTAAAAAATATATATATTTTCAAATCTTACACACGAAGTTATTTTAATAAATAAAAATAAATATATTTTAAAATGTTACACACAAGGTTACTTTAAAAAAAATAAAAACAAATATATTTTTCAATCTTTCTTTCTTTTAATAAATAAACAAACCGACCGACCGAAAAGTGTAAATAAATGCGACCATGAGAAAAATATGAACGCTTCTGTATTTTTATTCACATATAGTTTTTCTTGCTCATATTACATATATGCGATTTAAAGAGTGAATGTTTAGAAGCAAAGATCAAGTTAAACATATAGACTCAATGATTGAATACAAGTCCGAGATGTACACGTCTATATACGTTCATGTATTCGTATTTGTTCGGGATGAGAGTAAACGGTTTGATACAAAGTGTACATAAACTGATGGAGTCGGAAGAAAAGTATCAATAAAAATGAATGGTAAAAGCAAAAAGCGATAATTTACAAAGGACGTGTTTCTAAGAAAGTAAAAAAAAAATTGATTAAAGACAATGAATGTGAAAAAAAAAAACTTTCAATGATTTTAAGTAGAACTTTGTGTGTCCCGAAGCCTATCAAATCAACAAGATGGAATGCGATAATAGCCAGCAGTAAAGGATAAAAAATGGACATTTCGATTACTATGTTGAAAGGTGGAAATGAGAATAGCGTTGAGTAAAACAGTTAAGAAATAGAGTGATAATACAGGAATGGATTTCACTAGAGAAAACTATGTACGACTAGTCATGCAGAAGGAACGACCTATAGCAAGAAAAGGAACTGAACTGTTTGGTTTGGTTTGTTTTACAGCATATCAACCTAAATGGGTTATTTAATACCGACAAGATTTTTATGGCTAGAAAATATTTTTAAATTTATAGCTGGTATTTTTTTTTCAAAAAATGTATAACTAGTAATATTTTTTTTTTTTCAAAAATTTATTGCTGGTAATATTAGTTTGGTGCAAAAATAATGACGTAATAATGTCATTGTTTTACGTTAAAAAATACATCAAAAAACGACATTATTACGTCATTATTTTTGTACCAACCTTATAATTTTTACACAGTATTTCTGGTATTAAAAACTATTTTTACACTTTCATGGTGTTCTGACCCCAGTTTAGGGGTTAACTATTTATCCATAGCTGGGACCCTAACAGGTGCTACCACCAGAGGTCAGGGTGGACCTGAGAACACCAGCAATTAAGAGGTGATTTCAAGTTCTTCAAAACCTCCTGATCAGAGCCCTTGCTGTTGGACATAGGACACGCATGTAGTTTATTGTCATAGCCAAGACGGCTTCTGAACGGTTGGGACAGACCAAATTTTCTCTACAATTATGTCGATCCTTTCAAATGCAACTCAGAAGGGAAATGAATGTCATAGAGGAATAACAAAAATAGTTTAAATCAAGGCAATGAATAAGTGACGAGTATCAATAGGAAAAAGAGAACTGACCATTCTTAGATTGGACAAGAGAGGAAATAGAATTAACGTATCAAAGGACCTGGGAGTTAATGATAAACAATCAGCAGAAGACTAGAAATAAATATTGGGTTGGTGCAAAAATAATGTCGTTTTCTCACATATGTTACTATGTGAGAAAACGACATTATTTTTGCACCAACCTAATAGCAAGGAATTAGAAAGTGGGTTCGTCCGCTTAAAGATGGGCGTCCGAATAGTTAAGATGGGATTTGAAAAGTACGCAAAACTACGCAGCGATTCTGACATCAAAATTACAGGGACCATTCCAAGGGTGACGAAAAGACAACGAGACGCGGGAAGAGCAATAAAAACTACAGTATGTGTCACACAGACTAGATGATACCAGAAAAGTTTTTGCACTGATTGACCTTCAGAAAAGCCAGGTACAATGTTGACCTGCAGGATAACCTCCTGACTGTCATTTCATGTGTCACGTGATCGACCCATCTGCGCTCGATATGCGCGTGTCGAGAGAGAAAAAAAAAAAAAACATATGACAGATAAATATATAAACACCGCCCCGAGACGTAACAAGGGGAGTCTATCATTTAGTGATTTTCTAAGCGCTGCTTAGATGTGACACAAGGCTGAAAGTATGGAGCACCCAGAGAGGATCGAATTCACTACTCAGTCGTAATTGTTCTAGCCAAACAAGCTTGCTAACCATTATACCACGCCGAGGTGTCTATGGGGAGTCTATCTTATATCCCGGGAAATGGATCATGGAACTATACGACACAATGGCCGACAGTAATTAATGAAGTTGGGTGAAATTTAATGGAAATTTAATGGTACTTCTGAAAGATTAAATCTCGTGTTATCATTAGTCATTGGATGACGATATTTCATTGCAAGCAACACGGAAAAATGGGGGAAAAATAAAATTCTCCACATAGGATTAAAACAAAACCAGATAGAATCTATTGCCGACGAACAAACATGGACATTATTACGTAGAGGACAGATAAAAATGAAACATAATCCATTATTATTTCTTCGCAATATAACAAAAACACTATTTACATTATTCGGAGTACTGTTCTCCTCTTTGTTGCCATATTTATCACAATGTTTGGGCCGTAGTACGCCCCAGTCTTATTCAGGTGGTTGGAATGTCGAACTGATCCCTTTAAGTAGCTCGCTGTTCTAGTTCCACGTGCCATCTTTAATGGATGTTAGTTATCAGTTATCTCCTGTTAATTTTCCTCTGAAAGTTCTCCACTGCCTCGACCGGGTATTGAAATCACACTCTTTGAACCAATGCCTTTATCCACTGTGTCACATGTCCTTGGGGATATCTGTGTATGAATTTTGGGGTATTATAAACCTAATATCTTCAGCAACAATTTTTTACCAGTGCTCATATTGCGATTTTTTGATGTTATCATTGCATGTTTTTTACTAGAGATCATATTGCAATTTTCGCTGTTATCATTGCTTTTCTCTGTCACTCCTTATTACTGGTTCCCATATTGTATTCATTTCTATGCTTGGTCGACCCATGAGATTTTTGTGGACCAGCATATGTGCTGATTCCTTAAGTTTACAAATTTTCAAATGATGTTCTTTGTCTATGATTTCAACCTGATCCCAAAGAAGGCGGTGATCTCCATTTTCTCTCCATATATGGTCAGCCATGCCTGATTTTCCAACTCCCCCTCGTATTACAGCTTTCTGGTGTTCTTGAAGCCTTACCTTAAAGGGGCGGCCTGTCTCCCCTTTATATTCCTTTTCGCAGCTACACGGGATGTCGTACACACTGTTATATATATATATATATATATATATATATATATATATATATATATATATATATATATATATGTGTGTGTGTGTGTGTGTATATATATATATATATATATATATATACAAAAATCCGTGGGTAAGTAATGCAAGTAGATCCTATTAGTATAAAATATTAAAAACTGATCCAAAAAAGACAGTTCAATATAATTTTTTTTATTATAAAGCATATGAGTGAATAACAATTAATGAGATCCAAACAATTTACCTCAGACTCATTTAAGGACACATGGCACAGTGAATAAAGGCGTTGGTTACATCCAGTGACAGGACCCGAAGAGTTGTGAGTTCAATATCTGGTTAAGCCAGTGGAAAACTTGGAGAGGTGAATTAACAGGAGATAACTGATAACTGACATCCATTAGACATGGCACGTGGAACTAGAAGAGTCTACCCCAGAGAGAGAAATAAAGGGTACAGTTCGACATTCCAACCACCTGAAGAAGCATACAATGGCCGAAACGTTGTGATAAATATGGCAACAAAGTTGAAGTCTGAATAATGTAAATAGTTTACATAATACCTCATCTCAGAAATAGAGACAAATAAAAGTATCAATACATATTAAAACTGAAAATAGATAATTATAAAAAAAAAACAAATTTGTGGTGGAAAAATGCAATAATAAAGTAGATGATAAACCCAGTGAGCAAACTGGCTAAAAAAAGGATATAAAAATAAGCCCTGCAGAAAAGGATCAACTACACGCTGTGAACTGTGCAAATGGGTTGACTTTAATGATATAAACTGATAGTATCAGCACAAAAAATAAGCTACCCAAGAAATGAAAACATACACTTTGTCAACCAAACAGACCACCGAATTTCAAGTGAGAAGGCTCGGTCGTGAATATTATCGTGACAATTTAGCACAGGATGAAGAATGAATAAAGCAAAATTAATATATATATATATATATATATATATATATATATATATATATATATATATATATAATACATAATATGTTTTTTGTAACGTAATTTATCAAACGTTTTTGCATAAAAACCATGGATGTCTACTCAAGCACAGATATATATTGTTTATAGCAATACGAAAGAGATAAATATCGCTTTCTTGTGAGAAAAATGAAGAAGAATGTGGAACATGAAGGTGACGGTGTTACCAGTCGTTCTTGAAACACTGAAAAGTCTTGAAGGGCCTGGGAGGACGACTGGCAGAATTTTAACTTAAGACTCAATTAGGGAAAGAATTTGAACCCTCAAGATGACATTGCTTCAACGCTAAAAAAGTGTAGTGAAATATTGATTAAATATTGATAAATATTGGTTGTCTCTTTTTCTCAGCTATGAGTCACTCGTTATTAGCGGCGTAGGCATCCGCTGAGTAAATAATGTTATGTCTTTTCAGACTGAAACACAAAACAGGATCGGCAAGAATACTGAGGGAAGTAATTTAAAAAAATGAACTGAAGATATGAGACCTATTGTCACTAGATCTCCAGATTCATCCACCACCAGATACGATTACAGCGAAATCTGACTTTGTATAAAATAACATTAATAATCGGACGTTGCGGTAGAAAAACAGAAAACATAAATAACTGAGAAAAACAAAAGAAGTTATAAAAAATGGGCGCGAAACGTGAGATGATGAATCGAGGTGATGGCGGGAAAAACGAACAAAGTCCAACTGAAATTTTGATCGATTGAAACAGCGTTGCAAGGGACACTTTTTGTTTTATTTTATTTTTTTTTTAAATAAGCTCAAAGAATCGGCAACACATCAGGGAAATGACAAAACGCTAGCGCTTGTCGCCAAAACAGTAACGTGGAGGTGAGTGCGTAGCTAACTACGTTGATGAGGGACTAAACTTACAGGTTATCGAGAAAAGGTTGAAGCGAAGTCAAATCATTGGGGAGAAACTTTAACCGGAACTTATATAGTATAATAAACAGAAAAAGCTTACTGAAGTGAGACACAAGGACAATAAAGAGTAAAAAAGCACAAGTAAAATAGTATGCGTGTAGTGTTACGGTTAACGATTCGCACAGAGAAATCGATGAAAGGAGTTCGAATTCCGTTCGTTCGTATAAATACCCTTGTAAAAGGTCTGAATTCATCTCTTCTCTCTAATCTTAGAAAGGGATTAAGTTAAGAATTAAGGAGAAAAAATACCGAAATAAAAAAAATACAGCCCCACGGAATGTCGGAAATATATCAATATATTTGATAGAGTTAATTGACAATCACAAAACAAGGAAGAAATAGGGATGTGTCAGTGCTTTTCATTGGTCCGTGAATTGATGAATCAGTAACTAGTGAGAAGATGCGATTTCCTAGCAGAAAAACTTTAAAAAAAACTAAGTTTCTCTCTCCAAAACTTTTCAGTGGGAATGTTCGCCTCATATTATATTTTACTCACTTCACCCTCTCCATCACTAACAAGTCGGCAAAATGTTCCTCCTGGTGACAATAAAAGTAGCCAGTACGAACTATATAGGAACCCTGCTATTTAACACCACGAAAAAGCTTTCTTATGTAAAACCTTTCAATAAGAAAAAAATGTTAGTTTGAGATATTGGTCTTTATTAAGATTGATATAAGATATGTAAGATTGTTGAATTTGATGTCCTACCAGGACTCTGTGTTGGCGGCCACAATCTTAACAAGATATGCAGATGACAGTGATAATAGCAGACGCGGAAAGAAAACTAAAAAAACTGCTACAGAAGATAGTGAAGGAATGCGATAAGACTAAACATAAATTGCAAGAAGGCCACTTAACCTTTGAGAGGAGATATTAGGTTGGTGAAAAAATAATGACGTAATAATGTCGTTTTTGACGTTAAAAAATACGTCAAAAAACGACATTATTACGTCATTATTTTTGCACCAACCTAATACTAACCAAGAAGGGATTAAAAATAGAAAATCTGATATTTTGTCATTTGACCTGAGTTTTTGTAAGGGGTCAGGCGAAGAACTTTCCAACAATCCTCTTGTGCTCTTTCGAATAAATGAAAAAGCCGTTCAATTGGGTTGGGCTGTTCTATCTGCTTTGTGCCCCTATTAAATTGAATGTGCTTTTACGGAACCTTGTTATTCAGCTCGTAGAAAAGTGGAAATGACATATGACATCAGCGATAATAATAATAATAATAATAATAATAATAATAATAATAATAATTATTATTATTGTTGTTTTTGTTGTTGTTGTTGAACTTGTGACTTATCCAAAGTTAATCCAAAAACGTTCTGTCGGTCACGCAGCTTCTTGAGGAACCTCGATATAAAGCTTTACCTTAAGCGGGAAGAATCAAGATGGCGTCCTCTTCAGACAGCCATACGCTTCTTCGGCACATTCTAACTGAATTTTCAGGAAAGCGGAAAAGACCAGGGTTAAGTGGCCTCAATAATCATTATCATTACCAATATTGTAACTGTGTGCACATCTGTCTAATACACAAATCGTTTCTATTTTCTATATCAATTTGCCAGAGTCTCTTCATTTCTCATATGCTGAAGGCGAGAAGACAAATGAAAGACGCGAGTGAATAAGGGTCTGCCGTAACTTGTACAAATTTTAAACTTAATAATAATCAAAGTAAAATGAAACACGAGATCAAAATAGCTGTAAATTCTGGCTTTTGTGTACTACACCAGAGCGTCAATCTACATCGGCCAGCCGTGAATTCGAATGTGCGGTATGCCTCTCCATTTGATTCGGCCACCTGTCTAGGAGATAGTAACAGCAATAGAAAATCTACGACTTCAAACTCTGATGATTATTATCTGATCTCGCTATGATTCGTGAAGCTCCTACTTAGACGGTGGAGTTGGTAATGGGCAGTTTATAATCCACTTAAAACTTCACAAGCGCACACCTATGCATTATACCAAGTTTCCGCATCGAGTAAGAGGGAGCTTACAACTTTCGTAGAAAACCCAGGTAAATCTTCATTCGAAAAGTAAAGTCAATACACACACACACACACACACACACACACCCACATATATATATATATATATATATATATATATATATATATATATATATATAGAGAGAGAGAGAGAGAGATACGAAATGTCTGACAGAGATTAACTATTTACTCCTGTATTAATAGCATTCCTGGTCGGTAAAGGTAAAATTGACATCTGATCTAAAAAAAAGACCCACAATCTGTTGTTAATTAGGGCAATGAATAGCTTGTTAATTTTAAATGCAATGACAATCGTTACTTTCTGTTTTCTTCTCTCTCCTTAATAATGCTTCTTTTTTCTCATTCTTTCACACTCAAGCAACCCTTGTGCCTTTGATTTGCATAGGGTGTAAATATTAAAAGAACAAACAGATAGATACGAAAAGACTGACATAGATAGATAGATAGATAGATAGATAGATAGATTTACCTGTTCAGGCTTTTGAAGAACAATGAAATATTTTTTTTTAAATGTCATAATCACCTGTCTGAAAATATTTATGAAAGTTTGAATTTTTATGGCTTTCAATAGATTATCACACTAAAATCATAATTAATTTCATCGTGAACAAAAACATTCTTTTCAAATAATTGTTATGAGAATATCTTTTCTGACAGATTTCTCTTTTTATTTATGACATGGGAGAAAATTACTATTTTTTTTTTTTACATTCATTGATGCATTTATTACATTAGGACAAGTATTTTCAGACACTTGGGAAATTTATTTAATCGTCAAAAACATTTAAACTTTTTTTGACAGCGAATAATATTTTGCATTTTTCTTTACTTTTTCATTATAGGCAATTTAATATTTTGAATTTTAACCAAATTTGGTGGTGGGTAGAAGTACGTTTCTTTTATTCTGTGATTCTCTCATATATATATATATATATATATATATATATATATATATATATAATACAATATAATATAATATAATATAATACAAAAGGCTCAAACAATAATATTCCATGGTTATAATTTATTACATTGGAATCGTAATCCCGATCCAATTCATCAACCCTACAAATTCAAAATTTTGAATTTGTAGGTCTGATGCATTGGATCGTGATTACGTATGTAATAAATTATTACCATGGAATATTAGTATTTGAGCCTTTTGTATTATATTCTTACTCTGTCTTGGACATTGAGTTCTACCTGGATTCTATCCTTTTGGAAATTCATATATATATATATATATATATATATATATATATTGACCACTAATATATATATATATATATATATATATATATATATATATATATATATATATATATATTTATATATATTACATATTATATATATATATATATATATATATATATATATATATATATATATCCTCTTTGTAATTATCTATACGGATTACCAGACCCTTCACTACCTTAATATATATATATATATATATATATATATATATATATATATATATATATATATAGGCAACATATGTTCATTCAAGCATGTTTCATTGAATAATATAGACCTATTATGTCTGTTTATTTTATAATAATACTTTCTAGTTCTCCAGTTAACTTCTTGATGTTAAGTTGAAGGAAGGCGCCGTAGTTATTAATTTAGTTGTTTATCACCTCCGCGATCATCCACAGGGCTGGATTGCGAAGACAAACTTAAATTAACTGCGATCTTGTGACGGTGTTTTTTTCATAAACACGCATGAACACTCTCTGTTATAATTATTTTAAAATTTCAAATGTATCCGTTGTAGTTAATATCATTTTCGGTAAACAAACGTTCACAAGTCTAAGGGAGCTAACCAGAAATGGCGCAAAACACACACACACACACACACACATATATATATATATATATATATATATATATATATATATATATATATATATATATATATGTATGTATGTATGTAATTATTTCACCTCAAGCAAGGCGGGAATTCCACTAGTACTTAGTGGGGTTATAAGAAGTGAAAGTGAGAGAAAAGTTTGAATATAGAGAGGATTGAGGAAACGGGATTCAAAAAGATAGAATAAGAGGATTGACAGTGGGAGGGATGAAAGTGGGCTTGTAAAATTTGAAACTTACTGGACGGATTGAAGGCAAAAGGAATAAAGGCAAATAAGGCATAAACTACTTAGCCACGTTGAGCAAATGGATTGCGGAGCAAGTTTTAAAAGAGATAACAAAGAGACAAAATTTATTAACAGCTACAATGGGCGGGATATTGTAGAGAGCCATGACCGCCAAATTTCAGAAGACACATGACACAATGAAGATACAGATTTTCAGTCAAATATTTATGCATAAACATAAATCAATAAATACTTTATATATATATATATATATATATATATATATATATATATATATATATATATATATATATATATATATATATATATATATATATATATACAAGAAAAGTCGCCCAGCGAGAAATCAGAGATTGGTTACTAATAATACCATCTACACAAGCAGTCACACCAGCCACAAGGACAGCAGTTGGTGTTTATTTTTCGCACCGCTGATTAAGGATACAGACGTACCCGAAAATTCCAGACTTATAACCTTAATTCTCGTGCTTCATTTGTGTCTTAATAATTAATATTTAATAAATACTTTTTCGTACTGATCACATTGGTACCCTTTTGTTTACCCTTGTTTTATTAACCAACCTATCTATTATATATATATATGTGTGTGTAAGCTAACCATGTATATTTTTTATATATCAAGAGCAGTATTAGGGAGATTTTAAGACAAAAAGGAAGAATTTACTTGGACGGGTTTCGTCCTTCAAAACTAAGACTAAATTTGTTATGCTCATATGAATACGCATGCGCACCATCCATTATTTTTTAAAAAATCTAGCCTAATTAATTAAGGGTCTTTTTCTTTTTTTCTATCACTTTTGTTAGTAGATGTCCCACTCTGTAATAATAGATCTGTCAGAAATGGTGAAATGTTGTAAGAGGCAGGGTGCAAATTTACTTTAGATGACTTTGCGGTCAAAGGACTCTCTATACATTTACGTCGTAGTGAACTATTTTCTCCTTTGATCAGAGTAGCTTTTTTATTTAACGCGCGTGCGCGTGCGAGAGAGAGAGAGAGGGGAAGAAGAAAGCAAAAATGAGAAAGAAAGGGATTAGAATGCGATATATTTATGTGGAAATAATTCACAATATCGAAGATAGACCGTTTATAGAAACAGATAATATAGACATGGGAATCAACACTGCATGGTGATTCGCAATTATACGGTTCGCTGTGATTTTTACACAAGATCTTGTATCAATATCTATTTTATATATATATATATATATATATATATATATATATATATATATATATATATATAAGTGAACATTGTCAACACTCAGAGGCGACAGGCTGTTTCATGCTGGACGCAATCGTCAGGCCGCGAATGCTGGATATTATATATATGGGTCAGTGATGCATTGTGGGTAATTTATTCTGGTGGTTATTTGGCGGAAGTAGCTTATTTATTTATTTGGATTGTACTTGTTTTTCATTTTTTTGAAAAATATTGATATTGAGCTCTTTATCCCATAAATATAGCACACCTTAAAACTATATTTCTTCATATATATATATATATATATATATATATAGAGAGAGAGAGAGAGAGAGAGAGAATGTGAACATAATAAACACTGTCTTGTAACTGTCTGTTTCATGACTCAAATCGATCTTTACACCGAAAGCGTCGCGTGATGAGTGAACCATGCAGTCTTGATTCTTATCTCCGCACTGATAAGCCCTGTTGAATGGACGGAATGATTTCCGAAGAGTCCATCTACGAAACATTAGAGTCAGGATGCTTGAGGTAACATCAATGACAAACGTTTTAATTGTATCAGTTCTCTCTCTCTCTCTCTCTCCTTGTATATATATATATATATATATATATATATATATATATATATATATATATATATATATATATATATATATATATATACAATTATATTAAAAATATCGACATGTTCTGCCTATTCAATTTTTTTATTAACTTTTTCAAACATCTGAACTAGTTCTTTGATATAATCGGTAAATTTATCAAACGATTTTTGTTTTTACTTTTTATTTTTTCCGGCGTTCTTTCGAATGTTGCTTCATTTGTTTTCAAATATTTCTTTTCAAAGAATCAACGGCTACCTAGCACAGGCGTAGGAGATGCAAATATGCCCGGGTTCGTGTCCAGGTGTGCTGTTAGACCTCAGGGATTGTTGGACCTCTTAGCTTTAGCTATTGTATCGATTCGATTGATTTGTTTTCTACGGCTTATCAACCTTTTGTATGTTATTTAATCCAAAATTCTTTTCTTTTCTTTTTTTTTTTTTTTTTTTTGATGATAATAATGCTTTTATTTTGAATAAAATAGTTTGAAATTTCAGGAATTTCAAGTTAAATAAAAATGAAAAGAGCTACAGTTGAAATATCTCTTTGATTGATTCATTTATTTTTACGGTTTATCAACACTTTACAGATTCTTTAGAGCCAGAAAATATTTTTAGAGTGTATGAATTTTTGTGCGGAGATAATAAAGATTCAGTGTTACAAGTTTACTATTTACATTATTCGGACTATTGTCCTCATCTTTTTCGCCATATTTATTACAACGTTTCGGCCGTTGTACGCTCCGGCCTTCTTCAGGTGGTTGGAATGTCGAACTGAACCCTTTATTTCACTCACTAGGGTAGACTGTTCTAGGTCCACGTGACATGTTTAATGGATATCAGTTATCAGTTATCTCCTGTTAATTCCCCTCTCCAAGTTCTCCACTGCCTTAACCGGGTATTGAACTCATACTCATTGAGTCGTGTCACTGGATCTAACCAACGCCTTTATCCACTGTGCCCTGTGTCCTTGACATTCCAACCACCTGAAGAAGGCCGGAGCGTACAACGGCCGAAACGTTGTAATAAATATGGCGAAAAAGATGAGGACAATAGCCCGAATAATGTAAATAGTGTACACAATACCTCATCTCAGAAATATAGACAGATACAAGTTTAATTAAATCATAGCTGGAGGGGAGTAGTGGTGTCATGCCTTCCCCAAGGATATCTGCGCATAAGTGAATATACCGAACACGACAGGGATTAGAACTCGTCCCTCCGACTAACAATTCCGAGTCGTTATCCATTACATCACCCGCACACCCAACTTCACAGTACCTCGTATTCCCAAGCGGTTACCCATCTAGTTACTGACCAGACTCAAACGTTGCTTAACTTCGATGTTCGTAGGCATCTGGTGTTTTATATGGTTTTATGGCCGTAAGCGCAGGAATGGATATAAAAACTTATGATGCGATGATGCTTCTAAAAAATTAACTTAAATGATAAGACAGATTAAAAAAAAGATAAAAAAGCAACATCTTCTAAAACGCTACAGGTGAAATTCTATATTTGTATTAAAATTCGAATTTGGAGAATTGAAACGTTAATATATTTAATGTTTATTCACTTTAAGTTGACTTTGATGTTTTTCATTCGTAACGACAACCTTTTAAACAGCTCAATATAGCAAACATATAAATCTAATATTGGAAAAAGTAGTTATATTGGACTTTTACGTTTTCGTCCATAAAATCGCGTTGGAAATAACGCTGAAAAAATAGATTTCCCGAATTACATATTATGATTGCAGTCATAAGTTAATATACACATTCTTTACGGGCAGATGTTTGCAGGGTTTCCACACGTTCATAGATTTTTTTTCTAATAGCCATATATATATATATATATATATATATATATATATATATATATATATATATATATATATATATTTCAGCATTTCACAACCAGGGTTCCCCGGAATCCTAAGGTTCTGCAAAAGTAACCAAGGGTTCCGCGAGAACAGATGAGATAAGCTAATGCACTTTTGACTTTTTATTTAATGTCATATACATAATATTACTCTTTAAATTCTGTTTACATTTATAGGTATATGATATTGGTTACTTATGTTTATTTTTTTTACGTTTGAGTTGTTTTTGTGTGAATGAAAATTCCCTGATGAAGTATTATAAACGAGCAGTATAATTTTTTTTTAATATTACCGAAAAATTTGACAAAGAAGTATTAATTTTTCCTTAAACCAGTTATTCAAAAATATATACTATGATATTTATCACATGAACTACGATGAAAATAAAATGAGAAAGAAATGGTATATAATTTTGTTTTTGCGCAGGGGTTTCTTGAGACATGTAATTTATTTTAAGGGTTTCGCAAGGGTAAAAATGTTGAGAAACGCTGCTTTAGATAGATAGATAGATAGATAGATAGATAGATAGATAGATAGATCGTCGTCGGCACCCGCTCGTATCCGACCATCGGGATCGACATCCTCTCTCCTTGTTCCTTTTCTCCCTTCTGGTTGCAGTGACAGAGATGGCTTTGAAGGCCCAGCCTACTTCTGAAGAGTCGTGAGCAGGAATCACAGAGATGTGTGGTTAGTGCATACAGTTGGGCGAGTCGAGACCTCCTGACAGCACGTTTCATATTTTCTTCATGTTGATTGTTAGTCACGGAAGTCTAGCCCCACCCCCTCGGGTTGTCCTACGCTAGGAAGGCTGATTTGCAGCAACGATTTCCCAGGTCACAGGGTCTATGTTGGTGTGTGTCAGGGATGTTTTAAAATGTCCCTTGAAGTGTCGTTTTGGACCTCCGCGTAGATAGATAGATAGATAGATAGATAGATAGATAGATAGATAGATAGATAGATAGATAGATAGATAGATAGATATTGCATAATGGCATATAGCTAGCTTTGCATGAGTGATACTAAGTTGGAGGCTTTCGGCCATATCAAGTTGAAACACCGGTTCCTGTATGATCACCGAAGTTAAGCAACGTCGAACCTAGATGGGTGACAGTTTGGGAATAACAGGTGCTGTAAACTAGAAGGTGTGAGTGGTTCAATTGTTAAACCTATGGGTTAATTAATAAGATTTGTATCACTGGATATCTGTTTCCAAAAAGAATTCTTACAATCTAAAAATATTTTCTGTCTTTAAATAACATGCAAAGCGGTAGAAAACATATCAGTCAATCAATACTAGCTCGGAATTTAGACACAAATGTAAAATAGATCAATAGCTAGCTTACTAGATAGATAGATAGATAGATAGATAGATAGATAGATAGATAGATAGATAGATAGATAGATCATTAAATAAGATATATAGATATATATATATATAGATAGATAGATCATTAAATAAGATAGATAGATAGATAGATAGATAGATAGATAGATAGATAGATCATTAAATAAGATAGATAGATAGATAGATAGATAGATAGATAGATAGATAGATAGATAGATAGATGTAAATCGTGAGATATAGTTATGACGGCTGACAAATATTACTGGTCTGCAATCAATACTAGGTCGGAATTTAGGCACAAATGTAAAATAGAATAATAGCTAGCTTACTAGATAGATAGATAGATAGATAGATAGATAGATAGATAGATAGATAGATAGATCATTAAATAAGATAGATAGATAGATAGATATATATATAGATAGATAGATAGATAGATAGATAGATAGATAGATAGATGTAAATCATGAGATACAGTTGTGACGGCTGACAAATGTTACTGCTCTACAAGTTTTCACGAGTTGGGTACTTTGGAAATGAAATGTGCTAATTCTTATGAATTTTGGTACGCTGAATTCGAAAATGACCATGAAATTATATGATTTGCTTTAGATTTAGAGATATTTACTCAGTTATGTTACATACATCAGTACATTAGATGTCTCCTAAAAAAAAAAATTAGCTTTGCAAAATATGCCTTGATGTTCTGTTCTAGGTATGCCACCAGAGCAATACACAAACACATCAAGAAGATAATATATGTTTTTATTGAATAAAATAAAGCCGGGAAACTCTATTCAGAAATATATGCATTCGAAGTTATTCAGCAACCTCACGTCGATTCTTAATTTGTCTTTTGTAAAATGTAGAAGGGTCATCTTTGGTCACAGTCCAACAATAATCGGCCAGCATTGATGGAGTCCATCTTCCTAGATACCTTTTTTCCTTTGATATATTGTTTTGATGAAATTATTCACCGTGTTCGTCACTAACAGTACCACAAGTTTGAGGGAAAACAAGATGCAAGTCTCAGAATTGGATTTTCAACGAAATGTCAGCCCAATGTCAGGAGATTTATTGCAAGATACTTGTATATCTAAGAATGTCTTCCACCAGTTTCATGCTCTTTGATTACCCAGAAAGTTGATTGCCATTAACTTGAAAGCTTTTTATGCAGTTGTTTTTCCTTTCCTCGTAGTACACTGTCAACATTTTAATCCAAAAGAAGCCTTCACGAAATGTTTCGTAACACAAAGTGAAGCAGTTGCAAGAAAATTTCCTTTAAATCAACTAGTGAGGGATGCTGAACAGTTTTCCACCCAGATTATAGTGATTATCGTAGCGGCCATTTTCTCTTGATGTAATGAGAACTTGTGTCTCGGCTGTCCCATTCACAAAGAAAATAACAGTACTTTGTATATCGACCTTGCAGTCGTAACAAGAGAGCAACAACCTTCAAACTGTCCGCAACGTTGCTAGTTATGTTGCTCATAGTTTATATACCTCAGTAGTTGTTTCATATTGGCATAAGTCTCTTTTCATGTGGACTGCATGACCAACTGGACTTGAAGGTAAAACTTTACCATTGTCTAACAAGACAGCTTTGAGGCTTTTCTTAAGAAGAATCAACAATCAGCTTCCATTCCTATTGATTGATTTTAAATGATTGCATAAGATCACTGTCATCCTTGGAGCACACCAAATCCCCTTTCATGACAAAAATGGGACTAGATCCTTGTGACGATCACGAAAATTGGAAATCTGTACATCAGCAGCTTTTCGTTTTCATTCGAGAAAGTTTTCACCGTCATCGTGTTTTGCAGCAATCAGAAAAAGGAAATAATAGTTTGACCCAAGATCAGGTGAATATAACGGGTTGGGTAGAACAGACTAACCAAGTTCCAAAATGTATTCCTGAGTTATTCTTTGTTTTATGCTGCCTTATACTGTAATGTTGAACAACATTATTCTTTTCCACTGCTTCAACATATAACCTGGAAACTAACAGCTCTGCTTTATGCTTAAGATGTTCCCAAACTATTATTAAGTTCTTTTATGTCACTTTGTGTTATAAGGTGCTGTACAGAGACGAATGTTGGATAATAATCTTGGTCATATGAATTTAATGATTCCTGCTCTGGGGTTTCATTGTCTTCCCCATCATCTGTCTCAATTTCCTACGATTCCGTTTGCTTCCAGGATTGATATGTCTTCATTATGGGCGATAGGACACAAACCTGATGTAATGTTTGGATATTCTTTTATCAATTAACAATTATTGGCACCATATAGACGTAGTAAGCATTGACTAGATCGTCTGACTCTCTGCAAATCATGGGCACTGCATAAGGTTAGCCATTAAATGAGATTTATTGCACAGGTATTATATCAGATGTGTGGTGCCCACTTCCATGCAGTTTTTCTTTTCCCCGTAGTACACTCTCAAACTTTTCACCCAAATGAATTTCACCAACAAAGATGTCTTCCTTTATCTTTGTTTCCCTTGTCCTGGAAAATTTCTTCTGTACATACATGAATGCTGCTTTCGTTTTGTTCAAAGCTTTCACCAAATGTTTCATAAGACCAAGCTTGAGGTGAAGGGATGTCAATAACATTTTCTTTAAATTAACTAGTGACAGATGCTGAACAGTTTTCCACCCAGGTTATAGTGATTATTGTAGTAGCCAGTTTCTCTTGATTTAATGATAACTTGTGTCTCGGCTGTCCCATTCACAAAGTAAACAACAGTACTTGGTATATCCGCCTGGCAGTTCTAGCAAATGAGCAGCAACCTTCAAACTGTCCACAGAGTTGCCAGTTATGTTGATCATAGTTGATACAGTTCAGTATTTGTTTTATATTGCCATACGTTTCGTCCATGTGAACTGCATGACCAACTAGGTTTGAAGGTAAAACTTATTTATGCAACAAGACAGCTTTGAGACTAGTCTTCGAGGAATCAATGAACAGCCTCTAGTCACCAGGATTGTTTGTGATGTTAAGTGATTAAATAATACCACTGACATCATTGTAGCACACCAACTCACCTCCCATAAGGAAGAAAGGGACTACACCCTTGTAACGACCACGGAAATGAAAAATCTGTCCATCTTAGGCTAATAGATTCCACTGCTGTAACCTGGCACCTAACAATTTTGATTTACTCTTAGGAAGTTCCAAATCTCTAAGTCTTTTAGGTCACCTTGAGTTACGAGGTGTAGAGACGGATGTTGGATAAGGATCTTGATCATATGAAGTTGATGGGTGCTTCTGTGACTGGTAAGTCTTCATTATTGGGGACAGGACACAACGCTGGTGGAATGTTTGGGTATTGCAATGTATATTACTTTTTCTTTGAAAATCCCTTTAGCAATTGGCGGCACCATGCAGAAATAGCAATCAGTAGCATGATCGATTGGTTCTCTCCAAATTATGGATACTGTAAAAGGCATGGATTGGTTAGGTATTCACTGATATTTGTTGCACAAGTATTACAGCAGATGTGTGGTACTCACACACATGGTAGAAGTTATCGACTTTGTTCGGACATTCAGAGGCATTTCTGACAGGTCAGTGTGAAAACCTGAGTAGAAATACGAAAAATAATTAGTTTATTAGGAGAATAATTTTATATAATAAGGTTATTATGAGAATAATAATTAATTTAGTAAGGACAAAAATTTTGATGAAATATTCATATAACACGTGTACTGTGTCTCGGAATCTAAAGTCAATCAACAATTTTAGATATCACTTTTATTTCCAGAGCTCCAAAATTAGCTAAGAGTGGCTACTTTTGTTTCTGAAATTTTCATGGTTTAGATCAGTGTATTTAAATCTTATACTTAACGTTAAGTGATAAATAGATAGATAGATAGATAGATAGATAGATAGATAGATAGATAGATAGATAGATAGATGCAGCAACGCAGAGTTCATACTGGGTAGAGAGACGATAAATTAAAAGACGAATGTAATACATACATATATATATATATATATATATATATATATATATATATATATATATATATATATATATATATATATGTGTGTGTGAAAATATTGTAGAAAATAGGAAAGAAACTGGTTTGGTAAATAATCCAAAGTTCCTTAGTATTTTTGTAATTATTTTTAAAAAATAGTGCTCGATACGAAAGTAGAGCATAAATATAATTATTTATTTAAAAATATGATTCCAACTCGCTACATAAGAGGTCTCATGTTTCAAAACAAGAGCCGAAAACTTCAAAATAATATTTGAATTAACTTGAGTTAAAGTAGGCTCTGTTCCATCTTCAAGCGAAATTTTTTTGGGAATGACTTATTTCTGAAATTTACGAGTTTTAATAGTATGGTCAGAAGTGAAATCAAAAATTTCCATGGTAACATCAAGGGCGGATTGTTTAGAATCGGCAGGGGTGGGGTGTTAATAATTTGTATCAGTATAGAGTTACTTTCATAGATGCCGGGTCACGGTAAGGTGGGGGTGGCTAAATTTATGACGGAGGAAGTTTTCGCATAGTCTGGCTTGAGCGTCTACGGAGATTTATTTATTTATTTTTATTTTATTCTTTTATTATATCTCTTTATGAAAGGGATTTGTGTATATGAAAAGGCCGTAACGTTTGTTATTCATAAAGGGTTATCAATTTTTGTAGGGTATTAAAACTATGTATATGGGCTATGGATTTTAAAATTTATTTTATTGTATGCGTGTTTTTAGCTAGTTATTCAGAGCGTAAGTTCGGTTGTGTCGGCAGAAAACCGTTAATTCTTGCCTGTTGTTTAATAGGTTTTTATTGTTTAGAAGCTTAATAATGTGTAGTTTCTCATGGAGGCACAAAGGGCATGGGTCATCCCAAGTTTTGCAAGTTCTAGTCCTGTTAATGATATATATATATATATATATATATATATATAGTGGGTGAAACAAATATTCGTACACATACAAATTTCTAATTTATTGTATTTGCAAGCAATGCATAAATATACTTTACAGATGCATAATACCTAAATAGGCACAGAAATCAGAAAAATGATTTAATAGAAATAAATCTCATTTATTCATTTTAATGTGTGAAAAAAGTATTCGTACAATACAAAAAGAATACATGATCTTTAATACTTTGTAGAATAGCCATTATTCACTTCTACAGCAACCAACCTCTTCTTGTAGTTCTCAATTAATGATTTGTAAATTTTAGCTGGTATTTTGTTCCATTCTTCATATGGTCTTCAGATTCCGGGATGTTTGTTGGAGCTTTCGATTAGATTTGAATTTTCAATTAACGCCACAGATTCTCGATTGGGTTTAAATCAGGAGACTGACTTGGCCATTTCTGGATATTTACATTATTTCCAGCAAGCTATTTCTTCGTAAATTTTGCAATGTGCTTTGGGATCATTATCTTGTTGGAAGATCCAATCAGGAAAAAGTTCAAGATTTTCAACAAAATCATTAAATTTGCTTCCAAAATATTTTGATATGCTGCGACATTCATTCTACCATTTATTACTCATATGTTGCCAGTACTTATTTCAGAAAACTTCCCCAAACCATAATGCTGCTGCCACCAAATTTCACTGTTGGAACTGTGTAGTTTTGTTTGAAGGCATCGCCATTTTTCCTCCATACATGATTTCTAGAATTACGTACAAACAATTCAATTTTGGTTTCGTTTATCTATAAATACTCTTTCTCAATAAGATTTTACCTTATCTTTATATTCACGAACAAATTTCAACCTGGCATCTCCGTCTTTTCAATAGTATTGGAGTTTTCCAAGGGGAGTGTGACTTTAGATTATGCCTATGAATTTCATTCTTTATTGTCCGTTAGTATTATGGGACCTTACTCATAATAGCATAATGGACTATTCCATACGTAATAAATGCCGTGCCTCAAGAGGAAACGGAGAGTTCAGTTCCAAGTCGGGCGACCGGCTGACCGGCTGATCGGTTGAACTCTCTGCCTACGGGTGGGGAGGAACCCGAAGGAGGCTACGCCGAAGGGCGGTGTCTCTTTCGGGGAGGTAGACCGACCCTGAACCCGTTTATACGGGTTCAAAGGGCATATTTTTGGCCGAGCCCACGGGCTCGGAGATCCCACGTTAAACCGGCCTTGTGCCACATGATGCCCTTGTGGGGAGGGTGACTAAATACCGTTCAGTCCGAAGTCGGGCGACCGGCAGATCGGCTGATCGGTTGAACTCTCTGCCTACGGGCGGGGAGGAACCCGAACGAGTCTACGCCGAAGGGCGGAGTCTCTTTCGGGGAGGTAATGATGCCCTCGTGGGGGGGGGTGACTAAATACTGTTCAGCCTGAAGTCTGGAGTGAGGTCCGTCAGAAGTCTATCGGTCAGTCAGAGCGAGCGAGTCAGTCAGTCGAGTCGCGTTCAGACAATATTTTTTTTGTTTGTTTTTTTAAGAATTTCACCCCAAGCAAGGCGGGACGCAAGGGGTTACAGAAAATTTAGAGCAAGATCAGATAGAAGTGATAGAAGAAAGGATCAGGGTAGTGGATAGATCAAGGCAACTGGAGATGTCGATTGACATTACACTTGAATAGCTGGAGATTATAGCTCACAGGGAAACAGGAAAAGGGAAGGGAGTTCCACAGGCGAGAGGTGCGAGACATGAAGCTTTTAGAGTAGAAGAGACGGCTACATTTAGGAGTTTCGACAGTGAAGGGGTGAGAGCGGGATGCCAGCCTCGTAAGGCGCTGGAGCTCATGACGTCTGGGAACCAGCGAATGCAGCTCCTCGGAGCAATTTCCATGAAAGTATTTGTAGAACAGAAAGAGGGAGGCGACGTCGCGTCTGTGAGAAAGTGACTGTAGACGAGACGCCAGGGCAGGGCCAACTACATTGTATATCCGCCTCTGGAGCCTAGGAAGAACTCGGAGGCAAACAGAAGGGGCACCAGACCATATATGGCAGCAATACTCCATGCAAGGGCGAATTGTTGATTTACTACTAAACCTGATTGTTCGTACTAACACTTTTTACTTCTTTGTATATATTCCTGTTTGTAATATATCTGTGTTATTCCATATCCGTGTTCGAGTTCTTCTTTATTGGTTCTACCTTGGACTATCACTGTGGTACAAGGAACCGGGCCATAACAGTTAGTGGCACAGATTTTTGATGAAAGCAAATCATTCTGCAACTCTTGACGAGTAATCATAAGATTTTGATTAATTTGACGCATTAATTTCTTGGAATATCTTGAAGAAATCTTCCGTAGAGCACATGTTCTTCTTTGGTCTTCAACTGTTTTGAGTTTTTTTTATACCTTGCACTGAATGAACTAATGGTAGTACACGGTATATTCAGGTTGTCTGTGATTTTCCTATAACTTTTTCCTTCTTTCCAGAGCTTAATCAGTTCTCTTTGCAAATTTGTCAATTCTTTACCTTTACGGCTTGATGAAAACCTTCTTGCACGAATATCAATTACAGAATGTTCTGTTTTTATTTTTAGGTTAAAATAACTACAGATAAGATTATTGAAACATTCTAGAATATTCCACTTGAATAATCTAGAATATTAAAGCAATTTAAATCTTTTAAAATCTGAAATTCGTATTGTACAAATACTTTTTTCACCCATTAAAATGGAATTTATTTCTATTAAATCAAATTCTTTTCTGTTTTCTATGCCTATTTCGTTTATAATAAACAGTATTAATAACATCTATCGACCTGAATGTCCGAGAAATTTTCATAGAAAATATACGTCCTCCGACAGGATTCGAACCTATATCCGATGCGGAACCGTCATTTAGTTTGACGTGCCTTTAACCGATTTGGACAGAGGAGCGTTCGGTTAGGAAGGCCAAATTTACTGTATTTGAACTTCAATCTTCTATGAATCTCCCACGTACATTCATATCTGCTCATGGCGTATCAAATGTAAACAAACGCTCCTCTGTGGCCAAATCGGTTAAAGGGACGTCAAGCTAAAGGAGGAATATTTTCTGTGAAAATTTCTCGGACATTCAGGCCGGTAAATCTTGTTTAATACTGTTTATTATAAACAGAGCATTTACTTAAATATTTCTATCTATAAAAAGAATGTATAAACATAAAAATGTCTTAAAATAATTGTCGAACATTGTCCATTTCATAATATATATATATATATATATATATATATATATATATATATATATATATATATATATATAGAGAGAGAGAGAGAGAGAGAGAGAGAGAGAGAGATAGATAGATAGATAGATAGATAGATAGATTTTTTCAGGAATGTACGATTCCTTATTGCGTATGCATAAAATAAAAATCCTAAACTAAGAATTCTGAAAAGTCATGGGCATGCTATTTTCTATGTTCTCGATGGCTGACAATTACCACATGTATTACTTCATCCACAATTATCCTCCCCACTACTCCCGCTCGTGAACAGAGATAGAGCGATACTTGCATAGGCCCCTAGGAAATATTTCAAACTCGTTATACTCAAGCAACTGATATGCAATTATTATTATTATTATTATTATTATTATTATTATTATTATTATTATTATTATTATTACTGCTACTACGACGACTTCCATTTTACACATTTATTTTCAACCTTTTAACCTTCATTTGTTTTATAATTAAATGCCGGGTTACAACCAATTACCTAGTGCAAGTGAAGGAAGTGAGTTTTGTTTTTTTTGCGGCGGGGGGGTTCACTTAATTAAACAAAAGATAGTTATTAATAAGAAAAAACAAAACAAACGTAAATGGACGAAGCTCTTCGCAAGATATGATCTGTCCTTGTGAGAACAATTTTTGAATACTGGGGGGGGGGGAGATGGTGCACTATGGATTGTGTTGATTCGTTCTTGCTTTCCTCTCTTTATCAGACCCAAAGCTCCAAACCACAACAAGAAGTTTTAGTTTTTAAGTGCAACAAAGTTTCTTATTTCAATCTCCAGGTCATTGTATTTGCTAAGTTTTTTTGCCACTTGGTACGCCTCGTATCAATCAGTGTGCAAACCATTTTTTTCTTTTCTCTCTTTCATAGTAATGACAGGGCGATTTGCTCGTATTGTTCGATCTGTGTTGATAGAAAAATCTCAGAGGATACTAACATTTTCCTCCTCAGCTACAGATTCAGGATGATCGTAGGAATTTGAAACTGCTTTTATCCCATACAGATGAAAGACCTTCCAGTGCAGATAGTGACCTACCCTGTCATGATGGGTTTTGTACTCAGCGGGTGGGAGTATTGCGCATATTGTGATAAGTTGATCAATAGTTGCAATGCATTTCTCACAGAACCGACATTATTATTATTATTATTATTATTATTATTATTATTATTATTCCTGGTGTGTACTCATTTCTTTCCGGGTCTCAACCAGAGACATATGGTCAGAAATGGCATCATGGCATTTTCCACAGAGCAATTAAAGTACACAGACACACACGCATATTTTATAGGGATAAAGCCCTTCGTAAGGTGTGGGCTGTACTCGTGAGAACAACTTTTTGTATATCTTTAAGACATGGGTTACTAGGAATCCCTTCAAAGTGTCTATCGGAATACGCTCCAACCAATCCAAGGGCTCCAACTACAACAGGGATTGTTGATGTTCCCATGTGCCACATCCTTGATTTCAAGGTCTTATATTTTGATAACTTTTTGAAAATCTTCAAAGATACATTGCAGTTCGTAGGGTCTGCCATATCAATAACGAGGCATTTTTTTTTTTTGCGGTTTCTAATAACGATGCCAGAGCGATTAGCTTTGATTGCTTTGTCTGTGTGTATTGTTTAGTCCCATAAAATTGTTACAGGTTTCTTCTCCGTAATCGGGTCTGTGTGGTGTTCATACCAATTTCTTTCAGTTTTCTTTTCGCAGAAGTGGCAGATTTTCCAGTTCAGATATTGGCCAACTCTGTCATGCCGGGTTTTATATTCAGTGGGAGCCGATACCGTGCAACCTGATACAAGATAACCAATTGTGTTTGGATATTAATCACAGAATCTTCATTTTGGGCTAACACAGGTTTTTAGTAGATGTGCTTGATAATTTCTCGTTAAAAAGCATTTGTCCTGTACACCAAGGATAAAAACTCCGGTTTCAGCTTTAACCCTGCATTTGGTAGCCACTGATGGGTACGAAGTTTGTTTACATCAGCTTGTTTGCTACGGAAGCGGTTTATCTTGCCATCGTTTCTGTATCTGGTTGGTTGCATTTGCTTTTGCTTTCTTTTTTAATTATTTTGCAACTTCAGTCGGCGTATTGTTCTCGACTTGTATTTTTACACCCCCTTTTGAAACTCCATTTTGTACTTGTTGGCTTCCTTTATTACTGAATAAATTCGCTTACTATTTTCATGTTCTTTGACACATATCAATATCCAGTCTTCTGTAGTTTCCTGGTATCTTTAAAGACCAATTGTTGTAGTTTTGTAAGACAGTTCTAGTTGAGCTAATCCTCTTCCTCTTTCTGATCTGGGTACATACAGACGATCAAGCTTTGGGATGATGTATGTGGTAGCAAGTGAAAAGCTTCCTCGTTTTGGCGTTCATTCGCTTAATGTCAGCTACGGTTCAGTTAAAGATGTTGAAACTGTATTGCACCACAGGGACAGCCAAGGTGTTTATGGCTGATATTCTTTTTTTTTTTAGCTCAGTATTCAATACCAGACGTACATTCCTGTAGTACTCCATTCTTATCTTCTCCTTCATTTCGGTATACTGTATACCATTCCTTTGCTAATTCCTAGGTACTTATAAGGTTCATCTTATTCCAGTTCCCTAATCTTTGTGACAAAATCTAAATCTACTGCAATTTTCTAGGATTATTTTGTTTATCAACAGTTGGTCTTTGCAACCATATGAACCTCTCCTGCATCATTTCTGTTCTGTAATTCTCCCTTTCTTGAATGTTACTTTTGCATTTTTATCTAATCCGAAATCCGTACCTGTGTCGTCACTGAAACATTTTACAGAGGAGACCCTTCAACTCATTGTCGTCTTTGCAAAGAGTTGAGATCCTCCATCTAGAGCAGGTGACTGAATACATTCTTGTTTAGTTTTTAACCATAGCTACTGTTGTTTAGTCTATGCTTAATGGGGATTAAGGACAGAGAAAACAGAAGGGATTACAGGGAGTCTCCTTGAAAAATTCCACGTCGGATATTCAGGCGGTTGGAGATGGCAGTGCCTCTGGCATGATTTAGGTATAGTGTGGTGTTCCACATTCCCATGGTGTGCTTAAAGAAATCTACTACCACGGGGGAGACTTTGTACATTTCCAAAGTCTTAAGGATCCAAGAGCTGCGCTAAGATTTCTACATCGTCTCCTGCAATTTTCTAGGATTATTTTGTTTATCAACAGTTGGTTTTGCAACCATATGAACCTCTCCTGCATCATTCCTGTTCCAGTGGATGAATGTTGTTTGCTTCGAAAAAAGAGTGAGTACGATTCGTCAGGAAAACGTGATTTATACGTGGTGGACAGGCATGTTATTGGTCTATAGTTTTTCGGATCATCGGTTTCACTCATTTTTGGCATGAGATATGTAATACCTTCAGTGATCCATTCCGGGATTTCATTGGGATTATTTATAAGCATTGATAGAGTTAGTGCAAGGGTTTTATAGATTGATGGGAGATGACAGAGTTAGTAATTGGGCACCTTTTAATTTCCTAGAGAGTTCCATTTGGGGATTTCATTATTATTATTATTGTTGTTGTTGTTACTACTTGCACCTTCTTTCGCACGGTTTTCGTTCTTAACCAGACATAAATACCCGTGTTTGAGTTGACGCTCTGTTTATTATAAACAGTATTTATTTCGTCTGTCGGTCTCCGTACATGAGCAAACTCAATAAAGAAATTATGCATTTTATTCAGTTTTCTTGAGTAGGCGAACTGGTAAGCGAGATAAATACAGTTTAAAATAAACGGAGCCTCTACTGAAATACGGGTATCCGTCAAAAATAAAGTTTGAAGTAATAAAAATAAAAATAAAATATATTAGTTCTTTAGAAATATATATAATTACGTATATGTGTGTATGCCTGTGTGTGTGTGTGTGTGTGTGTGTGCGTAAAATGTCGAATATAATCAAAATATTCTGAAGACTAAAGACATTTTTAATTTTGTTTATAAATACTTGACGCAAAATAAAATAAATTTTCCTTCATAAAGCCCGCCTGAGAACGAAAAGCATCGGATAAAATAACATTTCTCTTTATATATATATATATATATATATATATATATATATATATATATATAATTAAGTTATAAGGAACTTGGTAAACCGAATTGGTAAATCCAAAGAGGATTAAATCCTGAGAGCTCAATGTGAGGACAGAGCTAATATGTAATGAAAAACAAACCACTTTAAGGTACCATTACGATAATTTATTTCACCTAAATCCTTTTTTAAGGATTCAGGATCATCAGGTAAAACTTCCAACAACGAATTGAGAGGAAAATGGGATTAGAAATTGGTGGGTAGTGTAATTTTTGTAATTTAATAGAGGGGGTTGAGAGTGGTAGTTAAACAGACAATATAAAGTATAGGGAGGAGTTAATTTTATATCTCTCTTTAATTTTTGTGAGGACAGAGCTAATAAGAGAGATATAAAATTAACCCCTCCCTATACTTTATATTGTCTGTTTAACTGCCACTCTCAACCCCCTCTATTAAATTACAAAAATTACACTACCCACCAATTTCTAATCCCATTTTTCCTCTCAATTCGTTGTTGGAAGTTTTACCTGATGATCCTGAATCCTTAAAAAAGGATTTAGGTGAAATAAATTATCGTAATGGTACCTTAAAGTGGTTTGTTTTTCATTACATATATATATATATATATATATATATATATATATATATATATATATTATTATTATTATTATTATTATTATTATTATTATTATTATTATTACTATAATTATTATTATTATAAGAGATTAATATATAAACATGCTTTTGTGGAGCGATTTCAACATGTTTTTATTATAATCTTTTAATAATAATAATAATAATAATAATAATAATAATAATAATAATAATAATAATGCTCTACTTTGTATTGAGCACATTTTTAAAATAAATGCTACGAACAGTGGGTGGGCGCTGAATCAGAATGTTTAGACAAACTTAATATAACGTTTATGGTAATAATAAACAATGTCAGATTATAAATAAAAAGCCATTAATTCCTTATAAAAATATAAATAAGATTTTTTACCTCTTGCCACAATTATCGGAACTTTATTTTCTATGTTAAATACGACTTTGACTAATTAAAAACACCGCTAAAACTGCATGGTTTTTGCTATATTGCTGTAGAGAATGCCTGTGTAATAATGGACTCAATTCCACTCGGGGTGGAATTCCCCCCTCAGGCCGTTCAGCGTTTAACAGGTTGTAGGAAGTCGGATCTTTTACATTTTGTGGGGTTTTACTTACAGAATTTGAAATCCATGACTGTAATATTCATTAGAATAAAATCGATTTAAGACGCTGCCATTCTATTGAACTTTTTCTCTATTGTACAGCGTGATCCGAAAGTCTTGTCACCTGATAATAAAAAAAAAGTAATGAAAACAATAGAACAACAAGTAATACAAAACCCATACACGGAATTCAGTTTATTCAGTTCCAATGGTACTCTCACACATCGAGAAGGTCTGTATGAACACCATCATTTTCGTGAAAACCATCTGAAATAGAAAATTATAGTATATAGGGGTGACATGACTTTCGGACCACCCTGTAGTGTGCATCAGTTTATTTATTTAAGTCAGTCAGTAGTTCACTACCGACTGTTCGGTTAAACTCTCTTCCTACGGACGGGAGGAACCCGAAGGAGGCTACGCCGAAGGGCGGAGTCTCCTTCGGGGAGGTAGACCGGCCCTGAACCCGTTTATACGGGTTCAATGGGCATATTTCTGGTCGAGCCCACGGGCTCGGAATGCCCACGTTAAAAAGGCCTTGTGCCACATGACACCCTTGTGGGGGTGAAGACTGAATATCGTCAGTTTATTTATTTATTAATTATTTATGAATTAAAACAAATTATTATACATGTATTCAAGTTTAAAAATCCATCAACATTTTCTATTGCTACTAAACATTTTTTTTAATCAATTCACCCCAAGCAAGGCGACAATGCCACTAAGACACAAAGAGTTACAGGGAGTGAAAGAGAACAAGAAGACTTTAGAAGGAACCGAAAACCAAATTCTAAACAGGAAACAAGGGATAAACCTATTCAAAATTAGGAGAGGAGTGTGAACCGGACGACAGGCTTCTCTCTATATATATATAAAAAAAAAAAGAAGTCCATGTAAATGTATATTTACTCATAAGGAAAAGAATGAATATTTTTTTTAATAATATGCAGGGAGCTGCAAAAGTAGGTATACAGTATGTATTATACCAATATTATTAGTATTATTAGGTTGGTGCAAAAATAATTTCGTTTTCTCACATAGTAACATATGTTGGAAACGAAATTATTTTTGCACCAACCTAATATAACAGTCGTTCTAGGATTCATTTAATACTAGAATATATTTATCTCGGTCACACCCTTTCACTGTCAAAACCGTTAAATGTAACCGTCTCTTCTTCTCAAACAGCTTCTTCTGTCGCTCTTCCCGTCTGTGGAACTCCCTTCCCCTTACTTACTTCCCCGATAATCTTTAAATATTCAAGTGTAATGTCAATCGACATCTGATACCTTGATCTTGTTCCCCTTCTTTCTCTGCATCCTTTCCTCAAACACGCTTCTTTACTATTATTCTCAATCCTCTGTAACCCCTTGCGTGCTAGTGGCACTCCCGCCTTGCTTGGGGTGATTTGTCTTAAAAAAAAAAAAAATTACTATTTTTATTTTCATAATTTTTATTATAATACATTTATTGTAATTTTTATTTTTAATAAATAATAATAAGAAATATTTTGCAGATAAAATGTTAATCTAAAGATGGGTGGTAATTTAACGGACAAGGAGTGCAAATGGATTTTGAAACAGTACTCTAAGTAGAATACTAAAAAATAAGAAAATTTCGCTAGAAATAAGAAAAAGAGTACTAAACTGCTATGCGATATCTGTCCTCCTGTATGGCAGTCAGTGCTGAGCAATCTCCCAAAAACGAAGAGGAAGCAACAGAAATCTGGTTCTACAGAAGGATGCTGAGGATACCATGGACCGAACATGTGAGCAACAACAAGGTTTTGGTGAATATGGAAACAAAAAGGAAACTAATGCATAACATCAGGAAGAGACAGTTGAAGTTTCTGGGGAACATAATGAGGAAAGAGGGATTAGAAAATCTAATACTCACGTGGCAGACAGAGGGTAAGAGGGACAGAGGAAACCAATGCATAACATATTTAGTGAGCTTAAGTAAACAAATGACGGAACAGAGCTTAGGAGAAATAACAGAAAGACAAAGTTTATTTAGAGCTACAAGGCACAAGAAGATGTGGAGAGCCATAGTCGCCTACGCCCTGAAGGGACACGGCGCATAAAGGAGACTGGAAGACAGAGAATAAGGAACATATGCGAAGACAGTGGCGGAAAACATTTGCGTTTTTTTTTTCACTGCTGTATACCTACTTTTGCATATTATTTGGAATGCATCTTTTGCGTCGGACAATCTTGGAAAGCTGTGGCGGGGTGACAGTCTGACATATTATGAGAAGGGTGGATAGGGCAAAGAAGGTTAGAACACATAGGAGTACTAATATTATATTTAAATGTTTTTTTTATTGCTTTTATGGAAGACCAACAAGGTACGTTTTGTTTCGTTTGTATGTTTTTTTTAGGAATAATTCTTCTATTGAATGGCGTTCATCATTGCTTCTCCGTATTTTCGGTTTGCTATTTATTATCAACACAGCTAGAAGTAAGGACGTCTTTATTCGTGTCTAACCAGGCTTGCATGTGTATGTTCGTGCCAATATATTATAAATTACCCATACAAAAGGCTGCATATTATACAAGCGACTGTATATAAAATGTTTATCGAATCGTTGCGCATTGATGAATTGCATATTAAAACTTTCCATTCGCTTTCTTCTTTTCATCTGTTCAATTCTGAATCTAGAAAAATAATTGTTATTCGAAAAAGATTGTTAATGCAATATTCACTCTAAAAATAGGAAAATATGTGTCGGCTTTAAATAACCTACAAAAGGGGTTGATAAACCGTAAAACGCAAGTAAGACATACTATCAATCTATAAAATTTTAATTTGCCGATTCGTCCATTGATGGAACTTATCAGTCCATCAGACGACGATTCGGCAAATGTAAGGAAACGGCAAATATAAGGATTTTGATTTGCGACAAATATTTATGAACAAAAGTATTTGCACTAAGTATTTATAAGCTTGTTATGGGAACTTACCTATAACGATAATGGACTCTTCCTGACACTATAAATACTGCGCCACTCGAGAGGTATAATGAATGAATGGTGTAACGAGCACTAGGTCATGACTGTTGAACTCTCTGATTTGGCAGAGAGGAACCCGGACGAAGCTTTGCCGAAGGGCAAGCTTTCGTCCGGGGAGGTAGACAGGCCCTGAACCCGTCTAAGCGGGTCCAAAGTGTATATTTATGGCCGAGCCTACGGGCTCGGGGAACCCACGTTAAACTCGGCCTTGTGCCACATGCAACCGTCGAGGGGGATGGCTAGATACCAAATGAATGGTGTAACGAACACCAGGTCATGACTGTTGAACTCTCTGCTTTGGCAGAGAGGAACCCGGACGAAGCTTTGCCAAAGGGCAAGGTTTCGTCCGGGGAGGTAGACAGGCCCTGAACCCGTCTAGGCGGGTCAAAAGTGTATATTTTGGGCCGAGCCTACGGGCTCGGGAAACCCACGTTAAACTCGGCCTTGTGCCCCATGCAACCCTCGTGGGGGGTGGCTAGATACCAAATGAATGGTGTAACGAACACCTGGTCATGACTGTTGAACTCTCTGCTTTGGCAGAGAGGAACCCGGACGAAGCTTTGCCAAAGGGCAAGGTTTCGTCCGGGGAGGTAGACAGGCCCTGAACCCGAGGCGAGTTCAAAGGGTATACTTTTGGCCGACCTACGGGCTCGGAGAAACCCACGTTAATCTCGGCCTCGTGCCACATATATTCCTCGTGGGTGGGATATTAAATACAATGAATGGTGTAACGAGTCGAGACAATATTAGTTCACTCTAAACTAGACGGACAGTCATTACTAACACCTTCAACTTCTTGTACTATATTTCTGTTGTTATATATCTTTGTTATTCTACTCTTGTGTTGGGGTTGTTCTTCCTTGGTTCTAACCTTGGACCATGGACTGTGGTGGAAGGATATTGGACCATAACAAAACTCAAGTAAAAATGTTAGTTTTTCAGAATTTTTTTTAGCTATATCTGAAATTTTTCACACACACACATACACATACACACGCACGCGCATATATATATATATATATATATATATATATATATATATATATATATATATATATATATATTCCTAAACAGTTAATATATTTTATTTTTTAATCCGACATATTTTATTCTTTATGTCAGTGTCAACGAAACTGAAAAGGGCCCGATGCAAAGAACCTGAATGTGAGGTGTATCACAAGAGAGAAAACCCCCATATACGGCCGTCTCAATATATCTCCTTGGTGAGAAAAACAAGAAGACAGTCGCTTCGGAGAAACAGGTTTCTTTATTCGTGGATTCACATGGGATATGTAAGTGGCACTTGCGAGTCACTTACTTAGCTGCTGCTGATTTGTGTTTTCTCTCACTACATATTTACGTGCCGGAATTTCTCTCTGACCAGCAAGAACTCTATCACTGCCTGACTCTCTGTCGTTCCTTACTCTCCCCGTGACACTAACTCGGACAGCCCTTTATCTGGAATGTGGTATGAATAACTACATTCAGCCTAAGTCATTTGATTCGCAACTTTTTTATTTTTTCATTTTTCTACTGCGGGTGGCTGCTTTGAAACTCTCACATCTTGATTTTTTTGTTGTTGGATGTCATAAACCTGCCAGTACCGCAGGCCCAGATAAAAATCATTTACAGTCAACGTGACTACCAGGATATCCAAGTCAATCATACTGGACCTATTTTCTTAGAGATTTATCTTGTTTTCTGCCCGATAATTGTTGTATTCGCTTCTATTCGGTTTGATTCACATCGTATTCTATTCTGTACGATTTATTATATTTTCTGCAGTATTCTATTATATTCTATTTTATTTCGTTTGTATTCTCTTGGATTCTGCTTGAGTTACATTGTATTCTACTGTATTGCGCCCGATTTCTGTTGTATTCTGACCCATTTCTGATTTATTCATTATATTACTTTCTATTCTATGATATTTCTTCGATTATTTTCCATTTTAATAATATATATATATATATATATATATATATATATATATACACTAGTCTCATTAATCATTACTTTGCTTCCATTCATCTATCTCCATATCCGTATATATATATATATATTATATATATATATAGATAGATAGATAGATAGATAGATAGATAGATATGAATAGATTAAGATAAATATGAACAGAATGAGATAGATAAATAGATAGATATGAACAGACTGAAATCGATATGAAACTACCAATTATTCGATTATTTTCGATTTTAATAATGTATATATATATATATATATATATATATATATATATATATATATATATATATATATATATACTAGTTTCATTTGCTTCTATTTATCTATATCCGTATTCGTGTATATAGATAGATAGATAGATAGAAAGAAACAGAATGAAATAGATATGTAACTACCAATAATAATTAAAGTCAAACGTGCGTAAATTTAATCAGATTTCTATGATTGAAAATCTGCATCATAGGTCTTGTTCCTGTGTTAAAGAAATGCTTCTGCTCCTAATCCTAGGGCAATGAAAAATAATGTATCAGTTCTCGACACCTAATCCATCAGGGGAGACAATCCATCTCTCTCCTAACTTTGGCGATAAAACTAACAAGTTCGATTAATGCATGTCTCAACAGACGTCTCCAATTTGAGACCAGTCATATTTATGTTGAAGTTATTGTCTGCGGCAATCACGGTTTTAGGTAAATTTACATCATGATTATTACAGATTTTACACGTTACAGCATGTACTGTAAAATTTTCTCGGGTATCGCTAATTATTATTATCACAGGCACCATAAAAGGATTTTTTCTTCTTCGATGTGTTGTGTCTCTCCACAAGGTGAACGATCATGGCGCTCCACAGTTTCCTATTATTTGTAACTCTTAGTAAATTTTGTCTTTTCCCTGTTTCTGCCAATCCCTTTTCTGCTAACCAGATACACAAGCTCATTGGGTAGGTTAGGCGCTGCTTTCCTCGGTGCCTCTTGCCTTCAATTTGCCCTTTGAGTGTTCAATTTTCTAAGCCCTCTTTCCTTGACCTAGAACTTTCAACTATCTCTTTCTGATGTTACAGTAACGACGAAATTATTCGTACAACCATCATTTTGTTTATATTTTTATCCATTTCTCAGAATCTAATGCCCGTATGATGGCAGGTTTTTTATGTTAATAAGCACACAAAAAAAAAAGGAATATAAAACTTAATTTTCAGAACAATAGATTAAATACAACAAATTTGACAGGCGAATTATTCAAAATAGAAAAAGATAAAGTTATTCATACAGGATGAAAAATAGAAAAAAAAATTGAACAATTTTCAAAATATTAATAGTCAATAGCATGGCCTTACATCTTTATAATTTGCTGCAATCGTTTTCTAAAGCTTTTGATGAGATTTGAAAAAATCTTTTCTGGGATTTTCTTCCGTTTTTCATGGTTTTTTGGTGACCGACGATTGATTCGAACTTTCAATTTTTGCCATAGATTTTCAGTAGGATTCAAGTCAGGAAAGCCGTAGCAGAACTGTAATCTTTTTCTGAAGCCACCTAGTCACTGATTTAGACGTTTGTTTGGGATCATTATCTTGCTGGACAATAAATCGCCGTCATAGATGAAGATTTTGCGCTGATAGTTGTAGATTTTCATCCAGAATTTTGATATAGTCTGAAGATTTAATTATTCCTTTTATTGCAATTAACTGTCCAGTTCCTCTTGAGCTAAAACAACCACAAAACATCATCGAGCCTCCTCTATGTTTTAATGCTACTACTGTGTTCTTTGGGAAGAAAGCCTCGCCTTTCTTGCGCCACATCTTTTGTACATCGGTACGACCATAATAATTTCGTCTTTGACTATAAGTATAAATGTCCTTTTTGTTTCTATTTTTCGCTAAAACTTCGTCGTTGTCCACATGTTCGATAGATAGTATTCTCACCATTCTTCTGTAGGGCCGCATGTCTGTTGTCTCGTCTTTTCTTCATCTGTGATGTCACTGTCTAGCTTTCATTGCCATATAGGAGGACCGATATTACATGACAATTATGTACACTTTTCTTTCTTTCTAACGAGATATATTTTACTATAATAATGTGCTGGGTGTAATTTTAATATAGAACAAACAGTAGATAATTTTGAATAAAATGGAGTACAGAGAAAAATACATTGCAAATGATTTTTGTATAAAAGTTAATGACAAATGATTTTATAATATAATTCATTGGAATTTTTTAAATCGAAATACATTGTAAATGACTTTACAATAAAAATACATGGTAAATGGTTTTGCTACAAATATAAATTTTAAATGACATTATAAAAATGCATCGCCAATGATTTTACAGGAAAACGCATTGGAAATTATTTCCTCTAAAAATGTATTTAAAATAATATTACTATAAAAATATTACTATAAAATGCATTGCAAATGATTTTATGATAAATAAAATAGGAAGGTCTGTTTGTTTAATTTATTATTATACTTTTATATAATATCGTGCAAGGCGTTGAATATTGCGCTCGAAGTTGTGAATAAACTGTCCTAAGTCAATATTTTGTTTTGCTCAAGTACTTTCGACTATCGCAGTCATTATCAGGAACCAATGTTATATCTATGGTAATTAGAATTCCTTTGTCTACATTCCTGGGCAGCTGGAAGTTTGAAATTCTCTAGCATGACGGCTATTGGAAAAGAGGCTGCGCAAAAAGATTGAGATTTATTTGTTTTGTGTTATTTATTCATTTGATGTGATTTTTAATACTGTTATAATATATGCACACATTAATTATAAGATATGCCCTTCAAGATACCAAATCCGGTGGTGAATGATATTTTACTTAATGCGGGCTGTTATTTTTTGTATAATACTAGATTCAAGGGCTTTGAGTCTTTCCTTGCATTGGGTATTGTAGAGTATTGTGGTGTCTACTAATATTTTTCTTATGCTGATTGTTATATTGTGGTCATTCATAATGTTCTGGTAGATGTGTGCACGGATCACACTGGGTTTCGACAGGTAGCAGGTCACACACGCACAAGCACATATATGTGTGTGTATGTATATGTGTGTGTGTGAGTGTGTGATGCTAAACTGAAAGAGAGAATGTAAAAATCATATGTGACACGTATTGGACAATGTATATGTAGAGGATGGGACAAAATACAAGCAAATACCGTTTATTGTCATGCATAAAGAGAACTGCTGGTAAGCGTAGCTTAGATGTGGTCGAAAGTATGGGGACATCCAGTGAGGATCGAACTCATTATGCAGTTGTAATTGATTTAGTTAGACAAGCTTGCTAATCTTTCTCGTATCTAAACGTAGCTTAAATGCGACACAAGTGAGGATCGAACTCACTATTCAGTCGTAATTGATCTAGCGAGTCAAACTAGATTGCCATTACACCTCGCCGAAGTGACCATGATTTTCTAAGCGTATCTTAGATGTAGCACAAGGCCGAAAGTATGGGGTACCCAGTGAGGATCGAACTCTCTATTCAGTCGTAACTGACCTTGCGAGACAAGATTGCTAAACATTACACCTCGTCGAAGCGACCATAATTTTCTAAGCGTAGTTTATATGTGGCACAAGGCCAGAGATATGTGCACACCCAGTGAGGAATAGCGAGACCAGCTTAATAATCATTACACCACGTCGATGTGCCCTCAAACCACTTGTAATGTATGAAAAATTTACATGTTATATTTTCTGTGTCCAACGTGTCTAGATGCACAACCTTGTCGGCATCATTCATCTTTCTATTGCTTCTGTTTTGGTGTCAGTTGGTGTTGTTTTTTTTACGCATCACACATTGTAATCGCAGTAGATTTATTTAAGAAAGCAGGTATTCTATATGCACCTAGGCATAAATTTACCATCCAGGACTCAGATATTAATGCCTTTTCTATACATTTTTGCCTTCGTAAATTACTTTCTCTGTTAATTAAGTCAGCATTCTTGAAGCCGAAATTATGATCAGATCTATTATGATTAATGGCTACGACTGAGTGTAAGAGTTCGTTAAGGTTCAGATGACGCGGTCGGCAGACGTGGGGCGAAAACGTTAGATTTCCGCAAACTTTTACTATTATTTATGAAATAAGCATATAAATTTACACCGAAATGGAAATTTTCAGGAAACTTTAATTACAATTGGTGTGCAGGGCTTAAACTGCACATTACCCATAAATTATATATTTCTTTTGTTGAAAAGTTAATACACGGTTAATACACTTGGTTCAGTTTAGTTACAATACTGAATGAATACACATTAATATATATATATATATATATATATATATATATATATATATATATATATATATATATATATATTTAAATCAACAGCAGAATTTTATTTTTGAAATTCTCCGATAACTTCGAAACACAAATTTTGAATCTGAGTTCACTGAAAGTTTTTCTGAGTTTAGGCTGATAATCTATTTCTAGTTCTATCACGCACGAGAAAAATTACCCAGCCAGAGGGTACAAAAAATAAATTCCTTAAAAATTCGCGCCGCAGTGTCTTGTAAAAACGAACACAAATTTTGTTCTTTACATTCAGGAATTAATATATAATTATTTTTGTGCAAAATATAAAAATTGTGTTACATCACAGTAACATAAAACAGTTCTTGTGCAAGATGTAAAAACTTTGCTTTCCTATCAACTCCAAGATCTTGTGCCAGACACAAAACTTAGTTGGGAGAAACAGCAACTATCGAAAATAGGTGCAACTTAAGAAGCAAGACGACCATTGCGTACATTTTTAAAAGGAACAACATATTTATATACAATTTCAAATTTGAAAAGTACGAAGACAAGGGTTGCCCCCAAATTTTGCTTTGTGTGCCTCTTTTGGGGGGATAACAATTTGATGCAATAAAAAAAAATATTACATTCAGAAACAGGAAAAAATATAATTCACTAAAAATGTTGATAAAACCAACGGATTCGTATACAAAATATTTCCATTCAAAAAATACAAAAAATAAGGGAAAACTCAGAGGATTCACAATATGGCACAAGGCACAATATTTTAAAAGACACCAACCTCTTTTGTAACGGCTCCGTAAAGGACCTATCAGCTCGTCGGGATTTTGACGTAGGCAAATTCTTGTAGGTTCTGGGGTGTGAAATTTGTCGTACGAATCTGTCTTGGGATCTGTCACGTCACATTTATAACCTCTCACTGGACTGTCCTTTTATGTGATATCTTGTGAAATCTGTTGCGGTCGAAGTTGACGCTCTGCCTTTTTCTTTTCGACTGTCTTCCCCCGTCCCAACTGCTAATAGCAATCCTTTTTATTCACACTGGAGTTATAAAATTCGGCTCCAGTCAAAATCTTTAGGTGCTAGAAAATCTTGATTCCAATTGGCCAATATTTGTAAAATCCTCTTCCAAGTCTTCAAAAAAAAAAAAGTAGATTCACAAGATCTTGGCACTTCGCTGCTTGAGCCTAAAAGGCAAGAAAATGCACGAAATTTAATATATTTTTACAAAATAAAATTTTTATAAGCGTTCCAAAAACAACAATGGAAAAGAGAGGTAACAGGGCGTAAACGAAATAGCTTCAGTTTGTTCAATTTAGGAATCTTAGCATGACAGTAAAAGTTTTCTAAAATGCTGCCAATAACAAAGGAGAAAATAAAAAAATACTTAACAACTAAGCGAATATATCATCGAAATTTATATTATTTTTATTTATTTGGTATGTAACTAAATAGATAATTGCCAACAATGTTTCCGTAAAACTTGATATTTCTTGTAATAAATACTTAATAAATATTATTATTGTTATTATTTTACTTAAGTGTAAGGTAGTCCTATATTTACAATTCCTTACGGCTATGAAAAGAAATGTTCATCAAAACTGCCTAAAACCTTTAATTGCGTATTGCTGCAAAATTATCAAATGTTAAATTCGAACCATCTTCCACTGAATGCTTCATTTATTTTTTTACATAAATTCCAAGTTTCATTTAATTATTTCTTGTAATGTCTTTTTTTTTTATTTTTTTTTTTTTTTTAGGCTATTGTGTAATATTCAGCTTCAGGTTTTAGCCTGATATCTGTTTGTATTAATTAAATCGCTGATTGTTTTTGAAGCAATCGTAATAAATTCTATATTAAGTTTATAGAAATGTTATTCTATTGTAGTCGTCATTATTTTCGTAGGTATTATTATGCGCCTAGTTTCATCAAAATTAGCTTCTTTATTTACCTAGTTTTAAAAATCTAATGAGCTTTGCGATGAGCATTATATACGGAGATGTTTTAAGCGTAGTTTACATGTGGCACAAAGCCGAAAGTACGGGGATCATACTCACTATTCACTCGCAATGGATCTAGCAAGACAAGTCTGTTAATCATCTCACAATGCCGAAGTGCCCCGATGAGTATTATATATGACATGATGATAATATTGGAGGATTTGAAAATTATTTAAATGTATTTCCATTCCTCGTGTAAATACTGAAGGCTACACATTCTAAGTGATCTTAAATAGAAAATGATAATTTTTCAAGATTTTATTTTGTCATTGTGAGAATAGAAGTTTATGAGATCATTTTTAGGAATGGTTTTTCGATAAAAACTTACATTCTGTCCATTGTCGGTACGGATCAACATGTTATCAAGGAAAGATAATGTACTGTTTGTTGGTGTTTCGTAAGTAAATTCTGTTGTATGCTCGATATTTCTTAATTTATTTACAAGATTGCTTGAGGTTGTTTCCCGAAATATTGATTTTGCCTTATCATCACTATATCGGAAATGTTTGTATTATTTATATTCAGTCTAATTTTGATGAGACTAGGCGCATAATACTATCTATTAGGTTGGTGCAAAAATAACGACGTAATAATGTCGTTTTTGACGTGTTTTTTAACGTCAAAAAACGACATTATTACGTCATTATTTTTGCACCAACCTAATACAAACATAATGAAGAATTTCTTTAACGAGTTTATATCATTTTTATCTCTTTCGGACAGGCCGTCGGATATTTTGAAATGTGACGGGATAAGTTTTCGAAGAAGTGGCGTTAACATTTTTGGCATGACTCTCACTAGTCTTTGGGAAGCAGTATCAATTCCAGATATCATGGGTTGTACTGGAATGTCTTCTTGAATCGCCTATAAAATCTGTGTACATTAGGGTGGCGTACGATTATTTTAGGCCAACACATGCCTTTTAAGATTTTAATTGCTTTATTACATTTTCGTGTTTCGGAAATTATTTTCTCTTCCTTGATATTCTCATAAAAGCTTCTATCATGAAGTAACTATTTATTTCGTTGTAGGTTTTCTTATACATGATAATAACACCCACTTTTGAAATTCCTATATTATTTGCTAATTCTTTTTCATCCAATGATTCGCTTTCTACTGCTTATCAATACGTTACGGGTTATTTAAAGCCAGAAAATATTTTTAGATTGTAATTTTTTAGTGGGAGGATATGTATGATTTAGTAATACATAGCTGGGGAGAATAAAAGTTAGATTCATACCTGTCCAAAAAAGTATTTTCGTGTATTTGAATATAACTAAACCAACGGGAATTGGAACTCAGCTCTCCGATCAACAATTCCGAACACCACCCGCACATCCAAACTTACAATGCCTGGTGTTCCTAAGCGATTCTCAAACAAGGGATTTTGTTTAACTTCGGTGAACGTACGGGAACCGCTGTTTCAACGTGATGTGGCCGCAAGCCGCTATCGGAGGCATAAGGAAGTGAAAATTATAACGATTTATCTTTGACTTGAAAAGATATAGAGTATAGCGTTTAGGGAAGTATCCACGTGGTAGCCGGTTCTTAGGAAAATACTGTTTGACTGGAATTTCTTCCTTACAAAGGAAAATAAGGTAATTTCTGATTTGGTACTCTTGCTATATATTTAGAGATTCTAGATAAAATACAAAGAAGAATCTGCAATGTTATTGGTCCTGACCTGGCATCTAGGCTTCAGTCACTTTCCCACTGCTTTAACGTAGTTCTCTTATGCCTTTTCCGTTAATACTTTCAAGGGAACTGTTCAGATGAAGCTCGATTTCAAGAATTTAAGCGCGGTGTTAGATTAGAGACAATATCTCATAATTTTACTGATGAAATGGCTAGATGGAACCGTAAGTTCTATACTAACAGTTCCTTTTATCGCACTTCTTGCTTGTGGAACTCCTTTCCGGTTTCTTGTTTTCCAGTCAACTTTGATCTTCAAAAATTTCAATGCAATGTCAATCGTTATTATCTGTCTTCTTAATTCTTGTTCTTTTAATGTTCTCTCCTTAAGAGTTTTTTGTTTTCTTATCATATTCTTTAACACTCAGTAACTTCTTACATCTTAGTGGCTTTCTTGCTTTGCTTGGAGTGAAAGTAATTAAAAAAATTCAGTTCTCTTAACTGTTACTATGTGTAAAGGTCTGACTTGGTGTGATTAAAAATGGAGCCTATCTGAACTAGTCGCTATGGAAATAGTGACAGAGTAGCAATCGGCAGGCGAATTGTGTCTGCAGTGCAAAGACTGTAGAGTGGAAATAAGTCTTTCCCCGACATGACAGTTCTTTCCCCACTCGAAGTAGAGGGTTACAGAATAAGGGGCACAGCTTATGGAAATATGTGGGGAAGATAACGGTTAACCCTACATTTGAACAGATTAAGATTGCAGTGATCGAGGAAGCTTCTTTTTAGGAGTCGGTTTCACAAAGCAGACGTTTGTGAGAAGGAATTGCTTGAGTAGAACTTGCTTCTCAATCGTGAAGGTTAGAACCGGTGGAGCTAAGAAATGTCGTCCTTCTGAACACTTTCCATGGAAATATCAATAGAACAACGAGAGATTCGCGACGTTTCGGGTTTTAGAAGTTGTGGGAAAATAATTCATCACTCACAAGGACGTGGAGACGCTTTTGGCTTCTATCAAAAGAGGAAATAATGGACAGCTCCAACCCATATGTGGTAGCAGTACTTCTTCCATTTGATATAGCAGCAATACCAAATTTTTGGTCTTATCTGACTCTGGTAACCCATAAGGAATCGTGTATTTCATTCTATTACCCCAGAAAAAGCGTGACACCGTTTACCGCCGCCGATACATCGTTGATCACAGCGGACCAATCAATGACTGCGCACGTGTATCGGACACCAGGTCAGACCTTTACACCTAGGAAAAGAAAGACTGAACGAACGGAATAAAGCAGAATAAAGAGACACAGGGAAATAAAAACGTATGGTCATCAGCAAAAAATGAGCCCAAAATGCAAATTACAGGTCGTCGATACTAAACCAAGCAGGTAAATAAATTTAAATATCATAGGACGGAAAGTGCGACACTGAGATCCGAAGACGTATTGGGATAGCCAAAGATGCATTCCAAAATCTAAGCAGAGTATTAAGAGAAAAGAAATTTTCGTTGGAAACAAAAAAAAGAGTAACAATACGTGATATCTGTCCACCCTTCTGGCAGCGAATACTCGAGAATCTCCTCAAAGAAGAAAAAGAAATGTGGTTCTGCAGAAGGATACTGAAGATAGCATAGACCGAACATATGAGCAACGACGAGGTTTTGGAGACAATAGGAACAAAGAAGAAACTTATATTTAACTTCAGAAAGAGGCAGTTGAAATTTGTGCGTTACGTAATGAGGAAGTGAGACTTGGAAAATCTGATACTTACGGGACGGATAGAGGGAAAGAGGGGAAAGTAAGGCGTGACACAATGGGTTTGAGCAAATGAATGGTAGAACAGGTTTGGGGTGAAATAACAAAAAGACAAAATTTATTAAGAGTGACACGGAACAAGAGGATGTGGAGAGTCATGTTCGCCTACGTCCTGAATGGACAAGGCACATGAAAGAAAGAACGACATAGGTGATTATGACTCCTATCGCTGGCGGCAGCCGCACTCTCTATCTTAAGACTGTACTAACCTCTACCGATATTCAAAGAGAGTCATACCCATGCATCTAGAACTAACCTTTCTGCAACCCGACGTAAATCAGCGAAGCGGAAGTTCAACAAATTGACGCCGGCGGAATGGACAAGAATTCATGATAGATGTTAAACTCAGCTTAATCTGTCGATAGATGCGTTAACGAGTTGAAATAAAAGAGAAGCATCTGGATGAAAGTTATGGTTTGTATGATTTGAATATCAGAATTTGAACATTGTTTGTAACTTGGACTCGAAAGATAACTATCTGTGCTTGTGTATGACAGGACGTGAAGTAAGATAGATAGATAGATAGATAGATAGATAGATAGATAGATAGATAGATAGATAGATAACTGACACAGATAGATAGATAGATAAATAGATAGATAGACAGATAACTGACACAGACAGACAGACAGATAGATAGATAGATAGATAACTGACACAGATAGATAGATAGATAGATAGATAGATAGATAGATAACTGACACAGATAGATAGATAGATAGATAGATAGATAACTGACACAGATAGATAGATAGATAGATAGATAGATAGATAGATAACTGACACAGATAGATAGATAGATAGATAGATAGATAGATAACTGACATAGATAGATAGATAGATAGATAGATAGATAGATAACTGACATAGATAGATAGATAGATAGATAGATAGATAGATAGATAACTGACATAGATAGATAGATAGATAGATAGATAGATAGATAGATAGATAACTGACATAGATAGATAGATAGATAGATAGATAGATAGATAACTGGCATAGATAGATACATAGATACATAGATAGATAGATAGATAGATAGATAGATAGATAGATAGATAACTGGCATAGATAGATAGATAGATAGATAGATAGATAGATAGATAGATAACTGGCATAGATAGATACATAGATACATAGATAGATAGATAGGTAGGTAGATAGATAGATAGATAGATAGATAACTGGCATAGATAGATAGATAGATAGATAGATAGATAGATAGATAAGATAGCTAGATAGATGGATAGTGTACTCACTGAAAAAATTATCGAAAGAAATAAAGTTTCCTGATTGCTAAAATTATAAAATAAATTAATAAATATATCCCTTGGCAAAAGTATTTTTGAGGTTATACATCAAATACAATTGAAAGTCAGTGGTCACGGCATTTTATATTTTCTACGAATGAAGATTCTGTTAGGTATTTTGATTATTATTGACTTTCCTTACCTTCTGTTAATGCGTCATTGTCTGGTGTGGTGTATAATACTAATAAAATATCTGTTTCCGCCAATAATTTCTTGAGCTTAAAACACATTATATTCCTTTCCCTGCCAACGGGGCCATAGATTTTATATTACTTAAAGTTTTCACTCTCTTATTCAATTGGAATGCTGGGAAAATGCAAATGAAATGTCTCTTTGCGCATGCGTCTCTAACACAGCAGACAAATATCCTTTGAAATTTTACGCGGTGATTTAATGAGATGCTTTATAACAAAAAATGTTTGCTGATTTGAACGTTTTAAAAAAATCGGCAACTGTTGTCATATTTGGCATTTTATGCAACATAATTATATTTTCGAGCCAAGATTCAAAGGAAAATTGTAAATAACAAATTTTGAATGAATTAATGTTTATTATATACCTGAATATATGCATATACAAATATATAATAAATAACTCGGGGCCTCAAAAACTCTTCCCTCTGTAAAAACATTAATGTTTACGAATTTCCATTTCCTCTGGAAGATCTCCAAAATATTGTTAAAAAACTTCTGACATTGACCTCACATACATTACCCTATCTCATAGGTTGACCTGTCTTATGTTGAAACTTAATGCAAATGATGCACATGTCTATCATCACATCGCAATCAAGTAAAATAAAATTATCAACATAAAACAACTGTAAAAAAAATTCAATACAACACTCACTGCAAAAAAGACTGAAAATAATTGAAGCTATTATTATAAAAAACGAATCAAGCCGCGTAAAATATATTTCCCCTGATGGAACTCTATCTTGAATTGTATACAAAATACTTGTTACAGTTTTTTCTTGTACGATTTAGCTTTATCTAACCGTTGCACATAACAAATTTGAACTGATTCGAATACAGCCAACAAAATCTAAGAATCCATATTCTTTTATAATGACTAATATTGTTGAAAGCAGCCGAAGAAAACAGATCAAAGTATGAAGATCGAACAGTTCGTCCAACATGTCGATCCATATATACAGTACTTTTTGAAATTCGGAAAATGCAATGTAAAAATAAACAGATAGACCTTGTCGGTTGACTTTTTAGCATCCCGCTACCACTTTCTTATCAATGTTGAATTTTGTACAAATCTGTGCAAAAAGTAGATCAAAGAGCTTACCCAGCTTCATACAGATTTTCAGGAAATATCAACTTCTAATTGGTCAATAAACACACAAGTGGGCGTTGCAATCCACCCACGTACAAATATTTTTTCCAGTGCGTAACCAAGTCAAGTTTTCCCGCCATGTTCTTTCGATCCTACCACGTGATTACGTTAATTATAAATAGCAGACAAAAGCTTTCTCTCTCTCTCTCTCTCTTCTTCTTCTTCTTCTTCCTTGATTTCTCCCGCTACAAGATGTAGTTGCTAAAAGGATCGCGTCTCGACCGTTTACGGTCAGACGTTAAAAATATATTCACGCATGCACGTAATTTTCCAAACTACATTAAAACTTTTCCAAACACGCAACAAGAACTTTTCTCTTTGAAATACTTTTCTAAAGCTACAAGTTTATTCAGCATTTCTCAGTTTTATAATTCATTCAAATTCTGTGAGCTCGGATAAAAATATTAATTCAGTCAAATGGACATAACACCAACAAACCTCTATGCATGTATATCATTACACAAAAATAAATATAAATGTTTGTTGTTAAAAAATCGTTTTTATTCCTTCTTGTGTTTCATATTTTGTGATATTTTACGTTAAATATAAATCATATGGTTATGTTAACAACAGACATCTACAAATGGTCCATTCTTATTAACATACAACAACAACTTTAGCAAAAATTCTTTGAATAAATTCTTGCTGTGTAAATATATATATATATGTGTGTGTGTGTGTGTTGCAATGGATAAATTGTCGCCTAAATTACGGAAAAAATGAAAATAACACTAACATCTCATTTTAACAGATATATTTACCAAAATTACACAAAAATATCCTGAAATACGAAAGAGTAAATTTCTTTAATAAAATCGCAATTAGCTTCAAGCACGGCCTCTAGACGACTCTGAAATCTCCTTCAACACATCTCAACGGTTTCCGTGTTTAAGTTGATGAATGCTGCCATAATCCTTGCCTTCAGTTCATCTTTGATGTGTTACAAGGAGTTTAGTTGGTCTCTCGCGCAGCTGCGACAAACACAATAAAGGGGGTTGTAGTCTGGGTTGTTAGATGGCCAGATGTAAAAAGTGAGTGGTTGCAGAAATTGTTAGACAGCAACGACTGGGTTATCATGCTTGTGTAGCACAGGGAAGAGTCCTGATGCCACACATAGGGTTTTCCAGCAGCCACTCTCTTGACCCAGGGTAGCAGTAACTCTTCAACGCACTTGATATATTCCTTCGTGTTGAGTCAGAGGCCGTGTAGAAAGATGTATGAAGGAATAACGTCGCCAAAGCAGTATAGCATGCCGTTTCCAAATTTCTGGTGCAGTGAATTGCATCATGGTGATCTTTTTCTTGCAGACGTTGCCCAACTGACTCTAATATACAACGCACTAGACGAAATCAAAAACAAGCAATACGCTTGCGTGAAATTGAAAATATAAAATGTCGACAATTTAACAATCGCACCCTTATACCACACACACACACACACACACACACACATATATATATATGAAATGAATTAAGTCCGACAATTATTTAATATATTTTCTGTTTAAACATTTTTATAGATACAATTTATTTAAGCAAATGCTCTATTTTTAATTAAAGAGTATTAATTACATTTACTGGCCTGAATGTTTGAGAAATTTCGTAGAAAATATGCGTTCTCCGACAGGAATAGTACCTGTTAGAGAACGCATATTGTCTACGAAATTTCTCGAACGATCAGACCGGTAAATGCAACTAATACTGTTTAACAGAGCATTTAAATAAATTGTATCTAAAAAATAGCGCATAAACAGAATATATATATATATATATATATATATATATGTGTGTGTGTGTGTGTGTGTGTGTGTGTGTGTGTGTGTGTGTGATCACTATTATTCGACAATGGAGACGCGCCTGGATAAAGAAAGAAGGGACCTTTGACTCTACAAGTGGAAGCTTTGACGGTGCAGAAACCTGTGAACTCATAGGCATATATAAATAATAGCGTATACCAGGCAAGGTGATAGTGCCACCAAGACACAAAGGGGCTACTGGGAGGGAAAGAGAATGAGAATATCTTAGAAGGAACCGGAAACACATCTCTAAGCATGAAACACGGGTGTGTTAACTGGATAACAGGCGAACCTATGTACTCTTACCGAGGAAAAATAATTAGTAAATACAATGTCAGCATTTAGGTGGTGACGTTAAAATATAGAATTGAAATAGACTTTAGAAGGAACCGAAAGCCTAATCCTTAACAGGAAAGAACTATATATATATATATATTTATTCATTTAGTCATTGGGGACGACTTCACCTTCTTTTAAAGAACAAGTCTAAAGATTTCATATTCTATGAAACGTACTGTAGGAGTATAGATGTCTATTATCTCCCTTTGGTGGAGATAATTCACATGGGTTACGTTGACTGGGGCTTTGTGGCATCGCACGATACAGTGACAAAAGTGGCCAGTCATTCAGTCAGTAAGCTTATTGGCGTTAAGACATATGTTTCCTAACTGACAAATTCCACAGCTTACAGGTCCATGGTGCTGCTTCCTTTTGGGAACATATCTTTGCCAGATATAGAAAGAAACTCCGGCCCGCAGTCCTCAATTTGGGAAAGACCAAGACTCTCTGTTTTCCTTTCATGGAATATGTATTTTTCTGTGATATAGTAGGCGAATCCGACCCGTTTGAATCTGGAGTCCTAAACATGGCTTCTCCAGAAACACAGAATAATCTCCATATTATATTTTAGACACTTCCTTTTTGTTTCATCTTACAGTCTGCTCACTGTGTAGATTTATGATATATTATTCTCCACGTGGAATAATTGTATATATGTATATAATATATATATATAATTTTATGTATGTCGTAGTGGTATAAAAGTCTCTGAGAACAAAGCGTGTTTGACAGGCTTTTTCTTACAGCCATTCCGTTCCGTCCGTGAAATGCGGTATTATTATATCATAGATATAATAATGCACAAAATGGGTGAAATTTGAATAGAAGAATAAGCCTTTCTTCCATAGCCCTCTCCTGATATAATACAGTCACTATGTAGTAATGATTCCTAAATCTGTACTGTCTGATACTAATCATTCTCAAAAAGCAAATCTCTCGTCAAAACAGAGATACAACAGAAAGTTTAATAAAAATTTAAGATGAAACAAGATCTGGAGAATAAGGAAGGCGTGGAGTTTTTCCTCGTCCTAAGCTTTCAGTCTTTTCAAATGTGCTCTACACTGTATGAAGGCCGTATATTATAGAACACCACAGATTTTCAAATGATCAAAATTGGTCTCTTTACTGGCAAAGCAGTTTTTATATAACTGTTAATATTTGTATGGCGCAATCATCACATTGACTGGTATGGACTCATAGCTGACATTATAAGGCAATCACAACTACAAACACTTTCCTCGAATATAGATCCATTTGGGGTGTTCTCTTTTCGCTTCCAAATAGCCATTTTTTGCATCGCTTTATATGCTGGCAAAATTGGTAAAATGTCCATTCTGTATAAGCAGTGAATAATCCTTCCAAAAATTATAAAATGGATTCATACAAGTCCGTAAAATTGCAAATCAACTTTGTTTTACCGTTGATTCCTATCAGATAAAGAGAAATGATTTGAATACACTTTTTGAAGTAGTTGCAGATGATGGGGAACAACTGAATGGCAATTTTTGAGCTAATTTTTCAACCGTTATAGCAATATTTCTTTCGGACTCCGACAAACACATTTCAAAACTCAACATGATAATTTGTTCATGGCGTATCTCGGACGTTAAAGTCTTTTTGTCATCGTCCAAACAATATTCATATATGAACTATGAATCTGTGACACCAAAATCAGCCAAGGACACAAATATCTAGGAAGTTTTTTTTAACTGGGGACGGAAAAGTACAACACCGAAATCTCGAGGCTCATTCGAATAGCAAAAGATGTCTACCAAAAACTACACAACGACTTAAAAAAACAGGAATATTGTTCTAAATTGTTATGTAATATATTGTTCTATAAGGGAAGAGAATGCTGGACCATCTCATCGTGGATCAAGAAAAGACTTGAAGCAAAAGATACGTGGTTCTACAGAAGGATGATGAGAATAACATGAACTGAACAGAAGAGTAACGAGGGAGTTTTAGGGAAAATTGAAAGAGAACGAACACTTATATTTAGAATCAAAATTGAAATTTCTAGGAAATATAATAAGGAAAGATGGCTTGAAAAAATTGGCACTCCCAAGACACACTGAAGGTAACAGAGTTAGAGGAAAGCATTGAATGACTTGCGTAACGATCACCTGTAATTAGTTGTCAACACAAGCATTAGGAGTTATAGCAAAAAGATAAAACTTACTAAGAGCCACAAAAGACAGAAAGTTGTGAAGAACCATGATCGCTCACATTTTGAAGGGATACAGCACACAGAAGAAGGAAAATGCATCTGATAGAACCATATTTCCGTTCGCTTCTGCAGCATTATTGCATTTTCTAAACACATAGTCATGTTCCATAAACACGTCACGTTTGATGATTGATTGATTCGTGTTGTACAGCTCATCAACCCTTCGCAGGTTATTTAAAACCAGAAAATAGTTTTAGATTTTAGACATTTTTTGAGATAATAGATTAGCAATACAAGTCTTAATAATTAACCCATAGCTTGGAGGATAAAAAAATGAATTCATACGATTCCCATGGGTATTTGCGTGTAAGTGAATATAACAAACCCGGAGGGAATACAGTACTTGATATTACCAAGCAGTCACCCATCTAGGTACTGACCAGGGTCAACGTTGCTTATCTTCGGTGATAGTACGGGAATTAGCTGTTTCAACGTGATATGGTCGCAATTCTCGCATTTGATAAGGACCAAATTAGTAGTGAATCCAAGGTTTTATTATCAAAGTCAAAATTAGTATTAAGAAAATGATGTTTGTATAAAATCCAGGATTAAATTATAGAGGGGTGCTGAAAAGTCTCAGCTCACCCCTTTTCCCAAAATCTTATCAAACAACAAAACATCACATTTCTGTTAGTTTGACTGAAAACCTTTAAATTATATGTTCAATATATCGTGAACTTTTCAAACGACTAATATTCCTCCTTAATAAAAAATATTGATACCAACTTCTTTTGGAGAGTATATCAGTTTTTTTTTAAAGATACAAAATGAAATATAAATTATTATTTATAAATAAACCCCAAAGATATAGGCCATGGAAACATATATTTGGTTAACAGATGTTAAATTTTAATATAGATTCCATCATATTCTGTAACCTTCATACGTCAATTATGAAACCTTTTTTTCTGACAGTTTCAATAGCAGTTGTTTTGGCAGTTTGTTTTCTTCTGACATCTTTGCCTCGCTATTGTTTCCCATTCTCATATCTATCTCTTTTAAGGATAGATGCCAAGTTTTCCGTTTTATTAATATCTGGAGAGGCTGTAGTATATTTTAATCATGCAGTATCAGAAAATGTTTTTGGCAAGTGTATCTGGAGATTCTTAATAAAATCTAAATGAGAATTTTCTATTATATCAGTGTTCGCCTGGCATCTCGACTTGAGTTATTTCCCACCGTAGCTCCTCCGTGCCTTTTCTCTATTTTTTTTAGGATAACTGCCCTGCTTTGGTACCTCAACTCCATAAAATTAAGCGAGGTACAAGACTGGTTACTGGGTCTCATTAAGTTGGTGTTGGAATTGCTGTAGGATGTAACTGTAAGATCTATTCTAATAGTTTTTATAACTGCATCTCTTCGCGTACACGTCTCCTAGGCCTCGTTAGTCTAGTCTCGCTTTCTGTCGACGGGCAGCCGCTCAGTTCGGACTCCGCTTGTTCAGATATCTCAATCTTCGTAGATATATAAAGAGAGCTATACATCTTCCAAACTGGTTTAGAGATTGGTGCCAGTATAAGTCGTCGATCGTCCAGTCTTGGTTCTTCAATTGTTGTGATTCTTACTGACAAAGAAAGTTGTCTTTCTTCTTCTAGTCAATAAGCCGTGGTAAACTTCTTGTTGACGACTGGGCTGATTGGAAATAAAAGTCATGCTCTTACCGAAGAAATAATAATGCTGGTTTTGGTCAAATATAGACGATTTAATGAAGAATAAAATACAATCGAATTTATTTAGCATCTATTAACACAAAAAGATTAGAAGGCGGAGACCTGGAATCTCGATCTATGTGTTCATCAAGGTTCAATCATAAATTCAAATGACTATTGTGTCCCTTCGTGTGGGTGTGCAACTGGGCGTGTGTCTGACGACAGGTCAGGTCTCTCACTTTCGTCCCGGTCCATCTCCATGCATCCTCAAAATCGAGCTGAACTTATAAATAATATAGTCAGATGTTAATCTAATCTAGGTCGCCCTCTATGACAGTGAATATTGGACAATCTCCTCACAAATGAAGAATCTGCTTGAGCCAACAGAAAGATTCTTCTAGCGAAGGATGCTGAAGATATAACCTTCTCTCTTCCCGTACACGTCTCCCAGGCCTCGTTGGTCTAGTCTCGCTTTTTGTCGACGGGCAACCGCTCAGTTCGGACTCCGCTTGATCCGATATCTCAATCTTCGCAGATATCTAAGGAGAGCTATACATCTTCCAAACTGGTTTAGAGATTGGTGCCAGTATAAGTCGTCGATCGTCCAGTCTTGGTTCTTCAATTGTTGTGATTCTTAATGACGAAGAAATTCGTCTTTCTTCTTTTAGTCGATAAGCCGCGGTAAACTTCTTTTTGCCGACTGGACTGACTGGAAATAAGGTTAAGCTGTCACGAAAGAAATAATAAAGCTGGTTTTGGTTAATTATAGACGATTTAATGAAGGTGAATGCATGTGTGTCTGACGAACGTCTGTCTCTAGCGTCCTAGCCCGTATCTTGTGTGTCCTCAAAATCGAGCTGAATTTATACATAATTCACTTCGCATGTATCAAACTGTTCACACGTCAAAAAAAAAATCAAATTTCCATTGTTTAAGTCGGAGTTGAACGACCAAATCCTATGTTTTGATTTCACAACATTTCCTTCACAGCCATTGCTCCAAAACCAAAATATATTTAGCTGATATATCCATTAGAAACGAAATCTAAAACATATGCTCTGATCAATTCGAATCACACCTGGCCTCTCGGCAAATATGCCTATCTGGGAAAATTAATAAGGTTTAGAATAACACACACCATTCCAAATCGTTGCCTTGAAATTTAAAAACTACGATATCTGCCAATAACAAGTTACCGTGTTATAGTTTCTTCTCTCGCACTTCCCACTTTTGGAAATATCTTCCGGCTTCTTGATTTACTGTCAACTACGATCTTCAAAAATTTAAACGTAATGTCGATCGTCATATTCTGTCTTTTTTAATCCTGTTCTTTCTACTCAATAAAGTTTTCTGTTTCTTTAACTTTCAGTAAACCGTTACTTTTTAGTGGCTTCAGGTGAAATTATCGTATTTTTTTAAAAACTGTGCAATGGTTTGGTAGGCGGAATGGTAAAAGAATATTACTTTGGTTAGACATTTCTTGATTGTGACCTGCAGTACTTAAAAACCGACTTCTGGATTCATCATAGCACTATCATCAATTATGAAAGGACCTCTAACTTAGTATTTACACTATTGTCCACACCTTTGTTGTTGTTATCACAAGGTTTCAGTTGTTGTACCCTTCCTCGTGTGTATATCGATCTGGGTAACCTACAGGGATTTCTGAACGGAACACTTTATTTAATCTACAGGAGAAGATTGTTCTTGATTAAATGTTCATGTTTAGTTCTTAATTTGTATATTATTGTTCAGTTACAACTCGTCTGTTTCTATTGAGTGCAGGTACACACTGCCCGACCCAGGAAACGAACTTACAACCACATTGTCACCAAATTCGAAGACTAACGCTTTTATCAACTAAGATATTTTGCAGTTGTAGACTTAGAGCATTAAACGTAATCTGGTTGTTGATTAGGTTGCAATTTCTGCTGCTGCTGGCTGATTTGTTTTAACTGTTGCCGTTGCCCGCGTTTTGATTTCTGCTGCTGCGGTTGAAGATTTGCTGTCATTTTTCTTTCTAACTTAGTTTCTACATTACAAATTATTAATCGTTACTCCACTTTCCATCTGTGTTATTCTAAGTTGTTTTGCTTGTTTGTTTTTCATGAAACGCCCTACCTTTAGCTAATGTATAATTTCAATCTATATTCATCAGAAAAAAAAAAAAGAATTGTTGAGAAATCAGTTTTCATTTACTTCTTCACTTAACCTACACACAACTCCCTTTTGGATATTTTATTAATGACGGTAGTCCCGTTGCTTTCACATCTTTGACGAAGGTTCTTCATATTCTGTATTTTCCATTATGTTTACATTCAAAAAAGCAGATATTTTCTTGCTTATTACTCTTTTGTATGATAATATCTTCAATGTTTTTTTTTTCTGTGATCTCTGATCCACTTGTTCACAATTTCCAACTCTGCGTTCCCATCACCCAGTAACTTTACAATACCTTGTTTCTCTTTGAAGATTATATCTTCCATTTTGCTATCTTCATATGTATCTGAAAAGAAAAAAAAATATCATCAATATATTACTGTGTATAAATTTATTTAAAATGTAATGAAAAACTTCAAATTATAAAATAAAAATCTAACATCCTCAAATAACTTACTTTAAATATTTCTAATAAAACATATAAACTGAAGTATAGTTATTAGTTTAAGTTATTTGAAAGATTAATAAATAAATAAAAAACCTTCGACTGATGCCATTTTTATTGTGAAAATATTGATCTGAATAATAGACTAAATGCATTATTTTTATTTCAGTAATTTAATGTAACGAACACATCGTTTCGTTTATTGCTTTATTATTTATATATTAAGGATAAGTTCTGAGAAAACGTAGATTACAAAGAAGCTCTTAAAAATTATCCAAGGTTGTGATTAGAATTATTCATTGTTTTATAGGAATTTAAAAGAAAAGAAATACATTATTTTTTTTATCTTATACAAGTCATTAGAACTTTCTTTATTTGCTGTCATGCCGTCCAAGAGTATACGTAAATGAATAACGAGCCGAAACTCCGTGTACCACATCTATTTAATAAATTTAAATGGAACGTCTATTTCAAATAAGAAGTGCCCATTATAATAACGCTTGAAGTAATAAATATGTTGGATCAAAAATAAACCCATTTATCCCTTATATATATATATATATATATATATATATATATATATATATATATATATAAGGGATAAATGGGTTTTATATATATATATATATATATATAATTATTTATTTAAGAATAGTAATTTATCCCTTATTGTTGAAACTTGACTAATGCATGGAATAATAATGCAACACAAAATGTACTTAGAACAAAATGTATTGAAACAAGGAAGTGTACACAATATTTACATATAGTCTTTTGTATATTCCTGGGAAGACCGTTCCTGGAGAATGTGTTGACTGAGTCGCAGTCGGGCAGAGTCTCTGGTTGAATCTCTTGATTCCTCCCCTCTCTTCCCGATACCAACCATATTTATATGGTCGGTACTCCACTATGCAAATTAGGTGAATCCTACCACAACACTTATATACATATATATTTATCCCTTATATATATATATATATATATATATATATATATATATATAAATTGTTGGAGGTACAGAACCATAAAATTGCAAGGAATAGATACAAATTATTTCCTAAAGGCATTATGAAAAATAAAAAATAAGAGAAGATAACACTTACAGAACAGACCAATTGGTTTCGTTCCCAAGCTCATCAGGGTCGACTGAGAACAATTTAACAATTATTGCAATATATATTGACTCACACAAACACCCTACATACAATTAAAACATTAAAAAAATGAAATGATTAATGGTATGAGGGAAAAAACAATTCAAATCGCGCGAATTTGCACAACACAAAGGAGAAAAAAAAAAGAATTGCAATTTGCAAATTCGCGCGTTTTGAATTTTTCTATGAAAACTTAAATTTTAAAAAATGTCTTAAAATAATTCTCGGACTTTGTCCATTTCCTACACACACACACACATCTATATATATATATATATATATATATATATATATATATATATGTGTGTGTGTGTTTCAGTTTATATATATTAAGCTGAAATATAACTACAGATTTAAATTTACTTTTTTGCTGTTTCATAGAGAAACACAGAATTGAAACGAATGTTTTAAGATATCATATAAAATGTATATCATCATAAAACCACCTTTTTGCCTGTTCTACCAAATCAATATCTTTAATTGATTCCTTACCAGAAGCATTCAAGGACTTTTACTTGGGTGCAAACTAGAAAAAGAAAAACTTGTACATTTTTCGACCTCTTACTTCCCCATAATTTTCGACAAACAATAGCGTCACATACTGTTCAAAATGCTTGGACACGTCCAAGAGAACATATCCAATGTGCTATTTCCTGGTAGTTCAAAGTTCCTCGGCGAATACGAGATCAAATGAATTTCCTGGTCACTTGCCAAAATCCTTATTATCAGAAAAATGTTTCCGTCATCTAACTCATAAAAAGAGCCCAAATAATTGTTTACCGTGTACATAATTCGCATCGAACACGTCAAGAGAATCTGATAAAACCTTTTTTGTATTAGGTTCACTACAGCTTCCTGTTCCTTTTAACCGTAAGCAATTGTTTAACGCCTTACCATTGCTTTCTCACCACTCTGCCACTAACATGCAAAAACTCGTTAAGTAGAATACTCGCTGTTTCTCTCCGTTTGCTCTTCCCAGTACATGTCGTGCGAGGGTTTCCAAGCTTTCTTTCCTCATAATGTGTACCAGCATTCACACGTTCTGGGTATGAAGATAGACTATATCCGATAGTACGGCCTCTGGTCGGGAGGTTGAATGCTTTGAAGACTGTGAAATCATCTCTTAATTGCTCTTGTTCCCAGGTCCATTCTGTGGTAATACCGGTTAGGGTTTCAGCTATCGAGTGAAATTCAAGCAAAAATCAAAATACGAGGAAAGTATTTTTATCGTAAAAATACAAGCAGGGCGTTTTTTAAATAAAATGACTTAACAATACATTTATACAATAAAATGACTAAACAATACATTTTATAGCAAAATGACCAAACAATACAAGATTAAGAACATCTGTTGTTGAAGGCATAAAATTGCTTTCAAAATATTTAGATTTCGGTATTAAATAACCCAAACAGGTTGATATACTGATAAAAATAAAAAAAAAACAACCAAGCCAAATCAAGCAATCAGCATTTTTTTTTCTGATTTCAAATATTTCTTTCTAGTCCCCATAAAAATACGTTCATTTTATTGATGACTTTAAGTTTAACCAAGAGTAACATGTGCACCCCTTTCATGACGTAACAATTTTGTGAAGAGATATGCTTTTAATAAGTTTCTCTGATC
>OZ010584.1:72513638-72558638 GCA_963932145.1 Acanthosepion lycidas | reverse complement strand
TATTGAAGAAATGCACATCTCTCGATGACCAAATTCGAAGTCTACATATATGCCATTAGAACAAATGATATAAGTACCAAGTTACTACAATTTACTATTTGATATTCAGAAAGAGGAGAGACGGATATGGTCGTTTTAGACGATGACGATGTACGAACGGCGTTCGTTAGTGCATTTCTAAAATATTCATAATGTCTATTGAACAAGTTAACGAAATTATCTTTTTGAGTTAATTTTTACGCAAGACGACCGCTAAATATTAATGACATTAGTCTGGAGAGTAACCAATGTCTGTGGCAACCTCAAGAAACAAAATGTCTGCAGCAGAATATTAAATCTTTTCTTTTGGCAGTTGTTATTCTGAAAAATGCCTTTGAGGAATGCTATAGTCAACTTCAAATTCAACAAATCTTCCTCTAATTCAAGTTTTTTTTTTTTTCTTAAGTGTTTAATCATTTCACCCCAAGAAAAGCAATAAAGCCACTAAGGAACAAGGCGGTTACTAATGGTGAAAGAATATGAGAAAAATGAAAACATTATTGAAGAGAGAAAACGATAAAAGAAGAATTTAGAAGACAGAAGATAACGATTGACATTGCATGAAAATTTTTGAAGATCAAAGTTGACTGGATAGGCAAAAGCCGCAATAGAGTTCTACACGCCAGAATTGCAAGAAAAGAACTGTTTAACATATATCATACGGTTACATCTTGACCTTGCCGCCAATTCCGTATTATGCTTAAATTCATAAAGTACGTGCTAAAGAGGAAAGTTCAGAATAATTGCTATGAAAATACTTATAGAAAAAGCACAGGGAAGCTACATTACGGCGGTTGGAATGTAACTGAAGCCGAGATGCCAGATCAGGACGAGTAACATTTCGTTACATTAACATTAAGAATTAAGTAACATTAAGAATTTCTAAATGCATAGCAGAAGCGCCATACAAGATTTGACAGTATAATTATATGTAAGGACGAATGATATACTTATAAATGTGTAAAATAGATTCTGCTGAGAAAATAAGGAATTTTGCACATTCTTTGAAATGTTATGCAAATTTTAATTTCTTTGTTTCGATTTTTTTTAATATTTTCTCATAACTGGAGAAGTATTCATTAATTTCTTGCATTGCGAAGACAAGGAATTATATAAAAATTCCCCAATAGTAAAAAAAAAAACAATTGTTCATCCCCTGTTAGTATTGTGGGGTGTTTTTCTTAATATTTAGTAACAGGATGGCTGTTAATTATTCAGATTAATGTTAATCAAAATGATGACTGATTCAAACCTGAAATTTAATCAAAATTTAAACTCCCAGATACCAGTGAAAGAGACACCTACGACAACAACAATTAAAAAGAAGAGAAATTTAAAACGGAAAATTAACAGAGGTGCATACTTCTGAAACAAAGAAAGAAAAAAATTCAAATGACCATTCAAAGAAGAATTTAAAAAAAAAAAAAAAAAAAAGAAAAAGGTAGATATTTCTGAAAGATCTTTCAAAACAGTCCCGGTTTTGAATTTCCAGTTAATCCTCAGAATGTACAATCAGCCAAATTATTTGGAGAGTGGATCATCGGTCCACAGAACTCTTTTTAACTGTGCAACGAAATTTAAAAGGATTAACCAAGTAGCTTTCTGAATACCGCTCTCAAATAACGTTATGTCAAAATTATCACCAACCGGATGTGAAGCAAGGCAGCAAAATTTCCGGTTCACAAAACATAAAATACATTTACAATTTAAATTAAATTAAATTAAAATTAAATTAAAATAAATAAATTAAATAAAAAAAAAATAAAAAATTAAATAAATTAAATTCAATCACCGGTGTTGCCGCTTAAAGAATACCGAGTTATTTCAAATGATGTCTTCTTATTTCTCTTCTCCCCTCTCTCCAACAAAGCCGTTGATTCCTGCTACCATACACGCGTCTGTTTCAGCTACCACTATCATCACGGTAATCCGCCTATACAACCGTCTGACTGCAATTGCCACTCGACGAATCCCACTATCATCAACAGTTCAACTATCCACTCACATACGGCCCTCAGTATAACAATGGGAGGAGATCCAACCCTAATAACTGGCATAATTCGATAGAAATAGACAGGTCATCCTATCGTCCAATTCACACTCATCAGTCTTGTGACCGGGAGAATAGGTTTATCCCTTGTTATCTGCTTAGAACTGAGTTTCCGGCTCCTTCTAATGTCTGCTAACACCACACTTCTAACGTATCCGCCTAAACTACGAAATCTTTTTTTTTTCTTCAATAGTACTAAATAGGTTCGCCTATCGTCTGGTTGACACACCTCTCCGGTTATTTAAACAAGAATAGATATTAGGTCGGTGCAAAAATAATGTCGTTTTCTTACATATGTTACTTTTATATATGATTTCTGAATTAATTCATTGATATATATATAGCCATTTTATATATCATTTTGAAGCGTGTTTTTCGCTCTATCGAATCGTGTTATTCGTTACCGTTCTCAATCTCTTCATTCATTTTTTTTTTGCAGGCTTTTCGACAGCATGGACAAAATTCAAATTCGCACGATTTTCTTGTTCCAGTTCAAACTAGGCCGAAATCTGCCGAGACAGCTCATGATATCAATGATGCATTTGGCCCAGGAACCACTAACGAACGTGTGGCACAACGGTGGTTCAAGAAATTTCGCAATGGTGTTGAGAGCCTCGAAGATGAAGACGGTCGCGGCCGGCCGGCCGACTGCGGTTGATAACGAACATTTGAAAGCCTTAATTGAAGCCGATCCTCGCAAAACCACACGAGAAGTTGCTGTTGAACTCGAGGTCGACCACTCAGCAGTCGTTCGCCATTTAAAGCAAATAGGGAAGTCAAAAGAGTTGGATAAATGGGTGAACGATAATCAAAAAAATCGTCAAAAAACGATATTATTTTTGTACCCACCTAATATTTATCACTTGTTTTCTGGTCCCGTCTACTTCAACACTATACCTCTCCGCCTAAACTCTGAAATGGTATTTACTATTTACGTTTTTATTTATTTTCTCAATAAGTTTATATAGGTCTGTCTATTGTTCGGCTCACACTTGTTACCGGTCGTTGGAACAGGCGTAGAGGTTTATCAATTGTCTTCTGTTTAGGATTGAATTCCCAGCTCTTTCTAAAGTCTACTTCAACTCTATGCTTGTAACGTCTCCGCCTAAACTCTTAAATGGTATTTACTATTTATGTTTTTTTTTAATAGTTTCTTCACTAGGAGCATACACGTTCGCCTATCGCCCGGTTCACACTTCTCCCCTGATTTTTGAGCATAAGTACATGTTTATCTCTTATTTCCTGTTTAGGATTGGGTTTCCGGTTCCTTCTAAAGACTTCTCATTTTCTTTCACTCCTAGTAGGCCCATTGAGTCTTCGGTTCATTATTGCATTTCTTGTGGTGAACTGATTTAAAAAAAATAACTCCCTGTGCATTTTCTTTACAACATTAAGTGTATTATTATCATAAAAGGAAGAGTTAAAGGCATAAAATTATCTGTAGTTGAAGGCATACAATTGTGTTCAAAATATTTAGATTACGTCATTAAATAACTTCTAATGGTTTATATGCCGTGAAATAAAATCATCCAACAAAACCTCTATCGGGCGAGTCAGAGTTTCAGGTGGGGTGGCTGATAGAGCTTTCTATACATTGTTTTCGTTTCTGTCTTCATATCTTTGTGATCTAGGATTTTCAACTTTGTTGCAAATAAAAATGAAGCAACGAAGTTGACTGTAAGTTGAAAATGACCGACATTGTGACCTTTTAAATTCTCCTCTCTATCGGGTATAGAGCATTTCATCATCGTCGAATCAACAACATCAACTCAGTACCGCCGGCTCAGCACCAGACAACTCATGTTCGTGGCAGCGCAACTCCAGGACAACTTACCACCAACAGAACAGTGGATCGAGCACACCGTAATTTGCAGATTCATTACCGGGCTGCAAAAGTTAAAAAGAAATCGGGATTATTTTTTCGGGCAAATAATTGAACTGAACTACATACAATTTTCTATAAATTTTCAAATTAAAAATAAAGTCATGTGTTAAAAATTTTTCCTTCATAAATTACTTTTATTTGTTTTTAAAAAGTCGACGAAAGTTGAGTAGGCTGGTGGTTAGTTGTCCTGGAGTTGAGTGTTCACGGTGATGAATTGGCCGGTGTTGTGTCGGCGTCGTTGAGTTAACGGTGATGTGTCGTCCTGTAGCCCTCCACGTATACCAGAATTGGCGAATTAAAAAAAAAACAAAAAAAAAAAACACGAATCATTTACTTTTTCTTGTTTTTATTTACAGAATTTGGAACCCATGAATGTAATTTTTATCAGAATAAAATCGATTTAAATACCCTGACATTTTATTGAACTTCTATTTATTGAATTGCAGTACCCTGACATTTTATCAAATTTTTTCTGTTTTTTGAATTATGCTTCAGTTTATTTATTTGATAATTAGTTATGTGTTAAAACAAATTACTATTAATGTATCCAAATTCAAAAAACCATCAAAATTTTCTATTGCGATTAAATTTGTAAAAAAAGAATTTCTGTAATCAATTCCTCCCAAGAGATAATGTCACTAAAACGCAAAAAGTTACTGGGGGTGGAAGAGAACGAGAAGACTTTAGAAGGAATCGGGAACCAAATCCTAAACAGGAAACAATGGATAAACCTGTTAAAAAAACGTAGAAGAGTGTGAACAGGACGATAGTCTCCCCTATAAAAATAATCCATGTAAATGTATATGTACGACCATTGAAATAATTGAAGATGTTCAATAATATCTGCATATTATTTAAAAAGAACCTTTTGAGTCGGACAATCTTGCAAAGGGGGTAATTACATTCTGTCATACGGCGAGGAAGGTGCATTTGGCAAAAATAAGTTTGAGAACTACTGAATTAGAGTGACAGGAAGAAAAGTAAAGTTGTGAATCTAAAACTGGATGGGCCAGACAGTTAGAGGAGGAGTTCCCCTGGTAGTTTATTTGAATATTTTACATGTGTATTTTTACTGTTTTTTTGACTTAACTCCCTTGCACTAGCAACACGAGGTGTCGGTGTCTTTGCTATGAGAATGATGAACTATTTCCAGTATGTTGGCGAAGAGATGTAGTGAAAATTCCGGAAGAATAATGTAACTATTAGATTGGTGCAAAAATAATGTCGTTTTCTCACATATGTTACTATGTGAGAAAACGACATTCCCTAATAGTAACTAGTGTAATTCGTAACATTTTTAAGCAACTTCAAACCTAGAAGCAAATGAAAATATCACGGCACACTGAGCAAAATTTTTCAGGGGTATTCATTTAAATGTTATGAAATAAAATCATAGATTTACAAAAATTGGAAAATTATTAAACCAAATGCACAGTGCTGAATATCGGAAACTTCGACGATATTAATTCATAATTCATAACTTTGAAAAATTTTAATTAAACCAAGTATGTCGAATACAATTATATGAAAAAAGATTAATACTCATTTATTCAAATACAGGAAAAAATATTAAAAAGTTAAATTAAAAAAAAAAAAAAATACTTTTTAAAAATGAATATTCAACAAAGTACTTCAAATAACATTATCGAAGAACAGTGAAAAGAATTATTTTAGAAAAGTTTAATATTTATTCAAATGCTAATGCATTACTATTAAGTTGGTGCAAAAATAATGACGTAACAATGTCGTTTTTTGACGTATTTTTTAACGTAAAAAACGACATTATTACGTCATCATTTTTGCACCAACATAATACTACCACATACACATATACAGGGTGATGGAAAAGAACTCCCCATTTTAAAATAATTATAATTTATTTATTAACAAGAAATAGATATGAGAGGAAAGCGCTTGCATGAGGTTTTATTTAAAATTCGATATGGGCACCAGATTTCGCTCCCAGCTTCTCGAACCGCCCAGGAATCGTGTCAATTGATTTCACCAGGGACTCTTATAGTATTGAAGATATAACTTCTTGTATTCGCCCTTGAAGTTCTTCCAAAGTCTTGGTTTGGTATAGTAGACTTGCTCCTTTAACCAACTCCAGAGGAAAAAGTCACAGGGTGTCAAGTCAGAACTCCTGTCTGGCTACTCATTCATAAAATACGGGGTTACTTTTCAATAACTCTGTATATGTATGCTGAGACAGTATTTCGCTGTACACTTAAAAGGATCGCATGGCATACTAGTACACGGCAATTAAGAATCCCTGGTATGCACCAATAGTAAGAGGAAAAATATTTTTAAAGATTCACATGGAAAAAAAAGAAAAATAATTCAATTAATAGTAAAAGGACTTAATGAAATATTAAAGTAATGAATAACGGCTCAGATTGAAGAATCGGAGAGTTCGAATTCCAATCGTGCTAATACTCTTCGGAAAGGTATGAATCCTCTTCTTCTCCCCTCTCCCCAGATATGGGTAAATAACAGGACAGACTGGGTTCTGTAGCCTTTCAAAACCGGCCTGGGTTGGACTATCTCTCGCTATCTTGCGCAAGAAACAGCACTTCTTGGATGTTTGCAGCACATCAAGGTCATAGAGTCCCGACATGTACCGCAGCCGCGATGGCGCGTTCGGATGAAATATTACGTAATCTTTGACGGTAGGGATAAAATAATGATAATCTTAATGAGGTAAAGATATCAAAGATTCAAAATGGATAGGAAATGTCGAATCAATGTATCACAGGGGGAAACTATAAGAACTACTAATGTGGCTTTTTTGTATAAAATGTATATATTTTATTTGAAGTAAGAAAACTTATATCTTTTAAGAAAGTAATCTACACGACAGCTGCACAGATTTGGAATCGAATTTTTCGATTCTAAGGAAATAAATATCACCATGGGTCTGTGAGTCTTTCTTTCTTTTTTCTGTATACTTTATGTCCAGAAAATAAAACATTTGTATTTGGTTGGTGCAAATATAATGTCTTGGTGCAAAAATAACGTATTTTTTAACGTCAAAAACCAACATTATTTTTGCACCAACCTAATACAATGAAACTTATATAAAAGAGGGATTGCAGCCAAAATACACAACACACACACGTGTGTGTGTGTGTGTGTGGTGTTCACCAACAAGATCGCAGATTAATGGTAATAATATATATTTATATATTACAAAACAACGATTTAATTTAATATAGATACAGTGCTGTCCAAAAGTTAGTGAACCTCTAAGATTATATTTTAAATAATTTTCTCTTTTTTTCAGATGATCAACAAATTTTAAACTATATAATCAGTAAAAAAAAACTTTATTAAAGGAATTACGACGACTTTCAAAGATTTTTATCAAATAAAATTGAATAAAAATATTAATTAAAAATTAAGATGTTCAAAAGTAAGTGAACTCTTATATTAACACTCCGTATTTTTGTTTTACATGGTTTCCAGTGCAAATAATTTTTTGTGCACATATAAAAATCAAAATTACGCGTGTTCAGTTTGGATAAGCTGTGTATATTATAGTCAAACAATATAACTCATTGTGTATTCATAAGTGTGAGACTATATTTTAAAAATTATATGCAAAGACCAAAAGAACATTTAAAAATCGTATAGTTGAAACCTATAATGATGAAGAAGGATACAAAAAGCTGTCAAAATTATTTGGATTGCACTTCTCCACCATTCAACAAATTATTTATAAATGGAAGGACTTTGGTATGGCGGCATCACAAACAAAAATGGTCGCCCCAAAAAATAACATCAAGAGCAAGTAGACATAAGTTCGGCAAGCCCAGGCAAATACTGCCGTGATTTTTGAGGTTCTCCAATGCTCACTGGCCAATGTCGGATTCAATGTGTTTACATCTGCAGAGCGGCAAAATATGAACAATGCCTATCTTCATGGCAGAATGCCTAGAAAAAGCCACTGCTTACGAAGCATGCTCGCCTCAAATATTCCTTAAGTTCATATTAATAAGCTAGACACATTATGGCAGAAAGTTTTATGGTCAGATGAGACCAAACTAGAGATTTTTTGGAGTAAGAATGGGTGGTATATCTGGCGAGCTCCTAATACGGCTTTTGAAGAGAAGAATTTGATATCAACCATTAAACATGGCGGTGATAGCCTTATGATTCACGGGGTGTATTACTGCAGATGGAACAGGCAAAATAATACGCATTGCTCTCACAATGGACTCTGCAAGATACCAAGCAATTTTGAACAAAAGTGTCTTGTCCTCATTTCAAAAGTTGGACAATAATCTGAAGTACCAATGCAAACCCACAAAAGAGTGGCTTCGTAAAAAGAAATTGAAACGTCTTGGAACGACATAGTCAAAGTGCTGATCTAAAAGCCAATTGAAAATCTGTGATTCAAGTGAAAGTCATTGCGTACAAGAAACTCAGATAAAATTGAGCAATTGTGGGAATTTTCCAATAAAAATGGTCAAAAATCGGCACTCATACTGCCAGAAACTTCTGAAAGATTACAGAAAAAGACTGGTTGACATTGTAACCTCAAAAGGAGCAGTCACCAAATATTACGTGTTAGGGTTAATTTACTTTGGCACATCTTGATTTTTAGTTTTTAATTAATATTTTTATTTCAGCTTGATAATTTTTTGTTAATTTGTTGTAACTGATTTAATAAAGGTTTTTAATGGATATATAGTTTAAGTAAGACTTGTTTATAATCTGGAAAAAAGCGATAATTTTTAAAAATATTTTCTTAGGGGTTCCCTGTAGATTATTTGTAAAATCATTTAATACAACAAATCTTGAACCTTATGAAAATTTTCCTATTAAAATTCAATTAATAGTTACCAGGTTATAGACTTATTGATCCACTCTCGTTTAGGAAATCGATTTTAACAAATATTTAAATTATGTGAAGCAAGTAACATAGACACAAACACAAACACACACATATACACATACACATATATATATAGTTGCAGATCTGTCTGGCATGCATCAATGCAGACGTTACCTATTATGCGTCCTTTTAAATCATGCATTTATGTATATTTGTGCAGGCTCTCTGTGGTTGAGTCGTTTAAAGCACGCCGGGTGAGATGGAGTTTTTCCCTACAAAGGGGGACTCAGGTTCTAGTCCTGCCGTAGCTTGCATTTTTTTTTTTTTTTGCGCAGGTATATATATATATATAAGTGGACATTGAAGTCAACACCCAGAGGCGACAGTCTGTTTCATGCTAGATGTAATTACCAGGCCATTTGCTCGATATTTTATATATGCATTATGGGTATTCTATTGCATTGTGGGTATTCTATTGTATTATCTTAACCGTTATTTTGCTGGGTGTGGTTTGATAATTTGTTTATTATTTACTTTGTTTATTTGCTTATTTATTAGTTTGGATTAATTTATTTTATTTATTTTCATTTATTCTTGTTCGTTTTCAGTTATCGATTTTTAAGTGATGTAGTAAAGGTTTGTTTCTGGGCCAGCATTTTGAGATGAGTTCTGATCATTTATTTAGTAGTTAGTTTTGGTTTGGGAAGGTAATCTCTATCTATAAAAGGCAGGATGTGTGTGTATGTGTGTGTGTGTGTGTGTGTGTGTGTGTGTGTGTGTGTGTGTGTGTGTGTGTGTATGTAACGAATGCACAGCCACAATTTTCGACGGATTTGCACCAAAATTTACATGCACAATTTTGCAAAGTTATTGGAAAGGCCAAGGCCGACTTTGCATTTCCCAACTTCCATCGATAGTGGAAATATTCGATTTTTCATGCTTCTACAGAAGTTTTCATGTAGTTTGCGGTCATTTTGTACTCGCCAGAGTGAGAGCCAATAGCTGGCTCCCACTAATAGGCAGGAAGATTCTAGTGGCCAGCGTGAGAGCCAACAGCTGACTAACACGAATGTTAACTAGCATGCTAGCATGCAAAAAAATCGATAGCTGCATTCGTCACAAGTGGTAAAAAATTAAATCTACATGGCACTTTCCTCCAATTGGCTCAATCACTTGCTTAAACTCAACGTTGATTCTGATTCCGCAGAACTGGGTTGGGTGTGAAAAAGTATTTGTTGTTAACATTCTTTTTTCATTCGTTTTTTTCAGTTGCGAGTCGTTTTTAAAGCTGATCGTTTTGTGTTCATTTTGTTTAGTTCTTTTTTTCTTAACAGATTTAATGTTTAGTATAGAGCTTAGAAAAAATTCTCAAGAAGTAAGGCATGTAGCAACATCAGCACGGCAAAGGGAACTCCTTTAAAGGCAAGGAAGGGCAAAAATATTTTAAGTCAAGTGATAGCGATTGCTGTACGAGTCGTACGATTTTTTTAATCAAGCACGGGCAACGCCGGGCCATGCTGCTAGTTATTACTATTTTTGCATCCGGGCAGAGTTTACAGTTTTTGGATCGTTATAGCTTGATGTTCTTTTCCTTATTTTCCAAGATATTTTTGGTGTGATTTCCTTTATGTTTTTAATCTCTCAGATATGTTTAGAAATCATTGTGCTGTTCGTGTGTTTAGCTTTTAAGGTTATGAGAACATCGGCTCTGTAGAGTCCTGTATCATTTCTATCGATTATTTTACTTAGATCTTGCAGCAAATATATACCTATGAGTTCGCAGGTCTCTGCACCGTCAAAGCTTCCTGTTGTAGAGTCAAAAGTCCCTTCTTTGTTTATCCAGGCGCGTCTCCATCGTCGAATAATAGTGATTATATATATATATATATATGATGCTGAAAAGTTCACAATTCGAAACAAGTCTCAAAATCTAAACTATTGATCAAATATCATAATTTTCTAAAATTATCTTTTCGGGTAACACGCGTGTGTATGTGTTTATATATATATATATATATATATATATATATATATATATATATATATATATATATATATAATAAAAAGGCTTAAACACTAATATTCCATGGTCATAATTTATTCCATTGGAATCGTAAATACGATCCAATTCATCAGACCTACAAATTCAAAAAGAAAACAGAAAAAAACCTACTCCGGAAATAAAAATAGAATTTAGAGAGAGTGTAATTATGAGAGTGTGGGACGAATGTTAGTTTATAAGAAAGGGGTTTAACAGAGAGAGTTTTATTTAAAAAAACTAATAAACTAACATTCGTCCCACTCTCTCATAATTACACTCTCTCTAAATTCTATTTTTATTTCCGGAGTAGGTTTTTTTCTGTTTTCTTTTTGAATTTGTAGGTCTGATGAATTGGATCGTATTTACGATTCCAATGGAATAAATTATGACCATGGAATATTAGTGTTTAAGCCTTTTTATTATATCCTTACTCTGTCCTGGACATTGAGTTCTACCTGGATTTTATCCTCTCGGAATTTTTTTTTATTCTAAAATATACATGTGTATATATGCACCTGTGGATTTTGCATATATATGTATATTTACCACTAATATTATCTATATATATATATATATACATGAACTAAGAATAAATATACATTTCTTCCTCACGGTTTGGTGCATCTCTGATTTTAAAATATATATTTATTATTAGAATAATGCTAGTGTTATTTTATATTGAACACTGTTTTATTACAACCAGCAATCACTGTGCGGTATTCTCTCGCTCGATCTCTCTCTCCCCTCGCTCGCTCGCTCGATCTCTTTGTGTGCGTGCGTATATATATATATATATATATATATATATATATATATATATATATATATATATATATTAATGTATATATGGGTAGAAACCTTTCTTATAAACATATTTCATTAAATATGACAAACAAGGAAGATTTAATTAAATTTTTTATTTAGTTTTTCGAGTATTCTTACGTTTTTCTGTTTTGTAGGAGTAAGTGAGTAGAGAAATTGTCCATAATTTTCATTGACTTAAAAGCTTTCAGCCACTTTAGCCATTTTCACGGGGGGTCAGTTTTTGATGTTTTTTTTTTTTTTAGTTTTGATGGTTTAACTTGTATTTTATTTTTGTGTTATTTTGAATAGGATAGTTTATTCCGAGCCTTCGCGTGTTGAGCATGGATGGAATTCGCGTGAGCCTCTTTTTCTTTTCTTTTTTTTAAAAAAACATTTAACACTCCATTTCTACAATTAGATAAGGAGAGGTTGATAGCAAGTGAGAGATGTTTAATATAAAAGGTCTCTCTAATAGCAAGATGTTTCCGGTAATGTGATTTATATAGAATTATAGAGTTTTGGACCAGAATTTTCCTTAATGGTTCTTGTGAATATTGGGTTGATAGATGGTAGTATGTCCAATATAGGTAATTGATTTGTGACAAGGAACACAGTCTTGTACTGGGGCAGTGAAACTGATACACTATATTGGTCATCGCTAGTTTTGATTTAATTTTTATTTTGGTTTGCGGTTTTCAATTTTCTGCAATTAATTATAAGTTTTACGTGTTTTTTTTTCTGGAATTACGACAGAAATATGGTGTTTAATGATTCTTCGTATAGTGAACTTTTACTCCTTATCATTTTTTTTATGTATGTGATGACCAGTGTATTCTTTGTTGTATATTTTTCATGTTAAATTGGACATAAAAGTCAACACTGTATGTTACAAAAGATATTGCGCTGCATTCATTCCCTCAAACATGAAGTACTATTTCTTCAGAAAGGTAGCGCAATTTAAAGAATATATGAGTGTGTGCGTGTGTGCGTGTCAGAGGGAGTTCTGATAAATATTTGCTATATATAAACACGTCAAACACACCAACTTTTATAAAAATGCATACTTAAAAAAGTGTTTACCTACTAAATTTTTTCAAAGACACGAATACACGTTACCATTCTAGTCCCGCATAAACAAACTATAATTATATTACACATACACACACGAATTATATAGACATATATATATAAGGTAGGTACCTCCACGAGATCGCTAAAAAAAAGGGCATAGTATAAGACGCCAAACTTGACGAAAACAAAATTTTATCGTCTAAATGTTTATATTATTAAAAAAAGAGGAAAGATCAAAGTATTTGGGGGTAGTTTTTTACATTTTTAATCCTTCCTAGCATGTCCGAAATTTTCGTTAAAAATCTTCTTTTCTTTTTTTGATTCAGCATAATTGACAAATAATCGATCATGGCAACCATTTCTTCCATTTTATAAAAAGAAAAAATGAAAATCTCAGTTTGAAATTCTTTTAAAAATCAATTATCATTTTTTTAAAACTTATTTTAAGAAAATCAGAAATTATAATGTTTATTTAAAGTATTTTGAACTAAGCTTAACTTAGCTTCCGCGCCGAAAAGATGTAATTTGAAAATAAAACAAAGCAGGCAATAACCTTTCGTGTCGCTTGACAAGTGAATAACATATTGACAGATTAGGTGAGGATAATTTGTTCTACGGAAGGAGAAAAGTAAAATTATTTAGATTTAAGTGAACAAATTATTTACCCCGTTATTTTTAAGGAAAAATTTTAGCGCTCTAATTTCTTTTTTTTTTTGTACTTAGCTTTCACCTTTACGTTTACGATGCTTTATGGAAAATATATTATAAAGAAATTAAAATAAGTCTGTTAAGAGTGAGATTAAATTTCATAAGAAAGGTATCTAATTAATTTATAGGTACCTTTCTTATGAAATTTTATCAGAAGTGTACATAAAATACTATAATTTTATGCACATTTATTACATTTTACTGTGTTATTTGTATTTCCATTCATTTTATCATTAATTTTGATATTTCATTTATGGAAAAATGTCATAACTGAGATTAATATAAAAATAAGATCATATAAATTTCATACGATGATACTGATACTTGTAGGTACGCTTCTCAGTTGAAATGGAAAAATCAAATTAACTTCTCCACATGTATTCCGCTAAAGTAAAGGCCTTAACAGCGGAGAACAATGCTTAACTCAAATAACGCAACTTAATTGTATTCTGGTTTGTCTTCCGTACATTATAATTAGAGCCAGATTATAAACACAAAATTACATTTCTTAATTACTGCGTGTCTTCGGATTGGTCAAAATGATACAATTTACAACACGCTAAAAAGCGATCTATCTCATGAGGACACTTACGAAAGTGGAGGCGGGTTTTAACTAATTTTATAATATTTTAACTTAAATGTAAAAATCTATTATAATTAAGAAATAACAAATAATTGTATTAAAAATTCATTTTCCATCGAATTTTTTTTTTTTTTTTTTTTTTGCTTTCAGAAAATATTGTCCATATTCATAAAAACAACTAAAAGCAAATAAAGGCATTTGAAATTAAATAATACCTTTGTTTTATTGAGTTTTGTATGTTACAATTCAGAGCTGATTTTCAGGTAGGGGGGTTCCAGTTAAAAACAAAAAAAAACATGATTTGCATTCCTCAAAGCCTTGTGCTTTTAATTATTGTAATGACTAAAGTGGAATCGATCGAATTTCTAAAGTTTTCGTAAAATTAGTTAGGGGGGGGGGTGTAATAAATATAAAAAATATTTCTGCTACGACTTTAATAAAAAAACATATTTATAATAATTTCGATCAGCTATGAATAGTTTCTGAAAGTTTCATTAACATTCGACAATTAATTTTATTTTTGCAAGATTTTTCAAATTAATGTGTCATACAAAAAAAAATAACATGCTAAAAATTGTCTACGTTATTTTACTAGTTCCGGTGATACAAAAAGAAACAAAGATTTTTAAATCAAAATTCAGAATGCTCTAAAAAGAAGGAAAAATTTAAAAAAATAATCAAAATAAAGTTTGATCTCTCTTCTTAATAATAACATAAAGATTTAGACGATAAAATTTTGTTTTCGTCAAGTTTGGCGTCTTTTTCCCCATGCTATGCTCTTTTTTTATCATTTTATGGAGGTACCTAATATAAGGCATACATACATACATACATATATATATATATATATATATATATATATATATATATATATATATATATATATATAAGATAGATAGATAGATAGATAGGATAAAGAATCAGATATAAAGAAATGTATCGGCAATTACAATAAAATAAATAAGAGAAAAACATTTTATGCTGTCGCGAACAAATGTAGAAATTTTATTTAATAATTAAAAGATTTGTCACTTAGCGTCCTCTATAGATTTCCTTTCCTTAAGGTCAAGAGATTTTCGAATATTTTGAGCCTCCTCTAATTAAAATTTGAACGTATGTTATTTTTTTTCTCTGCGTTATTTTTTCTGTGCATATAAATACAGAATATATATTTTACCTTGGTAAAGTTTCACAAGGTATGAAATGCGTCGGTATAAAAAATTTTCCTCTTAGTATTTCTTTTATACATATAACTGTCCACTACCTACGCACGTTATATTTCCGAACTTAAGCATTCTTTCCTGATAAATACAGTAAATTTTAAATATGATTCATATATATATATATATATATGAGAAATGACTGATGTGAAGCATCGGATACAGTACGCAAAAAGAAATATCTAACAACTATATATATATATATATATATATATGTATATATATGTATGTATATATATGTATGTATATATATATATATATATATATATATATATATATATATATATATATATGGGGACATTGAAGTCAACACAGACTTTCAGCATGAAACAGTATATCGCCTCTGAGTGTTGATGTTAATGTGTCTTTTATATTTACATACGCTCTATCTCTGACGTTGAGCACTTTATCCCATAAATATAGCATACCTTAAAATTATATTTGTACATTATATATATATATATATTTCCTCGTAGTTTGAAAATGGTCATTAACTAAATGCATCTTAATTCCAATTATAAAGAAAATTTGCTCTCTTTAATGAAAATAAACATTGAGCGCTCTTTTGTGAGTCAGTTTTAACATATTTCAAATTCTATGTTGTGTTAATAGGACTCGCCTGGCTTATCCAACGTATTACTGTGTATATATATATATATATATATATATATATATATTTAGTTTATGCAAAACTAGGTAATCCGCATGGGTTGACCCAAGGAGGATGATATCCAGAGAGCTCGATGTAAAATTCAGAGCAGATATGTTTGAATAAAAACAGACCACTTTAAGGTTCCATGTAATAAGTTATTTCACCACAACCCCTTTAACAGGGCTATGGATCATCAGACTTTACTTACAAGGGTTGAAATGAAAAGAAATGCACACCTCATCAAGCATATGTAAAATTGAGGAAGTGAGGTGGGAGTTCGTTAATTTTACATATGCTTGATGAGGTCCATCAAAAACGTGTGAATTTCTTTTCATTTTTCATTTTAATCTTTGGAAGTAAAGTCTGATGATCCAGAGCCCTGTTAAAGGGGTTGTGGTAAAATAACTTATTATTACGTTGGTGAAAAATAATGACGTAATAATGTCGTTTTTTGACGTTAAAAAATACGTCAACAAACGTCATTATTACGTTATTATTTTTGCACCAACCTAATACATCGAACCTTAAAGTGGTCTGTTTTTATTCATATATATATATATATATATATATGAGAAATGACTGATGTGAAGTATCGGATACAATTATTATGTAAGCGTTTTCCAGGCGCAAATGACAATTATATTACTTTTTCTTTATAGAATTTATTTGGTTTTATGAAAATGCGAACTTAAAGTAAATGAACGTTAACCCTTAAAGATGAAAAAAAGCATCGACATCGAACTTGTTTACAGATATACGCATGAAAAGGAGAAGTAACAACAACATTCTACCCATACACACATTTACATGCGGACACATAAACATACACATTCAAACGCGTACGAAGAAGGCTGATTGCAAAAGTTTAAAGGTTACTTAGAGCAACAAAATCCGGAAAGCTGTGGAGAGCCATTGTTGCTCACGACCGGAAAGGAAATGAAACATAAAAAGAAATTAACAATGAAATGAAAACAAATTACATTTTCCAACACAAAAAAGATCTTAATTTATAATCTTTATCAATTTTGTGATTAAAACAATTCCTGTCTTCTACAACATAAAATCTTAGAATGTTCATTTTTAATAAGGAATGTTTTGTTATGAATTGGAAAGCCATGAAATTAATTACCAATAAAATGACAGGAATTACGGGGAAAAAAAAAAAACATTAATTTTTATATTCGCTATTATTTTTTCATTTATTGACTGTTCATCCATAACTAGATTAATTGGGAGCAACTCGTCTTGACTCGCCATATCTAAAAAAAAAAATCATTAAATATAGAATATGAGAATACAAAACTATTTCAGACATGAAAAAATGGGTTCAAGCGGGAAACAGACTGTGACTACTCGATGTTGATCTCAGTGTCCACTTTTATATTTACACATGATATATCGCTGATATTGAACACCTTATGCATAAATATAGCATACCTTAAAACTATATTCTATCATACATATATATATATATTGATATGTCCCGGAAAGGGATATATTTGAACGAAGTAGCTTAGTGGTTTTGGTTACTATAACCAAGTAGAATACGGTAGCAGTAATCGACTGGTACGCGTCGTAGTCGCCGGTAATAAGTGTAGATCAATGGGCGTCGTTATAGACTTAGCTCTCAGACTAAGGCACTTGACTCTCCTACACGTCCGTCGGTATTTATGACGGACACCAGTCAATCATATTCCAGTGTGGGGGGAACACAGGTGTATGTATATTCATTATATCATATATATATATATTATATATATAACGTCATCCACAGACAGACTGTTTCGCAGCTCATCAGTGTGGCTAGACATCCGGTTGCCTCTAGCTAGGATCGAAACCCGACTGAGTTGGTGTCAGTCAGAGATTCTACCACTAAGCCGTGGTGGATTTTTAGCGTATTTATTTTTAGAAACACAGACAGTGACTCAATTCGCTTTGCGAAGAGTCTCGCTATAATAGTCACTGTTTACAAACCCATACCTCCTCCCTAGAGAGCTCAACTGGAATTTATTTATTTTTTTTTATATATATATATATATATATATATATATATATATATATATATATATATATATATATATATATATATATATATATATATATATATATATATATATATATATATATCTCTGAGATGAGGTATTATGTTCACTATTTACATTATTTGGACTATTGTCCTCATCTTTGTTGCCATATTTATCACAACTTTTCGGCCGTTGTACGCTCCGGCCTCCTTCAGGTGGTTGGAATGTCGAACTGAACCCTTTATTTCGATCGCTGGGGTAGATCGTTCCACGTGCCATGTCTAATGGATGCCAATTATCGTTATCTCCTGTTAATTCCCCTCTCCACTGCCTTTACCAGGTATTGAACTCACAACTCTTTGGATCCTGTCACTGGATTTAACCAACGCCTTTATCGACTGTGCCATGTCTCCTTAAATGAGTATATGGTAAATTGTTTGGATCTCATTGTTACTCACTTATATGCTTTATAATAAAAAAATTATATTGAACTCTCTTTTGTGGATCAGTTTTTATATTAATAGGATCTACATGGATTACTTACTCACGAATTTTTTACCTGTTATATATATATATATTTTTTTTACCTGTTATATATATATATATATTGCTGAAAATTCTTATATATATATATATATATATATATATATATATATATATTGCTGAAAATTCTTATATATATATATATATATATATATGTGTGTTGTTGAAAATCCCTTTCGACTCAAAGGCTAAATCAGAAGCCAGTCCAGTGTTGTAAGTATTGCGAAACACTGCCGAGAGAAGAGAAGAGAGGGAAGGCAAGCCTTAAGTAACAAGGTGGCAGACCTGCGCATCCCACTCCTTCCAGTAAAAAAGATTACAAAAAAAAAAACAGTACTCGCACCAGCCCCGCTTTGAAAAACAACCCATTGTACACACTCCGCCTCCCAAGTCTGACCGCAACCCAACATGCAGGTAATTTCACTTATTTTTCTACTCTCTCTCTCTCTCTCTCTCTCTCTCTATATATATATATATATATATATATATATATATATATATATATATATTGGGTTGACAAGTGTTTATGTATATGAATGTATTTATGTATATGATCGTTACTTATTCCTAATTTTGCACATCTTGGGTAGCTAATTCGTGTTTCAAACACCTTCGCCGAGACATTTTCTTCAACAACACTTACAAAAATAGTTTTCTCATGTTCAGTGACTATTTTGTTTCTTTCCAGTATGGATGGGGGTTTTCTTACGAACCTTTCGTTTGAATGTCAACATTTTAATTACGTCATTTTTTAAAAATGTATTCTCATTTCAGGAAGCAAAATAATGACATAATCAAATATAAGCCAAAGCTTAGAGACAAAACCTCTATCAGTACTGGAAGGAGTAATAACAGCTACCGAACTTGAGAAACCTGAAAAAAAAATTGTTTCAATAAAAAGATTTTATAAATTTCAACCGAAAGTAACACAGGCTGCTCGGTCAATGATTGCCGAATATTTCCTTATAAGGAAACAACTAATATTAGCATTAACACTACCGTTATAAAGATGTTTAGCGAACGATTTCTGTGAGAATTTGCATGATTAATAATTAGAAAAAAGTCATTATGCTCAATGACTCCGTTACGAGAACTTAAGCCTTACCGCTAACCAAAGGCTTCCGCACAGTTGTGCGAAACAAATTTCACTCACAAAACTCGTGTCAGCACGTAGTACGCTTTTCCGGGTACTTTCCAAAAAGTGGCGCAATACAGGTATTTTTATCCGTGATCGAAATTATGGAGAAGTCATCTCCTCGGCAAACCGATAATATTGTGATTCAAATACAAGTTTCGTAGTTGGAACGCTAAAGTTCTAATCACTCGCTCTATGGGCACATATCTATATAGAATATTTTTATGCCAATGTTCACCCAATACAAGACCGAGAGCCACTCAAATTAGAGTTTTACTGTGTGGTTTCGTATGAACATAAAAGAAGTCAAGAAGAACAATTCATGAGGCTATGTAGGAAAGACAATGTCTGACACTAAACTTGTCGGGATCAACAGGAGAATCTGTCGAATGTGCTTACATATTTAAGGAAGATCTAATATATTTTATAATTTTAAAAACAAGGATCATAACGTTCATCGTGTGATTAGTGGGTTAATGTATTTTTTTAAATCAAGTGAATTCGCCATTTTATCTCATGAACTTTACAAATTTACTTTTTGGGTGAATGATTCATTGTCATATATATATATATATATATATATATATATATTAAGTATGATAGAAAGTAATATAAAATTAAACCCTCTCTAAATTCGACCATGGCTCTCACACCACACCTCACTACCTTCTCTGTTAAATTACATAAACTTAATACTACCCGTCAAAAGTGTAAATTTTCATTCCATCTTTCGTTTCACCGTTTGAAAGTGATGTCAGAAGATCCAGAATACTTTAAACGATCTCTGGTGAAATAAACTATTACAATGGAGCCTTAAAGTGTTTTTTCTTTAATAGATATATATATATATATATATATATATATATATATATATATATATATATATATATATATATATATATATATATTGGAGAGTGTGTTTGTATATGTGTGTGTATGTGTGTGTGTCGCATTCTTTGCATATAATGTAATATATTTGCATGTACTTATCTCTGTAAGATGTAGGCATACTTTTGCTAGAGATCTTCCAAAAGCAGTTGTTATAATAATAATAAACACGATATTTTATTATATTTTTGTAATCTTATGCGAGTGAACTTTACCAATTGTTTGTGAGACATATGCCTGATAGAATTACTTTCATTGCTTAGAGTCATGTTATCTGACTCATGGCTGGATGCACAATGAATAGCAGGGCGAAGATCAGAGCCATAAAGAACCGCTGAACCCCGTGGTTTACATTTGGCATTTTCATGCAGAGTGGCTTGATACTGTTCGATCCAGGGTAAATAAAAGTAAGCTATCACTGAATTCCCTAGATCGATTGTGAGATGTAAAACAGTCAGAAAGATATATAGTCATGCATAGACTAAAATAGATAGATAGATAGATAGATAGATAGATAGATAGATAGATAGATAGATAGATAGATAGATAGATAGATAGATAATGAACAGATTGAGATAGATAATGAACGGATTGAGATAGATAGATAGATAGATAGATAGATAGATAGATAGATAGATAGATAGATAGAGATAGATAATGAACGGATTGAGAAAGATAGATAGATAGATAGATAGATAGATAGATAGATAGATAGATAGATAGATAGATAGATAGATTGAGATAGATAATGAACGGATTGAGAAAGATAGATAGATAGATAGATAGATAGATAGATAGATAGATAGATAGATAGATAGATAGATAGATAGATAGATAGATAATGAACGGACTGAGATAGATAGATAGATAGATAGATAGATAGATAGATAGATAACTGAGATAGATAGATAGATAGATAGATAGATAACTGAGATAGATAGATAGATAGATAGATAGATAACTGACATAGATAGATAGATAGATAGATAGATAGATAGATAATAAACAAATTGAAGTAGATAGATAGATAGATAGATAGATAGATAGATAGATAGATAGATAGATAGATAGATAGATAGATAGATAATGAACAGATTGAGATAGATAATCTGTGGTCTAATAGATCTACGATTTTATTATAAATGTATCCTTCATAGAGAGACAACTTTCCGATGGTGCAAGAGCTCAAGGAGGAAATTTGCGCGTGTAAAGTTGATATGATTACCTCGGAAATCATTTGTTCTTAACAAACCATACAGATGCCTTTATGTGGTTTATTAAAATGTGTTCTCGGGTGAAAATAACGAGTTTGTCATTAATAATGGTCAGGAGTAGTGCATTGTTTGTAAAATGATGAAAAGAAAGCTAGGCGGGTAGAAAGACAGATAACTCCGAAGAAATAAAGAAATATTAGTAGGAGAAATAGGTTGTTAAAGAAAGTGGTTGCCCTCTAACTAGACATTTAATAAACAAAATGGGATAGATAAATAGATAGATAGATAGATAGATAGATAGATAGATAGATAGATAGAAACAGAATGAGATTGGCAGGATAGATAGATAGATAGATAGATAATGAACAGATTGAGATAGATAGATAGATAGATAGATAGATAGATAGATAGATAGATAGATAGATAGATAATGAACAGATTGAGATAGATAGATAGCTAGCTAGATAGATAGCTAGCTAGCTAGATAGATAATGAACAGATTGAGATAGATAGATAGATAGATAGATAGTATAAGTTTATTAGTGCCTGAAAATCGAACCTTGAGCCTAGTACCAAGTTAGATTTTAAAACGCTAACAATACCGTCACGACTTGTAAATTAAACAAACCACCCTCGCCCTCTTATTTGACCTTTTATGAATGTAAGCTCATGCTAATATATATCTGGTGACAGACCATTAAGTAAATATAACGCCAACTTCTGTCCATGTCATTTCACCGGAAGATTGAGTTCAAGTGTAAAACAGACTGTCGCCAATCGGTATTGAAGCAGATATTGATCAATTTTACCCTATAAATGTAGTATATATATATATATATATATATATATATATATATATATTAAAGACATTTATTTTTATGTTTAACGTTCTTTTTATAGATACAAGTATTTACGTAAATGCTCTGTTTATAATAAACAGTATTAAATAACATTTACCGGCCTGAATGTCCAAGAAATTTTCATAGAAAATATTCGTTCTTGGACAGGATTCGAACCTGCATCCTATATGGAACCATCATTTACGATCAAGGCACGTAAACAGAGCATTTACTTAAATACTTGTATCTATAAAAAGAACGTTAAACATTAAAAAAAATGTCTTTAATATATATATATATATATATATATATATATATATATATATATATATATATATATATATATATATATATATATATATATATGCATCGATCAGCTTCTTTCCACGACCCACACGCATGTGGAAACGATTCCCAACAGGATCACCACACTCTTGACCTGTTCCAGTTTAACTGCACTCCTATACAGACAAACGTAACCCTGTACTTTGAGTGCCACCGGGGCTTCTAAAGAGTGAACACACACACACACATATATATATATATATATATATTAAGACATTTTTATGTTTATACATTCTTTTTATAGATACAAATATTTAAGTAAATGATCTGTTTATAATAAACAGTATTAACAACATTTACCGGAATGAATGTCTGAGAAATTGTCATAGAAAATATGCGCCCTCGGCACACACACATGCATACACACACACACACACACATATATATATATATATATATATATATATATATATATATATATATCCTTTCAATGTGAGAAAAGGTGATCAATGCTAAGTAACAGAGCTATTAATTAGCTAACTTTGACGTTGTTATATTGAAAAAAAAATGTGCTAAATCTATCACCCAATATATATCTCAACACAACAATGTTATTCTAAACAAGCATGTTTCCACAACTAAAGATTGCAAATGCCGAAACAACAAACCCTGCGCATTAAACGGCAGATGTATGGGCAAGGCATTAGTTTATAAAGCTGACGAGGTCGAATTTTATGTGGGTTCAACTGAAAACCATTGGAAATCACGCTTCTACTATCACTAAATGTTATTAAGCAATATTAAGTATAATAGCAGCACTGTCCTCTCCAAGTTTGTCTAGAAAATAAAAAGTGAGAGGAGAAATTCAAGTATCACCTGGGAGTAAGTAATGAAAGATAATCCCTTACGCCTTTCTGATAAGTTAGTGATCCTAAAGAATATGATCAACTCCAATATGTTAAACAAAACAAGTGAGTTAATGAGCAAATACTGACACAGAAGTCAATTCCTACTCAAGCACGTCGACCCAGATTTATATATTAGGTTGGTGCAAAAATAATGACGTAATAATGTCGTTTTTTGACGTTAAAAAATACGTCAAAAAACGACATTATTACGTCATTATTTTTGAACCAACCTAATAGTTTTTCATAGTCTCGGACGCCACAGATACTATTATTTTTATTATTATGTATTTTTACTATTTAAACTATACATGCATTATTTTTATTTTTATTCTTATCTTATTGTTGGTCTTACAGTATTATCAATATTATCGTTATTCATTCTTCTTCTTCTTATTATTATTATTATTATTATTGTTGTTTTATTTTTATTATTGTTTTTTATTTTTTATTATTATTATTGTTATTATTGTTTCATTTTTATTATTGTTTTTTTATTTTTTATTATTATTGTTATTATTGTTTTATTTTTATACAATTATTTATGTTACCTTTATAATCATTTCAGCCCTACAAATATTTTTATTTTATTAATTTATTACTATTTTTATGCAAAAAAAAGTGTTATTGCCGTTATCCTTAAATTTATTTTAATAACACCGTCCGTTTTTAAATTAAAAAATTATGATTAGAACTTTTAGTTATTTTCAATCGTAAATGGAAGTTTGAAACTAATTTCTAATTCAAGATGAGATTATAGAGCAATTAAATATTTTACTACGGTTGTAATTCTTCAAAAACAACGACATAAATTGCCAGACACAGAAATATTAAATAAACGGTGTAAATTCAAATTAGTACCTAATGATTACATTGAGTTTGAAAATCCGAGTTGTATTGTCGCTGTGAGGTGTTATGTATATTCATATATATATATATATATATATATATATATATATATATATATATATGTGTGTGTGTGTGTGTGTGTGTGTGTACGTGTACGTACATTAAGGTTACCGTATTTAAAAATCTATCACAAATGAAAATGACATTTTCATCATTAATTAATCATAGCAAGGGATCGGTAGCTCATCAAGTATTGAAATAAAGTTCATATAGATATATATTATTCCAGGATAATTTTCCAACTTATTCAAGAGGATCTTCGCCCTCTCTAACCTCCTAACTGTCCTGTGCCTCAAAGTTTTCACTTACGATTTCATTTTCAAGTCTTTTTTTACTGCTCTTTGGACTGTCATTGCTGAAACTCCTCTCTCGTGTGCCAAACGCCTTATGGATTGTTGTTTTCTAATTGATCTCTTTAACTCGAAGTTGAAATGATGATCCAGTTTTCCTCTCTCCTGTTCTCTCTTTTTTAAAACGTATTCACCGTTCTCTTGATGATTATTGAATGGACGTTGAAGATGGAAGCCAGAGTATGAATGTTGGTACCATTACTGAAGTTCCTGAATGATCTTTTTCCTCTTAACATTGCTCAGTTGGGAAGACAGTGGGGATGAAACAAAACAATTCTAACCATACCTCTTTTTAGCTGAGTAGAGAAAAAATTTTTCAGTGCTTCTTACGATGGTGTCAAGATGGTTTTTGTGATGTCAGCGAATACTGGTTGTCACTTTTGTAATGCTCGTTGCAGTAGAGACTTTGTAATCGCAGTTACAACTACAGTAACGCCGTTGAACAATGCTGGTGTCAGACGCCTTCGAATATCACTCGCACTAATAATACCTGTTCGATAATACTCACTCGAATAGTAATCCGAATAGTGATCCGAAAAGACAAATAGTATAGTGAATCGAGTAGAAAAATAGTATAGTTTAGAAATGGTGATCCGTATAGTAATAGAGGATAGACAAGAACGGTGATCAATTAGAAGCCAGTCCTTATGGTCACGTGGTCTACTTAATTCAATCACATGATCGCCAGTCTTTGCTCACTGGTAATCTATGTTCAAACTCAAGTGAGGGAAACGACACTTTATTCCTATATAACAATGGTTAAACGTCTTATATGAATACTTGGAAAAAAAAGAAACTCAATTAGTTTAGTGTTTTTTTTTTATGTAGGATGGATAATTACGTTGTTACTTGATTTGAACAATTGTGCTGTTACACCCGATATATACATATATATATATATATATATATATATATATATATATATATATATATTGTAGATCCTGCCGTTTTAACTTCTGAGAGGAAGGGCGTGGTAACCTCAAAGGAATCGCTAAGCCATTGCACTGTTCTGCATTGAATGTCCATATGAGCCACAATTCTGAGATGGGAGGGATAGTGATGACAATGGCGGCACAAAATGCTCTGAATAAATGCTGATGATATATTTACTGGTTTCGACTAAGATACGAGCTTTTAATAAACAGGGCGCACAGGTGTCATGAGCGGAAGGAAATGCACTCTTGCGTGGGCGCATGCCGGAAGAGGTGTGGCTACACGAAGTTGCATGAATACGTGGCCGGAAGAGGCGAGGCAATACGAAATTACGTAGGCGACATACCAGAAAAAGGCGTGAAGTTGCGCAGGTGTCCAAATGTTATATAACCGGCCCGATTCTTACCTGGACAGAGAGGCTGGCTTGAGTTTCTCCGAAGATTTTTCGCCATCAGTTCCTGTGAGCGCAATCCTATCCCCTTTTATTCTCCTTCACTCTAACCATCCGCAGCAACTCGAAAAATAAAAATATTTATATGTTTTTATATATAAGGACCCGTCGCCTTATTTGATCCCAGCTCCAATATACTACACTGCTAGCATAAACAGGAAATGTATCCGCTAGCTAAAATAAACAGGGCGTAAAGGTGTCCCGAGTCTTGAAAAAACAGGGCGCACAGGTGTTCTGAGCGGAAGGAAATGCTTACTTGCGTGGGTGCATACCGGAAGAGGCGTGGTCACACGAAGTTGCATAGGCGACATACCGGAAAGAAAGCGTAGCCACGTGAAGTTGCGTAGCTGTCCAAATGTTATATAATCGGCCAGATTCTTGTTTTGGACAAAGAGGCTGGCGAGAGGTTCACCGAAGATTTGTCTCCGTCAATCCTAACCTCTGTGATTCTCCCTCACTCTACCCATCCGCAGCAACTGGAAAAATAAAGATATTTATATTTTTTTATATATAAAGACCCGTCGCATTATTTGAGCCCAGCTGCAATATACTACACTGCCAGCATTCATTTAAAATGGAAAGGCAAACTTTTGACTAGATTCCTGATAGATTACAGATATCAACATTTACCTATGGTTTAATATCAGATAACATTTCAACATACTAACTAGCATCTCTCTATGTACACTCCGACCTTTTCTGTCATTTTGATGCCAAAAGAATTTGCATTTTTAATTTCATTAAATATAAGCTTTCTACTGGTTCCAGAACAGAAATGTTCGAGTGTTTATTGCTTACGCAAAGAAAACGTATATATTTCATTTTTATTAAAGAGCTTCATCCAATTAAATTCATCATGTCACCTTTGTTGCGTCTGTAATTGAATTATTCCGTACAATAGACAAGGATATAAACTCTACATAAACGAGTCAAATATCTGTAATGATCGAAATAAACTCAGAATTTTGACCGTTGTCGGAATTAATATATCGATTCAGTGTTTTCTGATTGTTATTTTTGGTTTTGGACTTTAAATTATCTGTTTTCTGTTTCTGTCTATATTCCTGAGATGAGATATTAAGTACATTATTTACATTATTCGGACTATTGTTCTCATCTTTGTCGCCATATTTATTACAACGTTTCGGCCTTTCAGTATCTGTCTATATTTCTGAGATGAGGTATTATGTACATTATTTACATTATTCGGACTATTGTTCTCATCTTTGTCGCCATATTTATTACAGCGTTTCGGCCTTTCAGTATCTGTCTATATTTCTAAGAGGAGGTATTATGTACATTATTTACATTATTCGGACTATTGTCCTCATCTTTGTTGCCATATTTATCACAAAACGCTCCAGCCTGGTTGGTTGGAATGTCGAACTGATCTCTCGCTGGAGTAGACTGTTCTAGTTCCACGTGCCACATGTACCCTCGGGGGAGAGAGCTGCTCGTTTTGTCATTTCTTAACCATTACTGTGTCACAACAATCGCTGAAGAAGGTCGGGGAGTAAAACGGGCCGAATCATTCTTAATAAAACCAAGATGAGAACATTATTCTAACTGTAAATGATGATAACAATTCTTGCAAGAAATTCCGAGAGAAATTTTAAATTTTTTTCTGATGCGAAGTATAAGTGTCCTTTTTTGGCATTCTCCCTCCCTAAAACTTCGTTGGTTCAGTTCATGGTATTCTCAGCATCAATCTTTAGAACCACATTCCTTTTGCCTCAAGTCTCTTCTTCATCTTCATTCACTGTCATATAGGAAGAACGATATTACATAACAGTCCGGTACTCTGTTCTTAGTTTCTTACAAGATTTTCCTGTTTCTTAATAGTTTACTTAGTTTTTGGGAAGGCATCTTTAGCGAAAGATGCCTTCCAAAAACTAAGTAAACTATTAAGAAACAGGAAAATCTTGTAAGAAACTAAGAACAGAGTACCGGACTGTTATGTAATATCGTTCTTCCTATATGACAGTGAATGAAGATGAAGAAGAGACTTGAGGCAAAAGGAATGTGGTTCTAAAGATTGATGCTGAGAATACCATGAACTGAACAACGAAGTTTTAGGGAGGGGAGAATGCCAAAAAAGGACACTTATACTTCGCATCAGAAAAAAATTTAAAATTTCTCTCGGAATTTCTTGCAAGAATTGTTATCATCATTTACAGTTAGAATAATGTTCTCATCTCTGGTTTTATTAAGAATGATTCGGCCGTTTTACTCCCCGACCTTCTTCAGCGATTGTTGTGACCAAGTAATGGTTAAGAAATGACAAAACGAGCAGCTCTCTCCCACGAGGGTACATGTGGCACAAATCCGAGTTTAACGTAGGTCATCCGAGGCCGTAGGCTCGGCCAAAATATCCCCGTAGAACACGCATGAACGTGTTCGGGTCTGTCTATCGTCCTGAGTGAGACTCTGCCCTTCGGCACAGCCTCGTCAGGGTTTCTCTCTGCCCAAAGCAGAGAGTTTGACAGGAGCTGCGAACAGTCACAGTCTCGATAGAACAGTCTATATCAGTGTTATGTTTAACAGCCCCACCCCCACGAGGGTTATATGTGGCACAAGGCCGAGTTCAACGTGTGTCATCTGAGCCCGTAGGCTCGGCCAAAAAATTCCTGTAGAACCAGCATAAACGGTTTCGGGTCTGTCTGCCGCACCAAGCGAAACTCTGCCTTTCGGCACAGCCTCGTCAGGGTTCATCTCTGCCCAAATCAGAGAGTTCGACAGGAGCTGCGAACAGTCACAGCCTCGGTACTATAGTCTTTATCACTGTTACATTTAACGCCCCCCACATGGGTCGTATGTGACACAAGGCCGTTTTTTGTGGGTTTTCCGCGCCCGTAGACTCGGTCAAAAATATTCCCTTTAAATCCGCATAAACGGGTTCAGGTCCTGTTTACCTCCCCGGACGAAACTTTGCCCTTCGGCAAAGCCTCGCCCGGTTTCCTCTCTGCTCAAGAACAGAGTTTGACAGTAATGAACGTTCTATATCACCATTATATTTAACGGACCCCGCCACGTGGGTCGTATGTGGCACAAGGCCGGTTTGCAGTGGGTTCTCCGCTCCCGTAGGCTCGGCCAAAAATATTCCCTTTGGAGCCGCATAAACGGGTTCAGGGCCTGTCTACCGCCCGGGATGAAACTCTGCCCTTCGGCAAAGCTTCGTCTGAGTTCCTCTCCGCCGAGGAGGAGAGTTTGACAGTAATGAACGGTCTATATCCCCGTTATATTTAACGGTCCCCCACGTGGGTCGTATGTAGCACAAGGCCGGTTTGCAGTGGGTTCTCCGCTCCCGTAGGCTCGACCAAAAATATTCCCTTTGGACCCGTATAAACGGGTTCAGGGCTTGTCTACCTCCCCGTACGAAACTTTGCCCTTTGCAAAGCTTCGTCCGAGTTCCTCTCCGCCGAGGAGGAGAGTTTGACAGTAATGAACCCGAAGCTTACTTTCCCACGAGGCTTACTTTCCTACTACTTTATAGTAAGTGGAAGAGTCCACAATAGCCTCATTAGAGGGAAGACACCAGGTATCTATCCATCCAGAAAACCTTTGTAGAATTTCGAATTAAACTTTTTATTTAATCTATGGAGGTAGTGTGTTTTTGTTCTACTGTCCATGTCATACCACGTTTTCTTTGTTGTTTCTTTTAATAATGTCCCGTTATTGCGTTCCCTGTTCCCAATGAGGATGTACTACCTTGCACTGGAATTGAATACACAATTAGTATGCCAACAAATTCACGAACCAACGATTTTATCCTGTAGACATTTATTCCGTGAAACTGAGTTGATAACAACAAAGGTGGGGATATTAGTCCGGCTGCAAACAATGTAAATACTTGGTCGAGTGCAAAATGTACATCATTTTCTCTTTTCTATCAGAATGAGAAACATTTTAGATTGATGCAAAAGTTCACGGCGGCATTATTTGGACAATGCGTAGTATCAGTAGTATCAAATTTACACAGCTTGTAAAATCAGTCAACTAGAAATCAAGCTTCAGCAGCTATGAAAATAAGTTGCACTCAGATTTACATAAAATGTCATCGAAAAATAGAAAAAAATCAATAATCAAAAAGAAAGAAAAAACAAGAAGAATAAAATAACGAAAAGAATGAAAAAAAGAAAAAGAGTGAAAAAAAAGAAAGGAAAAATTGAAAAAGAAAAGAATGAGAATAGAAATAAATGAGCAACGTACTGAATGAAAAAACAAAAAGAAAGAAAAAATAAAAAGAATGAAAAAAGAAAGGAAAAATTGAAAAAGAAAAGAATGAGAATAGAAATAAATGAGCAACGTACTGAATGAAAAAACAAAAAGAAAGAAAAAATAAAAAGAATGAAAAAAAGAAAGGACAAATTGAAAAAGAAAAGACGAAAGAATATGAAAACGAAAAGAACAAAAGGAATACAAAATTGAAAAGAAAGAAATATATGAAAAATCGAAATGTGCGTAAAAAATGAAAAAAAAGCGAAAGAAAAATAAAAATTTAATGCTTATCAACCCTTTGTGGGTTATTAAAACCTAAATGTATTCCAGACTAAAGGAGATTGCTTACATTATCCGGTCCTCCATCTATGTATTGATTGGGTCAACATTGCTTAACTTCGGTGATCGATCGAAACCGTTTTTTTCTTTTTCTTTTTCATTATTATTTGACCGTACGTTTATGAAAAGAGAGAAAAAAATCGAAAAAACGGAGGGGATAAAAAGAATGAAAAATAATGAAAAAACGAAAAACTAAAAAAAAGAAAGTTTAGGTAAAAGAAGATAGCTTCATGCCACAATTCTTGTAATAGTGAAGCAATGATGAAACCAGGAAGACTAAGCTTATGGCCAGAATATCAATTTTCACCAAGGGAGATAATCCTTTAATATCACCCGGCGCTCGAAAGTGTCAAGAATTTACACAAGGGGACTGTAAAAAAAAAAAAAAAAAAAGCCTGTAACGTGATAAAAAGAAAAACATTTCTCGTAATAAGGAAGTACACGCCTACATAAAAAGTAAAGGCATCCTTCACGAAACTATTAGAAACTAATAAATCGGACTCGACTGTTGTATGTATCTACAGAGATTTATTTGAATGGAAGGTCAATAAATATATGATGGTAGGTAGATGGGACAAAATAAATAAGTATAAATAATTGCAACAAGGCTATTTGTATCGTAATAATTTGGACTGAGCCATTGTTTCTGATGCGTAGGTAAATCGATATGCCAGACTTGGACGAGTTAAATTCCTTAGTTCCATCAGCTCAGATCTTCACAACTAGGACTTGCCATGCCATGTTCCAGGTGGAAAACCATCCACATTCTCACTCGTGTTCCTCTAATAAAAAGCAAGTTCATCTCAGCGTCTCCTCCCAAACTGTTACTTTGGAATAAACTCCCGAGAGAATGCTTTCCTGACAACTAAAATGATGCGCTCGTTAAGTCCGGGGTCAACCGATATATATAGTTCTCATAATACTCTCCTACTTCTACCTTCCCTTAAAATCTCACTCAGTAACGTTCTACCTTGAGTTGCCCCTGGGCCTTGTATTGAATTAATTGTCAGTATATAAAAAAGAAATAGTGTGTATTAGAAATTGAAAAGTGCGGTCAATTGGCATTGTCATAAAGAGTTACCTATCATATATTCTGGTGTATAAGACGCATATTTTAGCCTAAAATTTTCTTGTCAAAATTTGATTGGATACTATGCAGCATAAATTTGAAAAGCGATGCTTGTTCTAGTGCGCATGTAGTGAAAAATTCGTTGGAAAATTACGAAGTGATACAGAAGTTATTAACTCTTATACGAAACATGTAATATCATGATTGTAGTGAATATGACAAGAAATGAGATTCTATTTGATCAAATTATATTTGGATCCGATAATAAAAACCCTTATTTTTCTCGAAACCATGGTGAAACAACGAGGATTTAACAGGTTTTGAAGCAAACAAAATAACAGTAAACCATATGTTTTTTAATTTACGATATTACCTTATGTTGATGTTTTCTAGCTAATTTGTGCAGAACAAGATATGCCAGTTGCTAAAAGTATCAGATTGAATTTTTGAATTAGAAATCGCAGTACATTATCAGTCGTTTTTAATGAAACTTGTACAAAAGGAGTATTGTTGGGCAAATACGTAATTATATGCCCATAGTGAGGGATATTGATAATAAAATAGTATATATATATATATATATATATATATATATATATATATATATATATATGTATATATAAACGCTTATTTTTGTCGAAACGATAGTAAAACAACGAGGATTTACCAGGTTTTGAAGCAAAATAAATAAGAGTAAACCATATTTTTTTAATTCACTATATTATCTTATATATATATATATATATATATATATATATATACATACATATATATATATATATATATACATACATTATATATATATATATATATATATATATATATGCCATTTTTTTTAATATATTATTTATATATTATATATGCGCGGAACTTATTAGAAAGGGCTTAATATCAGTGATAGAGTTAACATATTTAGTTGGATTAATGAGAGTTTGTGACCCTGGGTTTCACGCTATGTTATAGTTTTATATATATGGTTTATATTATAGTTTTATATATGTCTTATATTATCTTATTATATATATATATATGTTTGACATATATATATATATATATATATATATATATATATATATATATATATATATATATATATAATAGATAATATAAGATATATATGCAAGCATTAATTTGATTCACTTCCGGTTAAAAAAAATTACTCCATATTTAAGGTCGGCACCTTCTATTTGAGGGTAAAATTCGAATAGCGCTGGTTTTATTGTTTATTCTGCACTTTTCTTACATATATATATATATATATATATATATATATATATATATATATATATATATATATATATATATACACATATTAGGTTGGTGCAAAAATAATGACGTAATAATGTCGTTTTTTGACGTTACGTCAAAAAACGACATTATTACGTCATTATTTTTGCACCAAACTAATATATATATCATAACAAGCCACTGAACTTGCCCCTACTATATTGTTTCCAGATGGGCACCTCGGCGTGGTGTAATGTTTAGCAAGCTTGTTTCGCTAGATCTGTTACGACTAAAAAGTGAGTTTGATCCTCACTAGGTGCCCCATACTTTCGGGCTTGTGCCACATCTAAGCCTTGCTTAGAAAATGTCTATTGGGCACCTCGACGTGGTGTAATGGTTAGAACGCTTGTCTTTCTAGATCAACTTACGAGTGAGTTCGATCCTCGCTGGGTGCCCCATACTTTCGGCCTTGTGCCACATTTAAGCCGGGCTTAGAAAATCACTACTATATTACTTCTGGAACAGATTTATTTAATTTTTTTTTTTTTGCTATAAAAAAAAATTACTGCTGTTGGTAAATGGAGGAAATTGTGAGGAAGCACTGATTTTTTTTTTTTTTAATCCAAATTGTGTCTGAATAGTTTCCGGTGTATAATCGGCGTGTTGTATATTAAACATCAAGAATAAATGGGTTTTCAACGGCCAGAACATCAGGGATTAGACAAGTAATGGATAAGCATAAATTAAAGCAGGAAATTATATAGATTTTGTAGTTTAATTATGAGGGGTTGGCTGTTGCTGGATTTGGAGACAGATGAACGGACCGAGAGATAAATATTCATAAAATCTGAGATTTAGACAGAAAGACAGACAGTTAGTAAATTAAACACACAGACATTTTAAAAAATAAATCATGAAGACAGAGAGAGATTTTAAAAAGACAGACCGAAAGAAAGCTATTCACAAAAATTAGTCTGTAATTCTCTCTGGTTTTGTGAATGTCTGTCTGTCATTCTTTTACAAAATCAAATGCACATAAAGACAGACATTCTCAAAATCAAACAGACATACATTTAGCAATTGAGATGCAGGCTGGCTTAAATTAAAGAGTAGAAATATTCATTAACTGAATTATAATAAATTTATTGCGATATGTCCTCTTCTACGTGCAAGAAATGTTTAATAGTAGATATGTAGGCAGATCCATAGATAAATGAATGTTAGCCGCTCGTAACCTTGTCTACTACCCAATCCCTGTTTCAAGGCTTGTTAGCACCTACAGAGCCCACCTGTGGTTTATACGACAACTTTGCTGATCGAACGTTAGTTATAATTTCGACGAGAGAGTGGATTATCTGGAGTGATCAACAGTCTGAATATGGCCAGCACTCTCAAAACCCTCGGTCACGATGACTTGTGACTTCGTGCTAACACAAACATCGACGGCTCCCAAGTTCCGTAAACGTAATTTCAATTGCATTGCTTTGGTCAACCCGTGGTATGTTTTCATCGCTAGGATCGCCTTCGAAGGTCGATGACATCAAGAAGTTATCATCCTGATGAATCGACCGTGATGAGATTCGAACCCGGGTCTCATGGATGAAAGCGAAGCTTCTAACCACTCGGCTATGAGCCCATAAATAACTTGACAGATAACGAACAGACGTTTAATAGCTTGCCCGAAAAATCATTTTTATTTAGCCATTTTAGCAATCTTCTTCTGTGTTCCGTATCCCTTCGGGACGTTGGCGATCACATCTCACCATATTTTTCCTGTCCTTTGTAGATATTAATAAACATTGTCTTTTTGCTATCGCTTCTACACACTTATCCGTCATTCATTTACTCAAGCTATATTGTTTTCTTCTGTCCGTCTTGTCTTCAATCTCCCCTGTGAGTATCAAATTTTCCAAGCCCTCTTTCCTCATTATGTACCCAAAATTTCAGTTGTCCCAAACTGATATTAAGTACAAGTGTCCTTTTTGTTTCAGATTTCTATAAATCTTCGACGTTGCTCACATGTTCTGTCTATGGTATTCTCAGCATCCTTCTGTAGAACCAGATTTCGGTTGCGTTTTCTTCTGTGATGATATAGTCCAGCATTCACTGCCATACAGGAGGACTGATATTAAGTAACAGTTCAGTGCTCTTTTCTTTGTTTCTGGCGATATTTTCCTATTCCTTAATACTTTGTTTAGCTTTTTGTAGGGAATTTTCGCTATCCCAATGCGCTAAGTGCCTCATTATTATGCTATAAAAATTACATTTGAGCCTAAGTCGTATATTCAAAGTAATCACTAAGAAGCAAAAAGTGTTTTAGAGTTAATCTTGAAAATTTGATCAAGTCATTACACAAACTATACAAAATGGCGAACGACAAAATAACGCACAATCAGCTCCACCTCAGTGCCATGGTTGATTCTTAAGCTATAAGTTATAGAAAAGGTGAATAATGATAAGATAACAACATTGTTTTAAGTTATACAATCTGTGGTCTAATAGATCTAAGATTTTATTTTTTTATGCGTCCTTCATAAAAAGACAACTTTTCGATGTTGCAAGTCCTCAAGGAGAAAATTTGCGCGAGTAAAGTTGATATGATTACCTCGGAAATCATTTGGTCTTAACAAACCATACAGATGCCTTTATGTTGTTTATTAAAATGTGTTCACGGGGGAAAATAACTAGCTTGTCATTAATAATACTCAGGAGTAGTGCATTGTTTGTAAAATGGTGAAAAAAGAAAGAAAAAAGTTAGACAGATAATTCAGAAGAAATAAAGAAAGATTAGCAGGGGAATTAGGTTCTTAAAGAAAGCTCTATAACTAGACAGTTAATAAACAGAATGAGATAGATAGATAGATAGATAGATAGATAGATAGATAGATAGATAGATAGATAGATAGATAGATAGATAGATAGATAAACAGTATCACAGATAGAGAGATAGATAATGAATACACTGGTAGATAGATAGATAGATAGATAGATAGATAGATAGATAGATAGATAGATAGATAGATAGATAGATAGATAGATAGATAGATAAACAGTATCACAGATAGAGAGATAGATAATGAATACACTGGTAGATAGATAGATAGATAGATAGATAGATAGATAGATAGATAGATAGATAGATAGATAAACAGTATCACAGATAGAGAGATAGATAATGAATACACTGATAGATAGATAGATAGATAGATAGATAGATAGATAGACAAACAGTATCACAGATAGAGAGATAGATAATGAATACACTGGTAGATAGATAGATAGATAGATAGATAGATAGATAGATAGATAGATAAACAGTATCACAGATAGAGAGATAGATAATGAATACACTGATAGATAGATAGATAGATAGATAGATAGATAGATAAACAGTATCACAGATAGAGAGATAGATAATGAATACACTGATAGATAGATAGATAGATAGATAGATAGATAGATAGATAGATAGATAGATAGATAGATAGATAGATAGATAGATAAACAGTATCACAGATAGAGAGATAGATAATGAATACACTGGTAGATAGATAGATAGATAGATAGATAGATAGATAGATAGATAGATAGATAGATAAACAGTATCACAGATAGAGAGATAGATAATGAATACACTGATAGATAGATAGATAGATAGATAGATAGATAGATAGATAGATAGATAGATAGATAGATAGATAGATGCAGCAAAGGGTAGTCTTAATACGAGGGAAATAGTATTATAGAGTATAAATGCAGATAATTAAATACAGAAAGAATGCGTGCAAGGCTAAATGATAATGGTCATAGAAACTGTTTTCTCAAGTCCAGTAGATGTTATCCATCTTTCCAGTATTGATGGGAGTTTCTAACCTAGCCTTTTATGTGAAGTAGTCTGGAATGTTAACATCTTCATTATGTCATTCTTTTCTCTTCTATTTACATGTGCTATTTATTTTAGTTTTTTCTTACTGTTGGTAGTCCTCAAATGAAGCTGTTTTTTATTTGTGATTCTGTAGCGCCAGAGCACAATGTTCAATGAATGATAATCTTTGTCAAGAGCCTCAGGCACCACTCGCTCAAAGTCATTTTTAACCATTGGCATTACAAACAATTTCATTCACATGAACGGGTTTGGCGTCATGCATGATAGCCATATTAAAGTCTCGATCTGTCGAGGCTATTTAAGAACATGAATCGGGTTTCGGGTTGATGTTTTAGCTGCGCAGCAATTTACGGTGTAGGGCGAAATTACCTCTGGAGCAATCTATACTATGTTCGATCTACTTTTCTCCTATACTAAATTTGTTATAACTGATAGAAAGATTAAAAGAGAGAATGTAACCATAGATAGATAGATAGATAGATAGATAGATAGATAGATAGATAGATAGATAGATAGATATAACTGCAGGTAAATACAGAGAGAGAGAGTAGAAAATAGGTGAAAATAGAGAGAGTAAAATAGATGAAAAGAGAGAGTGTAATCATATACAGATAGATAGATATGAACAGATTAAGATAGACAGATATGAATATACTAAGATAGATAGATAGATAGATAGATAGATAGATAGATGCCCTAAAGAGAAGACTTAATTCGAGAGAAATAGTATAAAGTATATCTGCTGATAAAAACATACAGAGAGGGTGTGTAATGGTAGAGAGATAGTGAATACAAAAAGATAGATAGATAGATAGATAGATAGATAGATAGATAGATAAGAACAGAATCACATAGATAGAGAAAGGATAATTATATAATATACTATTTTGTTTAGCATAACATACATGTGCATATGAATGTATACACCGTTATAAGTATATAATTGGAGGTCGACCGATTCGCATTAATAATAAAACTCACCTAAGACGTTCGATATTTGCCACTACTAACAATATTGATTAATAGGGAAATATTTGTAAACAACTTGAATTTCGACCGATTTTTTACACATCTCTTTATTTTTCTATTACCATAGCTTTCTATCTTGCATAATTTATTCCCGCCTTTACCTTCTATACATACCGTGTGGTAGATTTCCTATAATGCTCTGTGCCTTTCTTTTTTTTTTCTCACCGCCACAGATTTTTACATTGTCATCTTTTCCAGAAGAACATAAGGTTTCGTGGGGCATTATTGAGTTTACATCATTTTTTATTGAGTTTACATTTTTTTTCACCGTAAGTCTTTTTTTTTTTTTTTTTTAACTGGGGAAATTTATAATTTCAGCAAGATTACCTGGCACTGACCAGTTTAAGAATGCTTACAGATTTAAGTTGCCAGTAACGAATATCTTGTTGGAATGGTGGATAATGGAAAAAGTAAAAACCAGTGCTGTGAACATGACTTTTTCAAGCTATACGCTATTGACTCCCACGTGTCGTCGTCACCATCGTCGTCATCATCATCATTATCATCATCAGTCCTATGATTGAGCTCTTCACTCATTCGTATCATGTTTTGGGCAAGCAGACCCCATCCTTCTCCGGGTCAGAATACAGCCGATGTCTTCTTGCAATGAAGTCTCGTCTTGACCGTTAACTTCAGGCTGGAGAGGCCTCTGTCCAGCGTTGCCGCGTGATAACCGAACTGGCTTAATACATAGCTATGGAGCATCATCTTTTCCCCATTGTGCTAGTTGGCTTGTGACCCTATAAGACGGTCCATCTGCCTTCTGACAGGTTTTACTTTTAATCCTGCAGGCTATGTAACCACCCATCTCACCGGAAAATTCTGGTATAGGAACCAATTATTAGTCGTTGACCCGACCATACGGCAGATAGTACTGGTTTACATGGTACCAGTAATACACAATATTTCCAATAAAAGCCTAACAGCCATGCGGCTTTTGTCGCTGATTTCTGGCGTGTATTCAAATCTTAAATTTCTACTAAAGTACAACTACTGATTAAAAATTCATCCTTTTCATTATATTGGGTTGGTGCATGATTATCAGGCGTTTTTTGTAGGTGTGTTACTTGTTAATAAAAATTGCTGTTTTGTTTACTTTTTTAATAAAAATATTATTTTATTTTCAGGTTATAAAGATTCGTTTCGATAATCATATAATCGCCATATTATGCTTTGCAACTTCGGAAAAGGATGAAAAGCAGCGCAGTCATTTCACGATCTCAGCGGACTTTTTGGTGAAGGAACAATCATCGAAAGTCGATCCAGGGAATGGTTTTCCCGTTTCAAATCTGGCGACACTAACTTGGAAGATAAGCCAGGAAGGGGTCGAACATCGGATTTCGACGACCAGACACTTTTGGTAACTGTGGAAAAGGTCGAAAGCTTGACAATACGAATGGTGGCCGAAGACTTCAATGTGGACTATTCAACCATCGTTCGTTGTCTCGAGAAGCTCGGAAATGTATGGAAATTGACTGAATGGGTCCACCACGAACTCTCCGAGAAAAATAAAGCCGAACGTGTACGAATTTTCACTGATTTGCTGCAACGAAACGAGCAAGCTCCGTATCTGAAAGAATCTTGTTACTTTGGATGAATCATGGCTTCTCTTGAGAAACGTAAAAAAGAAAGAATATAACCGTTTCTCCAGGAATTTCACCAAAAGGAATACATGGACTCTATGAAGACAATGTGGTGTGTTTGATGGAATAGAAGCGGAATCACGCATTGGGAAATCATCTCAAACGGGAATTGTTTTGGTGGAATGACGACGATGAGCGTTAACAGTGGCAGATTCCAGACATAAACGGCAAGCGGCAATTGAACATCAACAGTGATGGCTATCTGGCTCAACTTAACCGCCTTCACGCTACAATCGACTCGAAAAGACTGCGCATAAAGAACCATGTCGTCTTCCACCACGGTAATGCGCGCCCATAGTTTGAGCGTCGTGTTGTCGAATGTATCGCCAATAAGGGCTAGGAACTTTCCACATCCGCCATATTCTCCCACAGAAGCGCCCACGGACTACCACGTCAATCAATCGCTGAATAATCGGCAGGTGAACAAAGTTTATGCCGATTTGGCTAACTTGGTGACCGATGTAAAAGCATGGATTGCCTCCAAGAACCGTGACTTCTTTGTCCGTGGAATCGACCGTCTTCCAAGCAAATGGGAATCAGTTATTGAAGTAGATGGCGACTACGCTCCGGAAAAATCATTTAAGAATTTTATTGCTGAATCGTTATGTTTCTTTTTCCATAGTAAATGTTGTTTGAAAAACGCCTGATAATTATGCACCAACTCAATATTTATCTTCTTATTTCCGCATTCATTTGACTTTCATATACCTTCTCCTTTCGGTACGTGTGCGATTATGGCTCTCCACAACTTCCTTCGCTTGTAGCTCTAAGCAACGTTTGACTCGTTACTATTGCTATTTCTCCGTTCAGTACCCCCCATTTCCAGAAACACGTCAGGTAAGTTACTCGGTCTCTGCTCCTCCGGTCCCCCTGTCCTTTCGGTGTTATCGTATATGTCACTTATTTCCGTAACTTTGTCAAGCCCCGAAATATTTTATGGCTCACATCATCTCCATTACAATCCTATATAATTCTACTCCCCATTTTCCGTTCATTTTGGCCAATGTCGATTGTCGGTTCTTCTATGTTTATATTTATTGTTGGTTCCTGTCTTCTGTTGTCGTAAAAGATCTCTCTGGATACTGTTCGTTTATTGTCCTCTCTGTTTCCTCTCACTTGCATCTCAGTGGCTTTTATCACCTTGCCTGGGGTGAAATGATTAAAAACAAATTTTTAACTTTAATAGTAAAAATAATTTCAGGAAATTTTATCAGTACCGTATTTTGCGGCTTATACGACACATTTTGTTCCTATAAAATACCCCCTCCCCAAATCACCTAGCGTCCTATAAATCGAAAGTCGGTGATTGGGGTGTGGGGTGATTGTCTGCTTCTCAGTTACATCCGAATCTGATCCACTGAAGGTAAAACAAGTTTCAAAATTAAATTAACAACGTTTAGAGAGAAGCTGGAATACTGCAGTTGGGATACTGGGATACTGACAGGAAACGAAATTCTTGCTAGAGCGATACCTGTTAAAGTAACATCTTTCTTCCTTATTTCTTCCTCTGCTGGTCCCAAAGCAGCATCTTTTATGGCCCACATTTTATGAATAATACTGTGGTATACTCTGCATCCGTTAGCACATGATGCTTATTTTCGCTTGATTCGCGCAAATACAGTCTCTCGCCAACAGCCGAAACAGACATTTTTGTCTATTTTTGTTTATTGTAATTAACAACGATGCACCAATATGCGCTCCGAGATCCTCTTATTACGTTCTAAATAGTTGCCGCAAATTTGACACTTCTTGGTCAGTGATGGCGATTTTCTAAGCGTAGCTTTGATATCGCACAAGGCCGAAAGTATGGGGTACCCAGTGAAGATCGACTTCACTACTCAGTCATAATTGATATTGTGAGACAAACGTGCAAACCATTGCACAACGTCGGAGTGTCCAAATAGTGATTAGATGTGGCACAATGCCAAAAGTGTTGAGCACCCAGTGAGAATCGAACTCACTATTCTGTCGTAATTGTTCTTGTAAGACAAGCTTTACATTACGGCGAGATGCCATTCTCGGCATGTGATATTTTTTTATGATTAGTCGGGTTTTCATACTGGAATATACTATTCATTGGTAAAATTGGGGGTAATAAGGTCGATATGAAGTACAAAGAAAATGCTTGTTTTTTAGATTTCTCCCTTCAATTTTTTTTTTTTTGGAGGGGGGGTTCTAATGCATTTTATAAGCATAATAAGTTATAATGGGGTAGACTGTTCTAGTTCCACGTGCCACTCCTGTTAATTCCCCTCTGAAAGTTCTCCACTGCCTTAACCGGGTACTGAACTCACACTCTTTGGGTCCTGTCATCGGATCTAACTAACGCCTTTATCCACTGTGCCACGTGTCCTCAAGGTTTACCCCAGTGAGCGAAATAAAAGGGTTCAGTTCGACATTCCAACCACCTGAAGCGTACAACGGCCGAAACGTTGTAATAAATATGGCGACAAAGATGAGGACAATAGTCCGAATAATGTAAATAATGTACATAATACCTCATCTCTGAAATATAAGACAGATACTGAAATGACAATAATAACAATAACAATCAATAACAATTCGGTGAGTCAAAATAATGTTGTTTTTGTTTTGTTTTGTTGTTTGTTTGTTTTTTACTAAAAAGAAAAACAAGTTCGCAAATTGGGTGGGAGTAGGTTTTTTTCTTTTCCATCTCAACATAGCCAGCCTATTTTTTTTTTCTCTTTCTTTTCCATCTAATCTAGCCAGCCTCATTCACTGACTCAAACATTTTGCATTCATTCCCCCCACCCCAACCACAATTTAAGACTAGTTCGTGATCGTTCATGCAATAGAAGGTATATGAAAGTCAAACTCTATTTCTTCATTCACATGTCCAAGAAATTTCAGTTGTCTCTTCTCAGATGCCTTTTTGAAGCTTTGTCAAACGCGTTCGATATATCTAGCGCCACAGCTCGATCTTCGCCGCCATTATCAAGAGCTTGATATACATATTCAGTGATGGCCGTAAGCACATCAGCAGTAGACCTGGCAAAACGGAAGCCAGCTTTAAACCCCTAGCTGTTTTATTTTTTTTTATTTTTAAATGTACTTTCTTATCACGTAAAATTTGGTGAGGTTCAAGCAAATTGTAATTTCGAAAATGTGGCCCATAAAAAAAAAGATTGGGAAACACTGCTCTATAATAATATAACATCTTTCATCGAGCAGGTTTGGGAGTCAATAACTGATATATAGTGTACTAAATAAAAGCAAAACAGGACTATTGACCATACATTCTGTGTTCATCTTCTACGTGACGTGTCCTTTTTGTACGTGGACTATCATCGTTCTCCACAACCCCCTAGCCCATGTTGCTCTTAACAACCTTCGTCATTTTGCCTAGCCTCCACGTTCCACCATCTGTTCATATAAACACGTCAAGTAGTTGGGCCGCTGACTTCCCCTCTTCCTCTTGCCCTCAATATCCTCTGAGTGTAAAATTCTCCAAGGATCCCCTTTCCGATATCTATTCACATAACCCCGTCAAGTAGTTGGCCTGCTGACTTACTTTGTTTCCCTTGCCCTCGATATGGTGTGGTTGAGAAAAATTCTCCCAGCCTCTCAGTTTAGCCATCTATTCACATAAACCCGTCTAGTATTTTGTCTGCTGAATTCCCCTATTTCATTTGCCAACGATAATGTAAATTTCTCCAATCCTCCCCGCTCCATAATCTGTTCACCTAAACTCGTAGTCGACCTGCTAACATCTCCTCTTCTTGACCTCGAAATGCTCCAGAAGGGTAAGTTTCTCCAAACTCTATTTCTTCATTCATATGTCCAAGAAATTTCAGTTGTCTCTTCTCAGATGTCTTTTTAGTTTCCATTTTCTTCATGAATTACGCACTCCGTCCATGAAATTGTCGGCATTTTCCCTATAGAACCATATTTCTGTTGCCTCCAGCCTTCTCTTCGTCTGTGAAAAGAATGTCTAAAATTCACTGCCATGCTTTCCCTAGCTAAGTTAACCTAATTTAAAATTAAAACACAAACAAACTAATACTAAGATTAACTGGCCTGGGAAAGGAATCCATTACCCTAAATATTTATTAAGTTTAGCTTGGAACAATGGTCGCAAGTATGAGGCACTAGTAAGTAAGGATCAACTAGAAACACTTGATAACCATTATTCCAAAATCGATATGCTTACAAGGAAGGATAAATAAGAAAGATTAAATGTAGAGAAGCTATTGCCAAGAAGATGAGACAGTGATGAAACTAGAGGCCTCCACAAAAAGCGTTATACCTAAGGTTTGAAATGAATTTTAATAATGAAAATAATCTTTCTTGAAGCTTTTATTTTAATTTTAATTTCAAGTTAATAGATTAATTTTAATATTCCCAATAATCAAAGTACATTGCTGTATTTCAAAAACTAATTGAAATTGACTAGAAGGATTTTTTTTTGCTGAAATAGCCGATTAGCGCCCCTTTTTTCGTCGTTTTTCATCGCAGTATTTGTTTTTTATGTTTTTTTATCATTTCATCCCAAGCAAGGGCATAATGCCACTAGTACACAGGCGTTACAGAAAGTGAAAGTTAGTGAAATGACTGGGTACAGAGGGATTGAGGAAAGGATAAAAGATGAACAGGATTCAAGAAGGTGGTGATTGACATTGCATTTAAATTTTTGAAGTTTGTAGTTATCAATGAAGCAGGTAAACGAAAGGGTGTTCCACAGGCGGGGCATACGAGAAAAGAAGCTGTTGGAGTAGAAGTGGTGGTTACATTTAACTATTTCAGCGGTAAAATTGTGGGACCAAGATGCCCATCTAGTAGCACGCTTAAACTCATGTAGTCGGGACACCACAGAAAAAAGCTCGTCAGGGCATTTGCAATGAAAATATTTGTAAAAAAAAGACAGAGGGAAGCCACGTCCCGTCGGTGGGAAATCGAGATGCCTAGTCAGGATCGATTATATTTCAGATTCTTCTTTGCATTTTGTCAAGAATCTCGAGATGAATAGGAGGAGTACCAGATCAGATATAACAATAGTATTCAATGCACGGATGAACAGATTTTTAAATGTGCAACATGGATTCTGACGAGAAAAAACTTTCTGACACGATACAGTGACCCAACTTTCCTTGCAGAAGATGCAGCTATTGATTCGATATAGTCGTTCAAGTAAGGCCAAGAAGACGCAGTGTGTTGCTCTCCTGGAGTCAAGCATTAACCATGCCAGGAAAATTTCTCTATGTT
>OZ010584.1:72486138-72508638 GCA_963932145.1 Acanthosepion lycidas | reverse complement strand
GTGTCCTGGATCAAGAGGGTGGCTTCTGGAAGACCTATCTCTGGCAACAGGACTTTACATCATGCCACACAGACTGGAGAACACAATCGTGGCTGTCAGACAATTTCTGCGACCGTATCACTCCTTGCAACTGACTAGCTAACTCCCCAGACTCCAACCCCTCTTGATTATTATGCGTAAGGCGCGGTTGAGCGATAGACCAGTAAAACTCCTTGTAACACCAAAGATGAATTATTAGCACCATTCGCCAACTTAAAGCAGGAGACCGTCCAGAAAGTTGAAATTTTCATAGATATATCTGTTAAAATGAGATGCCAGTGTTATTTTCCTTTTTGAATAATTTAGACGATCCTTTATTCACAGTCCCCTGCATATATGATAAAAATAAAGTTTTGAGGGATGCTATATTTCTGAGCAAATGTGCTCAATATCAGAGATAGAGCATATGTAAATATAAAAGTAGACACTGAGTTCAACACCGAGGGGTGACAGTTTGTTTCATGCTTCAATGCAATCTTCATTACGTTCAAAAATGATCCAGGCTGTTGCCGATCGCTGTTAACCTCATTGTCGACTTAAAACAGGGCACTCCTATAGTCATATGAAACGGAATACATAAATCATGTATATCGTGCTTAACAGAAAAATTGTCCATCCCACAAAATGTTTAATATCTAAAAAAAAAAAAACACTAAACTAATTGACTTTCTTTTTTCGAAGTTTTCAGATAAGACGTTAGCCATCTTGACACCATTTGTCGTAAGAATCACTGAAAAACCCTTTCAGTTAGAAAGAGAACAGGTTAAAATCGTTTTGTGTCAGCCCCAATTTCCTAAATGAGCGATGGTGAGTCGAGAATGATCATTCAAGCCTTCAGTAATAGTACCAACATTCATACTCTGGCTCCCATCTTCATAATCCACTCAAGAACCATCAAGATAACGGTGTATAAGTTTAAAAAGTTAGAACAGTAGGGAGGAAAACTGGACCAGGAGGTCACAGCAGGAAGAGGGAATATCATTTCAAATTAGAGCTAAAGATATCCATTAGAAAAGATCCAACTCTATTCATAAGAGGTTTGGCACGTGAGAGAAGAGTTTCAGCTTTGACTGCCCAAAAAGCAGTGAAAAAACACTTGAAAATGAAATCGTACGTATAAGCTGTTAGGCAACTTTTTACTCCTGGACAGAAAGTAAGAAGGTTAGAGAGGGCAAAGAGAATCTTGAATAAACTGAAAAATGATCCTGGAATAATATATACATACATATACATGCACACACACACACACACACATATATATATATATATATATATATATATATATATATATATATATATATATATATATATATATATATACTTCTGTTAAGCTTAAAGATTAATTATAAATTCTTATTACTTAAAGTAGAGTCCACTAGTGTTATAAAACCCTAGGTGTATTCCAGTAAGATATCTTTAATCATTTCTAAGATACAACGGTTCAGAGCTTAATCTAACAAATGGACAATTTTACTTTTACACGATGTGTACAATTCTGCTGTTACACCCGGTATATATATATATATATATATATATATATATATATATATATATATATATATATATATATATCGGATGCTTTAGAATGCCATGGTTATATTTTATTTCGTAAAATCGAGAATTGTTTTGAAAATTCCATTCATTGTTTTGAAACCGCCAGGTTTGACGAAGCGAAATCGAATTCTCGATTTTGCGAAATAAAATATTACCATGGCTTTCTGAAGTTTACGATTTGTTAACTAATTATCACTTGCTCTGTTATTACATTGAGCTCCCGGGATTTATATCTTCCCTTGAATTATCCATACGGATTACCAATTAACAATTACACACACACACACACACACACACACACACACACACACACACACACACACACACACACATATATATATATATATATATATATATATATATCAACTCATTATCACACACACACACATACATATATATATATATATATATATTTATATATATATATGTGTGAAAATATTGTAGAAAATAGGAAAGAAACTGGTTTGGTAAATAATCCAAAGTTCCTTAGTATTTTTGTTATTATTTTTAAAAAATAGTGCTCGATACGAAAGTAGAGCATAAATATAATTATTTATTTAAAAATATGATTCCAACTCGCTACATAAGAGGTATCATGTTTCAAAACAAGAGCTGAAAACTTCAAAATAATATTTGAATTAACTTGAGTTAAAGTAGGCTATATATACACACATATATATATATATATATATATATATATATATATATATATATATATATATATATATATCAACTCATTATCGGTCATTTAATGCTAGAATTTAATTTTAAAAAAACATCTTGTATTTAAACAGTAAAAGTTTATTTTAAATAGTAAGACTGCTATTATGGTTATTTTTATTTTGTTTCATTGTATTTTTGAAATTAGTTTAGTTTCTCTAAAGAAGTGAAATATGTAAAATGAATCCATTCTTTTAAGTTTGTTGCTTGCTCGTATTTTAAGCGAACTGCATTAAAATTGCTGTTATCTGTATGTGTTTTTATGGTTCTTGGTATGCCACACGTACAGGATATACTAATGTGCTCAAGAGAGAGACAGAGCGGGTAGATAAAAGAAATATACCTTCAATTATAAGATTAAGGCGACTTTTAACTTGTCGACCTACATTCACCCGAGGTAGGTAGTTCATTAGTTGGCTTAGCCAAATAAATACCTCGCGATAACTTTAGAAACAAGGACGGTCTTTTCCTGTGAAATCTGTAGCCCGCAGTTATGCCATTCTACGACTGAAGATAAATCAAGGCCCGTTTCCTTCTGCTGCCGTTATCTGAGTAAGAGGCATCGCTGGTAGCAGCTGAGAAATGAGAGCAATTATTTAGTCCACTGGAGCCAACTCATCTAATTGTGGAATCTCACCGGCGTGTGTCAAAGCACTTTCCAATGCAATGAATATAAATTTCAATCAGTAAGAAAAGCAGATTAAGCGATTATCTCAACACATCAACTGTCCAGTACTGTGGCTTGAGAAAGGGCTGATGATAGAAGATCTTTCCGCCTTTCAAGTGAAATACCCTTGACCGTTCGATTCGTTTTGCAGACATAGTCGCCATAAATGCGAAGTGGCGTAGTAGCTATGGATGTGATTGTAGATCGGTGCCCGGTCAATATTGAGCTTTGCATCGACCTATTTCTTGTATTATTAAACATCTCACCCGAACTATTTGTTCTTCTGATTTCGTTTGATTAACGGCATATCAACTACTTATGGGTCATTCAATGCCGAAGTTTTATTTTATTGGGAGTTTTGAATTAATAAAAATACAATATATATTATTCTGCTTTCACAGTCGAATACATGGTAGATGATACTCAGCTTTTGTCCATATTTATGTTTGGGTATACATAATTACTAGAAGTGGTGATATGCATGTTTTATGATGTAGTTTTGTTGAAAGTTATATTTTGGAATACAGTTTGATTTCTTTAAGTAATTGTAGGATATTATATGGATTAATGTCATGAAAGATTTCTTTCATGTTGGTTGGTTGATTTTGTTTAGCAGCATATCAACCTCTATGGGTTATTTAATGCCCAAATCTACATATTTTGAACAACCTTTTATGGCCTTAACTACAGATAAAATGTGTTTATCGTCATCTTGCTATAAAATCTACTGTTGTTAATTCTACTATAAAATATATTGCTAGTAATAACTACAATAAAACAGGTTGTTGTTGATTCTACTATAAAATTTGATACTTTTTCGCTGAAAATTTATATTATTACGAGAAAAGACCAAAGTTTTCCTCATTATTTTTAAAAAAATTTTGATCCTTTCTCACACGTTCGAAATTTTGATTAAAAATCTTCTTCTGTTTACGTCAGCGGCCGACGTAATAATTACGATTATTATTTTATTTTATTTTTTATTTTTTTTATTTTTGCACTTTTTCCAGTGAAACACACATTGATTTGGAAATTCTCACAAAAACCAAATAATTGCCGGATTTTCATGAAACTTTCAGAACATATTCAGAAATTAATGCAATTTTTTAAAAAATTTGTTTTTTAGAAAATCTTGTTAAAATATTTTTTTACATATGCTACCACCCACTTAGTTTTATGAAATTTCAAGAAATTCAGTTTTTAGGATGGAGATATTTTTATTAATTAAATCAGAACTCGGAGAATGTAAATCATCAATTTGTTTTTGTAAAACATTTAACCCATTCACCGAAAATCTGCTCTGATTTGTAAAATAAAAAATGTAATAAAACTATGACATTACTAAATTACAAAAACTTTTAATTGCTTTTCTAATTAAAATTTATTAAGGACACTATTGTCTTAAGAATTTATTTTTAATGAATAATTAATTTTTACAAGAATTTTTTTTATTTTTTAAAAATCTTGTTTAAATAATTTATATTATTAAAAAATCATTTAAAATTCTGCTTTACTTCGAGGTGGTTAGGCCATACTGATATTAAGTGAAAACTGCATTTACGATTCAAAAATTGAAAATCTCATAACAGTAGTTTGCACCCAATATTTTTAAAAGAATTAAATAAAATTTTTAGTGTTTAAACGTTCTCAATTTCTAACCACGGTAAGTCATAAATTATATTATCCTTTAAAAGGTCACGTGATTTAAAAGTTGTCTGGCGCTTTGCAATTCCTTCAAATTCTTTATTCCGTTCTGTTTCATCGTTAACGTCTTTGCAGATCATCTCTTCAAAATTTCAAAGTAAGTTTTATTTTCTAATTACCATTTCACTAAATATTTTTATTTTGTGTATTTATTTTAGCTTGGGTCATACTTCCATTAAGTATTTTTTTGTTTAAGTTAGTGAACTTAAGAATCTAGAGACGAAACCCAAATTTCATAAAGCATCTTTAATGTAACTAAAAATCAATAAAATATTAAATAATTACTGAAAATATGTTAATTTGTAAAAAATTACTAGGTCGTTAAAACCAAAAAAAAAAATATGTGAACTTAGATTTCGTAAATTTGTGTCAGTTCTGGTCATCCATACCAGCTGTCATTACCTCGGAACTTATCAATACGTCAATAAAGATAAAAGAAACACATGACCCGTCTTTAAGAATTGCTTGTATATTACTTTTTTTATGCTATAAGTAAGTAATGCTTATTTCAAATCAGATTAATTTAATTTTTAATTTACTAATTTTACTCACATAATGTGTTAGAAATATATATTTTATTTTTGGTAGATTTTTAAACCGATAATTTTCTTTTGTTTACAAATTTCTTAAAATTAAGAAAATGGTTACTTTAAGACGATTTTCTGAAATCGGCCAAAAAGTTGAGATCCCGATCTATATAATTTCTGTTTGAAATACACCAGAATACTTTACTTACTGGAAATAATAAATTTAATCATTTAGTTTGGAATTAAAGCTAAAATTAAATCTTCAATAATACTTTTTCATTTGTAAAAATTAATTTTAAAACTTAGGTATCGAAAATTCAGTGGAGGTACCTATATAAAATGCATTGCTGGTCATTTTGCTTTAAAAATGTATGTTGATAATTTTACTATAAATATGTATTGTTGGTCATTTTTTATATAAAAATGTATTGCTGGTATTTTTACGATCGTGTATTTTCATACATTTATAGTGTTTTGCTTTTGTTTGGAGGTTATATATTTGCCCATAGCTGTGATCCTAACAGGTGCTAGAAACCCGGATCAGTGTGGACCTGGGAATATCAACAATTAAGTGGTGCTTAGTGCTTCCACAATGTTGTTCTGTCTTTCTTTAGATGTATATAATATCATGGCATTGGTAAATGTGAAAGTAACGGTTTTCATAAAGAAAATATCTGGCATTCGTTGGCTGAACAGTTAGCATTGAAATAGGTTGAAATTTATAAAATCTTTTTTCTTAAAACAGTTTTTCAGGGAATTAGACTTGTCAAGTTCACTGTTAAATCTCTTTCAAATATTGACAGGAGTTTCTTTCCTAACCATTTTTTTTGTGATAGTGTGGAGAGATAACAATTTGATTATTTTCCCTTCTAGTTACATTTGCTATCCATTTTAGTCGTTGTCGCTGTTGGAAGTCTGCTAACTGATGTGGGTTTTGTTGTAGCTTTTTGTTTGTGATTTTGTAACGTCAGCTCATAGGGGGGGTCTGATGAAGGGATGTTTATATTCTTCTTCTTCCCCTGCTAAGTGCTGCGTCCCATCAGGATATAGGCGATCGTGGCTCTCCACAAGTTCCTACCTCGTGTTACTTCTAGCACTTTTGCTAAGGCTCCTCCTCTATCATCTTTCTACTATCCATTGGCACAAACTCGTCAAGTAAATGGTTCGCTACCTTTTCCTATCTCTCTTGCTTCAACATGCCTCGTGTGAGTTAAGTTTTCCAAACACTTCTTCCTCATTATTTGTTCAAGGAATTCCAGCTATCTTTTCCTGATTCAGAGTATAACTGTTCTTTCTCTTGCCATTTTCTTTGAGACTTCTTTGTTTGCTTACTCGATCCGTTCATAGAATTTTCAGTATCCTTCTGTAGAACCACCTTTCTGCTGCTTCTAGTTTTTTCTTAATCCGTGTGTAAATTGTCCAGCATTCACAGTCATATAACAGGATGGATATCACATAGCAAAGAAGCACTCTTTTCTTTGATTCCCGCTAATTTGTTTAGCCTTTAGGGTGCTTCTTTCGCTACTGCAATTCGTGCTCGGATCTCGGTGTCACCTTTTCCATCCTCTGTTAAAATACTTCCCCGATATTTAGACTTGATGTTTACAGCTCCAATTTGTAATTCGCATCTTGGGCATTTTTTCCTTGCTGATGACTACACTTTCCATCTTCTTACACTTGACTGTTAGTCCTTTTTTCTAGCTTTCTTCTACTACCCTGTCTAGGAGTTCCTGTAGTTTTCTTTCCAAGTCGCTCATCAACATAGTGTTATCTTCGTATCTTATATTAAAATTACGGCCACCGATAATAAATCCTAATAGGGTCTCCTGTGCCCTTAGGATAGCATCGCTGAAAGAGAAGACATACCCTTGTCTCACGCACCTTTCTAATTTTGTGTAACTAATCAATTCATCTTCTATCCGTAAACAGGTGGCTTGCTTTACCTGGATACGGATATGCACACTTACATAAGTAAGCCGAATTTTTGTTTGTAGAGAATACTGTTGAAAGAGAACAATATTATCTACAAGCAAAAATTCAGTTTACCTGTTTCGCTTGCCTTTTTCTAGAATTCTTAGAATCCGGTCCATTTGGACACATCATACCAAAATGTACTACTTTTCTAAGAAATATAGATGACGTTCTCTTATTATATACCACAGATACAAACCTATTAGATATAATGATGAAACTCAGTAAAGTTGAACCTACCATTGAATTTGAAATAAACGATTCTTTATCTTTTCTCGACATCTTATTAATATGCAACAACGAGAAATTAAACTTTGAATTTTATCGTAAACCCACAAACAAAAATCAACTTCTATTCCCACCACAACCAAAATAGAAAATCTGGATTAATCATACGATTCTACTTCAAAGCCCTTAGGATATGTAGCCTGGAATACCTAAATAAACAAGAAAAATATTGTGAGAAAACTTCCAAACTTCTCCACTACCCACATCCTTTTATTCACAACGCAAAAAAGACCCCCAAAAAGCGAGCTTACAAAATCCACAAAGCCAAAAAACAAATACCACCAATACGCTTTCTGCTAAACTCCCAAATAAATTAGTCATCCCAAATACTAGGATCGCTAGCATCACCTCGGTGATATAATTAGGACGAAAAATAAACCCAACACCAATTTAAATGCCGGGATTTTTCAAATAAATTGCTTACAATGCAAACATGTTTATGTGGGGGGGGGCATAACGTGATCTAAAAGCCCATATCTACGAATATGAGAGAGACTTGCGTTTGGAAAAACGATCTAACTCGCTTTTGCGTCGAAACGATGCTGTACATAACTCTGATTTCACTAATGCCACCCTAATTTAAAAAGAACATAATTCTTTCATACATTGAAAACTTAATAATAACATTATTACCAACTATAAAGACACGCCTAAAACATTACATTATATCGCCATTTTTCTTTGAATACTAAGTGTGAATACTGTGAACTAAGAAAGCATTTAGCTCTATTCCGCATAGAACGTTACTAGGTTGTTGACGAAACTCTTCTACGATTAATCTACGGCTTTTATAGGGTTGTGTTAGAAGTAGTAAGAGTAAGCGGGGTGGCGGTAAGAGTAAAATAGTAATCACACCGACTAAGTGCTTGGGGTTATTAAAATTAGGTTAAATTGTTTTATTAAAAATAATCTTGTAAGTTCTGGGGTCTTCGTTTGGTACGCGTCGAACGGCGTACCACTAGAGAAGTAGCCTTGATTATATCTTCGCTTTGTTGAGGCAAAGGATTTTTTTGAACTTCAGGTATTTCTATTATTGGGTGTATTTGGGAAACATCAGTATTCTGCTTGTCTTGCTCAGGTATCGGGCTGAAGCCGACAGAAGTTCGATCTGTTACTTCGGAGAAAGGGCCAAATCTCTTTGTGAAACTATAGTTTGCCATCCCTTCTGTAGGCGTCAGTCAGTTGTGTTATGCGTGATACACGCTTAGGGCATCATGTATCTTCCGATACATAACTGACGAGGCAGATTTTTTTTCCTGCAGTAGGTTTCCATTTCTATCTGTGGTAGAACAGTTGCCGCCAAAGGCTATAGAACCCGGTCTGTCCTGCTATTTACCCATAGCTTGGGGGGAAGGATTCATACTTTGCCCAAGGGTATTAGCAGGTAAGTGAATGTAATGATTCGACTGGAATTCGAAATCGGCTCTCCGATTCCTCAATCTGAACTCAACCTCGTCTAGCAGCGGTTCAAATTTACTTTGGCGCACATGACGTCTCACCAAAACCCTTCCGGGTTGAGACAAAAATGAATGATGCGTATGCCCATCTGCTGTCCTCCGTTGGTGATGAAACATTCTTGTGTATGGGATTTCATTCGTAGCTGTACACAGCATCCCCCGGAAACAATGAAGTGCCTGGGAGAGTACCGTCTCTCACATGGAGGCCTGGAGAACTCACGAACACAGAACCAGAGATATCGTTCGTCAAATTATCCCGTTGTAACGTTCTACTAAACCGTTTCCACGCTGATAACAAAAAGTTGAACGACTCCTAGCCACACCTTGCTTGTTCAAAAATGTAATGAGTTCTTTAGAAAGAAATGACTGACCTCTGCCAGAATGAATATACGCCGGTATTCGAAATAGTCAAATAATATTTTGCAAACAGTCAATAACTGTTTGAGAGGTCAAGTCCTTGAAGGGAAATGCAAATGGAAATCTGATAAATGCGTCGACTACGGTCAACATATACCGATTTTTAATATTTGTTGTTAGGGGAATTTAAAGCCAATATTAAGTCTCTCTCAAACGGCCGCGTAGACTTTATTATATGACTTTCATTCTTGAAATAAAATCGGGGTTTTATTAGGTTGGTGCAAAAATAATGTCGTTTTCTCACATATGTTACTATTTGAGAAAACGACATTATTTTTGTACCAGCCTAATATTTCAGAGCACACAGAAAATGTTTTTTATCATTCTTTTTATGCCTCCCATTGAATAAGATTTTTACTTCCTACAAAACAGGCCATGCGTGTCACAAGGAATCATAAATCTCTGCTAATTTGTTCGGATTAGTGGCTGAGCAATGTGATCTAGGTAACGTATCAGCAGCGCAGTTTTGCTTCCCTGAACGGTAAATGATATCATAAGAATAGCAAGAATGTTCGAGTCACCATCTTTCAATCTTTTCATCTTTTTTTATTTTTTCCTGCTCTTCTTCCGTTGAATATAAATGATACAGATTTTTGATCTGTTAATAATTGAAAATGCTTCCCCAGCAAATAATATCACCACTTAGGTAAAAACTCTACGATATCACACTCCTCTTTTTCGACATATGAATGTTTACGTTCGCTGACTGTTAATGTCCTAGAAAAAATGGCTACGGGTTTGCCATTTTGGCTGAGAGTTACGGCGATGGCTTGTTCTGAGGCGTCAGTTTCAACAACAAAAGGTATATTATTTTCAATGGTAAAGACCACAACGTTTACGAGGTCCCGCTTAATATTTCTAAAAGCCTCACCAACAGATTTTGCTAATAGAAATTTTCGAATTATTACTAGTGGATTTAATTTCTGGGAAAATTGTTATACCCACTTAGAATAGTGGGGGAAACAAATCGATTGCTCGGCGTAAGGAAGCTTTGTTTGTTAAAACAGGTAAATTTAAGAAGAGTTGGAAACGATTTATCGTACCACCTGAAATGGTGCAACCCAGAAGGTTAACAGAATTTTGACAGAACATTTATCTTGATTGAAGATTAAATTAAAATGTTTGGTAGCTTCCATAAATTTACGTAAATTTTCGTCGTGCTCAGAGTTCGGCCACATATTACTTATGCTTACATTATCAATATAAGCATAAGTGTCTTCAATATTTTTTCTGATGTTAACGAACACTCGTTGTAACTTTCGTAATGCTCGTTGTAGTAGAGACTTTGTAATCGCAGATTACAACTATAGTAACGCCGTTGAACAATACTGGTGTCAGACGCCTTCGAATAGCACTTGCACTAATAGTACTTGCTCGAATAGTAACCACCGTATAGTGATCCGAATAGAGAAATAGTATAGTGAATAGAGTAGAGAATAGCGGTCGGTATAGTAATAGAGGATAGATTAGAAATGCGGATCAATTAGACACAAGCTACCTCCAATATATGAGTTTCCTCTATGGTCACGTGGTCTAATTCAATATTGGGATCGCCTGTGTTTGCTCACTGGCGATCTATATTCAATCTCAAGTGTCGACAGCGACACTTTGTTCTTATATAACAATTTTTATCCTTAATTATTTGGTCAATAACCACGACCCCATTTCTAACCCGTAAGAGACCCTGCAGAACTTATAAAGTCTGGCATTTGCTTCAGAAGCTGTAAAAGGTTTATCTTGTTCTTTTATCCGGATTTGGTGGTAGGCGATGCGTAGATCAACCGAACTAAACACTTAGTACTTGGATATCTTTTGTATTAAATCATTGATCTAGCATAGTAAATCTATTAATGGTTTGAGAATAAGCGTTTCTTGTAATTTTGACCACTAGTAACCAATACTTGTGCTCTTCACGGAGATAAACTAATTTCCACAGTCCCTTAAGCTAACATCCGTTTTACTTCAGAGTTAATGAATTTAGTTCCGGCTTCAGAATATCTCCTTGATTTGATAGCTATAGGCTTACAATTGGGAGAAAGATTATTGAAAAGCGCGGAATAGGGAGTGCTCATTATAGTCAAACCGCATACAAGAAGGGGCCTTGTTCCACCAAAAGAAATTTTCACTTTCTTTTTTTTTTTTTTGTCGTCTCAGAACGTCAAGCCCGATTATTATCGGCGCATAAGTTATCAAGAATCATTAGTTGTACTTTCTTATATGTGTGATCTCCAATCATAACATCTGCCATATAGCGTCCTGCTACTTTAGACTGTAAATTGGTATCTGCCATAGAGATAACTTCAGTAGAGGACAGAGTTTTCCACCCGTACCTTTTCAGTAGTTAATGACTTACAAATCTCTAGAAGCTGTCAGTATTGAGTAGTGCATTAACATTTATTCTAGACGGTAGAACAATTTTCGACAAATTAATCGGTATGACTACCAATGCATTTCAGGTAGTTGCTGAAGAAGTAGACCCAGAAGACTTGGGTTTAGACTTACAGACTTTCGTGTAGTGCCCGACTTTGCCGCAGAACTTGTATATAGCCTCCCTGACTAAATACTGTGTACAAAAGTGTTTTCCGAACACACAGAAGAAACAATTAGCTCTTAAAGCAGCCGCGACCGTTTGGTCAGAAAGGGTACTGTCAGTGATAGTATCGGCGGCAGCTTCATTAATAGTGTAGTCGGACTTTGTGTGTCAGACTCATTTTTAGCTACCTCTAAGGAACGTGTCTATTCAAATGCTATCTCTAAGTCTAAGGTTTTGTTCTCCAAAATAGACGTTGGCAAATGTAGCTGGAATATACCCCGTTAATTAGAGGCGTTTAAGGTGTTTGTTTTCGCACTCCTCGGCAGTATGAGATCGAAAATTGCAGTCCTGCATCAAAAGCTTTATGTGTTCCAGACTTTTGTTTGGATCTTGTTTTCAGTTGGGGAGCAAATGCCGTGCAATTACCTCGTTCTTAGGCTTAATGTAGAGCTTTCTGAGCGTTTATACAGATGTCTCGTAAGAGGTTGATCTTTTAATATGTTTGTAAACCGCCGCGAACAGAAAGTAATTAAGTATATGTAATCTGGTTGTATCTTCAGGGTCGATAGCGTCAATAAAGATACTGAAAGTTTTAAACCAATGATGCCATTGATCTTTAGTGTCATTTGCATTAGGGTCAGCCTCGAAACGACCGTGTTTCTCATATCTTTCCATAGTTTATGCTGTTTAAATAGTTGTGAGCTAAGAAGAAAGCGTTTAGCTTTATTCAACATAGAACGTTGCTAGGTTTTTGATGGAACTCTTCTACGATTAGACTACGGCTTTTATAGGTTGTGTTAGGAGTAGTATGAGTACGCAGGGTAGCAGTGAGAGTAGAATAGTTGTCACCACGACAAATCCATTCTTAAAGAATCTAACTTATATCTAATACAAAGAATACATGCTTAAGGAGGTCAGCCATAAATTAGAACCATGCGACACCCGGCTGCGCGGGCTGACCACACAAAAGTGAAAACATCAAAAGTCCCACTGGACATACACAATTACGAATACATATTATCATCCGATACCCACTTAGACATAAAACAATCTTCACAAACTTACATACACATAGAATTGTCTACGGTTTTAATTCACGTGACACGTATATGATCATGAGAACAGACCCAAACATAATTGAAAATACCCGTGTTTCTGTCTTTTTATCTGTTTTCTATCAGTCTCTGACGAAGCTTTAACAAAAGTGAAACATGTTAGATTGTTATAAGCTTTCTATTTTATCATATATATATATATATATATATATATATATATATATATATATATATAATGAAATGGACAAAGTCCGACAATTATTTTAAGACATTTATAATAAACACTATTAATAACATTTACCGACCAGAATGTCCGTGTAATTTTCATAGAAAATATTCGTCCTCCGACAGGAATTGAACTTGTATCCTATACGGAACCGTCATTTACCCTACGTGCCGTAACCGATCGAGGATTGTTCGATTAGAAAGGTCGATTTTACTGCTTTTAAACATCAATCTTCCATTAATCTCTCACGTATCTGCTCAAAGCGTCAATGACGTAATAATGTCGTTTTTTTACGTATTTTTTAACGTCAAAAAACGACATTATTACGTCATTGTTTTTGCACCGACCTAATATGAGGGATTTGTTTTAAATTTAAAAGGCTGATGTGCGGTTTTTGTAAACTATCAACTCGGAATGAGAAATCGGGTAGCGAAGTTCGAATTCCTGTCGGATTCGTTGCATTCCCTTTCGCGCAAATACCATTGAGAAAGATATGAATCCACATCTTCCCCTGGCTATGGGTTAAATAGTAAGAAATGTATCTGGAAAAATCCATGTTATTCTCAAAATATCGTTAATGCAATATTCGCACGAAATAATTATTCTTAGGATCTAGAATAGGTTTAAGATTAAGTAACCAACAAAAGCGTGATAAGCGGTAAAGAAGAAAATCAAATTCAGTTTTAAAAACCAAGTTTTCACTCGAATGTAAGCCAGAACTTGCATCAGGTGTGAATGAACATTTGCCAGTACTGTGCAATCGAATCTAAATATATTCGTCTGTGAATATACATATCTATCTATCTATCTATCTATCTATCTATCTATCTATCTATCTATCTATCTATCTATCTCTCTCTATATATATATATATATATATATATATATATATATATCAGGAAAATATTTTTTATTTACTTTTCCTTACTATTCTAGCTGTATTTTCTCTCAAAGGAATTACCTTGAATACATATGTTTTACTTCTCTCTTGGGTTTCTTGCCACGGTGTTTGTGTGGGTTGACAAAGTTTCAAACATGACCAGGAAAAGAAAAAAATCTCTTAAAAATTAGATAAACTTGCTAAAAAAAAATGTGTAAACATGGTTCTCCATGCCCACGATAAGATGGAGTGTCAAAAGGATATTTTTCCCATGACACAGCTTTTATTTTAGCTGTCTTCACTCTTCACTTCAATGTTTATTGTTTTAAAAAGACCGGTGATTAGAATTGGAATAAAATCTAAACATATAAAAGTGAATTTATACATTTTCTTTGTTCTTAAGAATTCACAACAAAAATAATTAACACTATTTATTTATTAAAGTGTTTATTTACAAAGAATAATTTACATTTACAATATTCTAAAAACTATTACAATTCGAACAAATGCAATGGAATATTTATCATTTGCCAATTTATAAAGAAATATATGCGAAACCAATTTTCTAAATAAATTTATAAACATTTACTAAATTATTAAAATATGTGAACGAACTACGTGGAAATTGTTATTATTTACCATTTTATAAAGATTGAATCAATTGGTAATTAGTCGGTGCTTTGCCAACCATTCCAGTAAACAATATAATGAATAAATAAGGTTTATTATTTTTGTTGTTAATTCTCAAGAAAAAAGAAAATGCATATATTCACTTTCATCTGTTTAGGTTTTATTACAATTATAATCATCGCCTTTTCAGACAATAAACATTGCCAAAGAATAAAGGTAGTTAAAAAAGCGGTGTCATGGAAAAAAAAAACCTCCTCTTGACACTACGTTTTACTGTGGGTACCAAGGTCCTTGTTTGCCAAGGACACATGGCGTTGGTTAGATCCAGTGACTAGACCCAAATAGTTGTGAGTTCAGTGGTGAACCAGAAAAACTTGGAGAGTTAAAGGGAAATAACTGAGATATCCAGAAGAGGCCTGGCACGTGGAACTAGAACCATCTAACCCGGTGGACGACATAAATCGTTCGGTTCGAAATTCCAATCACCTGAAGATGGCCGGAGCGTACAACGACCGAAAATGTTTTGAAATTGGCAATGAAGATGAGGATAACAGTCCGAATAGTGTAAATAATGTAAATAAAAATAATGCCTCATCTCAGAGACAGCGACAGATAATAAATAAAAGATTAAATTAAAATTCCTAGGGAACAAAAAAAAAACAAACCGTTTTTAATATGGTTTGAGGTGTTCTCCAGTGGAAATATTGGTAACGAATATATACGAGCGATTTACACCTAGATAAATGACAAGTAATCACGATTGTACACAACTACCTCTTGTGAATTTGACATTTCTTTCTGTCTGTTGATTTATATGAAAATGAGATATCTGCCGCATACAATTTCCCGCTGACAACTTGACACTACACGTTCTTCTTACTGTGTACGGATTTTTGTGACATATTTCTCGGAGTTACCTCCTCCTTAATTCCCTGATTGTTCACTAGGGGTCGCTCTCCCTATACTATAAATACTAGGCGACTTCTTGCCTGTTTCTCTTCTTCACTTCTTCATTTCAGCGAACACATCCACAATGTAAGCTCTCGCAGAATATTGCGTCTTCCCATTTGTGGGAGACGCCGTGAACATTATACACACATACACGTACGTACGAACAGTCACCAAAATACAAACTCTTTACGTTCACACACAAACACAAATGTTAATGTCTTTGTCACTTGTAAATCTTGTTGTTTACTACATATATTTGTTGACATACATACATATATATATATATATATATATATATATACATATATATATATATATATATATATATATATATATATATATATATATATATATCGGTCTTGTTTGTTTTCTTTACATCTTCGGTTGGACTCAATTTGAGTCCGCCATTTCTTGTAGTTGGACCATCTTCTAATTCAACAACACTCAAAGCCAAACGGGTCCTCTACATATCCTCTGAACATAGCTTTTGGGAGAAATTGGCACTAGACAGACTTCTGAAAAAAAGTGTTAACAAAATTTCACGCAGGAATTTGTTATCATAATTAATGGACCGGATTTTTTACGGTTTATCAACCATTTGTGGGTTATTTAAATTCGAAACATATTTTGAATATTAAGTATAATTATTTTTTTTTTGTGTGCGAATGGATATTGCATTAACATTTTTATGACAATATTTTCCCGATAAATGTCCTACTATTTAACCAATAGCTGGAGGAGAAGAGGTTTGATTCATACCTTTACCAAGGGTAATTGCGCGTAAGTGAATATAACGAAATCGACTAAAATTTGATCTCGTCTCTCTCATTTCTCATTCCGAGCCACTGACACCACGCCGCACACTCCATCATCATCATAAAACGAGATTGAGAAGAATTCATATTTATGTTGATTGGCACAAAATCTTGCGTGATGTCGTAAAATTTGAACTTTGAACAACGGCCTTGTTTCTCTCATTCTTTTTCTATTTTTTGTCTGTTACCACAAAATAAAGGCCAATCCATTCAACGACTTTCCATAAGTGATTAAAGATACCTTTTTTTTTCTTTTCTTTTTTTTACCTGCATATAACACATAACAAAATGTGGCAATATGGCGGAAGACCCAGAAAACCGACATTGACACACGCATTACTGTGAGATTTCTTTCAGTCCGTATGTTTTGTTTCATAGTTTCTGTTGCATATATTGTTTCCACAATGTTTAGGTCGAATCTTTCCCCCGACTTTGGATACGTCATTAATGAATAAGGATTAAATCAGGAAATATTTAAAAAGACATTATGTCAGCAAGATTCCGACACTAAATCTATAGGCTTTAAAAAGAAAACAGTAAGAAAGTAATTTTCAAGAGTCAAGAGTAGATAGATAGATAGATAGATAGATAGATATATAGATATGAAAATATTTAGAGATAAGGATAGATAGATAGATAGATAGATAGATAGATAGATAGATAGATAGATAGATAGATAGATAGATATAAAATATTTAGAGGTAAGAACAGATTTAGATAGATAGATAGATAGATAGATAGATAGATAGATAGATAGATATAAAATATTTAGAGGTAAGAACAGATTTAAATAGATAGATAGATAGATATGAAAATATTTAGAGATAAGGATAGATAGATAGATAGATAGATAGATAGATAGATAGATAGATAGATAGATATGAAAATATTTAGAGATAAGGATAGATAGATAGATAGATAGATATGAAAATATTTAGAGATAAGGATAGATAGATAGATAGATAGATAGATAGATAGATAGATAGATATGAAAATATTTAGAGATAAGGATAGATAGATAGATAGATAGATAGATAGATAGATAGATAGATATGAAAATATTTAGAGATAAGGATAGATAGATAGATAGATAGATAGATAGATAGATAGATAGATATGAAAATATTTAGAGATAAGGATAGATAGATAGATAGATAGATAGATAGATATAAAATATTTAGAGGTAAGAACAGATTTAGATAGATAGATAGATAGATAGATAGATAGATAGATAGATAGATAGATAGATATAAAAAGATTTAGAGATAAGAACTGATTTAGATAAGAACTGATTTAGATTGATAATGAAGAGATTTAGATGGATATATATATATATATATAGATAGATAGATAGATAGATAGATAGATAGATAGATATGAAAATATTTAGAGATAAGGATAGATAGATAGATAGATAGATAGATAGATAGATAGATAGATATAAAATATTTAGAGGTAAGAACAGATTTAGATAGATAGATAGATAGATAGATAGATAGTTAGATAGATAGATAGATATGAAAATATTTAGAGGTAAGAAAAGATTTAGATAGATCGATAGATAGATAGATAGATAGATAGATAGATAGATATGAAAAGATTTAGAGATAAGAACTGATTTAGATAAGAACTGATTTAGATAGATAATGAAGAGATTAAAATGGATATATATAGATAGATAGATAGATAGATAGATAGATAGATAGATAGATAGATACTGTTGTCATCCTTAAAGATCTAGTGGTAATCAGGTGTTTTGTAAGTTGAACTCAAGCCATACAGTTCTCCCCACCTCAGGTATTGACAATATAAACCGACTATGTTATTGTGAATGTCTTCTCGGTGTCATTATTTTTTATTTCTCCATGAATAAACAGCAGAAAGGCCTGAGGCTTGCAAAAACTGAATTCATTGCTGCATCGCGTGGCTAAAATCAGTCTTTAGACACAATGTGATTTAATCAGCAAAATGTCAGTGAGGCAGCGCCAAGTGAAAATGGTCACTACTTGATGATTAAAGTCATATAGCAAGAAAAAACATATATACAAACACATACATACACATATATATATATGTGTGTGTGTGTATGTATGCATATATATATATATATATATATATATATATATATATATATATATATATATATATATATATATATGCGCGTGTGTGCTTGTGTATGAAGAGAGAGAGGATCTTTAAAATTTGCTATATTTATGGGAGAAGAATGGTCAATATCAGAGACAGTTCCCGTGCAAATATAAACAGTGGAGACATAGAAAAACAATACTGCATGTTGATGATCAATTTCACAGATGGAGGAAGAAAGTTCGATCCTAGCAACGATGCTTTTTTTATATAAACATTATGAAAGCACAAAAGAAAATGACATTGCATATATATATTCTAGTTATCAGGTTACGTTGGTTTTTCACTGTCTTTCCCAAGAAGTAACGTGAAATTATAGATAATAAATTAAAGGAAACAGTGGAGAGTCATGATTGTTTAGGATCAGGAAGAGACATAGCCTTTGTTTTAAAAGAAAGCTAAACATATTTAAAATTTGTACAAGTATAAATATTTTCCCACTAAATTACATCAACTAAAGTGTTTAAGAGTCACTCTTGTTACATTTTGACTGTAAGCCTCATTTAGTCAATATGGCAATGAGATGTTTGATAGGAAGAAAACGGGATAAGAAGTTAAGATTATGAAGATAAAGAAAAAATATAACGATTGATCATAGACTTGATGAGGTCAAAGAAAGCAGCCATGCAGGAGTCCGTTTCACAAAGTGATAGTTCTGTTTCAGGGAAGTTTTTTATTACATTTGTAAATTACCAAGGAAAGGAGGATGTTTCGACTCCTTGGATGTGGTGCAGCGGGTTCTAGCTGTAAAGGCTTTAACTAGTGTAAGTAATGAATAGCGGTTCTCTGAACATTGGAAATTGCGAAAGGTTTCAATATGGTTTTGTGTGGAAAAGAAGCTGCATATTAAAATACTGAAAACTTAAGTCTTTCTACACAAAAATCGTGTAAACGATATTGAACTTCATCCAGTCAGGAAAGTTAGGAATGAACATCTCCAGCCCAGAGAATAACTTTGAATACTTCCCGGATTGATAGAATGGGACGACCATTTTCCAACCTTTTTAGCTATTGCCCCTATAAAAATTCGAACAACATTGATATTCGAAGCATGGAGCCTCGTTTAAGATGCATTGAGCCTCGTTGTGAGAAGTGACGTACATTTTGACAGGAGAAAACTCAACACCTGAACAATGATGATAAAATGATACTATCATGGCTTTTGGAAGTATTAAAAGTTACAAGGCATTTTTTTTCTTATGGAACTGTTCGAGAAAGGTCAAATGTAAGATCAGCTGCAAGGCCCGATTATACTGATTTTTAGACGACCGCCGTTGAACTTTGGACTCATCTGCATATATCTTTTCGAATGGTTTGTGAATGTTTCCAGGGAGACCGTTAATAAAAATGCAGAAAGCGTGTAGGACCCAGGAGAAGGCTTTACTGGACACTAGCGTTTATCTCACGGGTTTCCGAAGACAGGTCATGCATAACGATTATCGTTGACCTACCCGAGAGAAAGAACTTGATAATTTCAAAAAGGCTTCCAACGATGTCATAACTGGAGATTTTGTGAGGCAAACCCTACGCCCTATGAAAAGTCTTTGGAATATCTAAAGCGATCGTTTAGGTGACGAGGCAAACAGAAAGTGCTTCACTGTTTCTCTGGGTGATGACAGTTAAACATAGATGAACGAAATACATACTGTTTGTTACTCACGAGAAATACTCATCTCGTGTTTGTACATATATATATATATATATATATATATATATATATATATATATATATATATATATATAATATTTGGTGCAATTTAATTAATATTACAATGAACCATTCATGCAAAAAGTAAATTATTAAAATGAATGATATAAAATTGCGAAATCACTTCACTAACTAAATTTTAAATATGCCACTAACCCACTAACCACTCGATGAATGTTATGATCCTTGAGGTTTAAAATTATAAACTATATTAGGTCTTCCTTAAACATGCAAGTACTTTCGACGGGTCATCCGGTCATGATCAGGAATGAAAACTATTTTCTTTTGGGTAAAATTCAGGTAGCATTCGAGACGAAAAGATATAATACAAATCGAAATGGTTAGTGGGTTAATGCATCTTTAAAATTGTGTAGATTGCGAAGTGATTTCACCATTTTATATCATTAACTTTCCTAATTTACTTTTGGTTGGAATGATTCTTTGTAATACACACACACACACACACACACACACACACACACACACACATATATATATATATATATATATATATATATATATATATAAAGTAAACATTGAAGTCAACACTTAAAGGCGACAGTTATATATAAATAGCCAAGAAAAAATAACACTTGTGGCCTGACGATTGTGCCTAGCATGAAAAAGCCTGTCGCCTCTAAGTGTCGACTTCAATGTTCACTTTTGTATTTACACACGCTCTGTCTCTGATATTGAGCACTTTATCCCATAAATATAGCATATATATATATATATATATATATATATATATATATATATATATATATATATATGTGTGTGTGTGTGTGGATTTATCGATTAATATGCAATGCAGACGAAAACAGAAATCTGAACACGACCTTTATTTGAAATAAGGTTGAGTTCGAGTAACAATTATACATTTAGATAGATAGATAGATAGATAGATAGATAGATAGATAGATAGATAGATTTAAACAGACTTAGATGTGAACAGACTAAGAAGATAGCTAGCAATTAATTTGCTCTGCGATATCCTTGGGGGCTTGCAGCGCCCAGACCCGCAACTGTATGTGCTCATTGAACTTGGCAGAATCTATTCATAGGATAGATTTCCGCTGTTAGATCCTCGAATCTGTTTTTGCTGGTTTCGATGGGGCCTCATATCGGTGCTCCTAAAATATACGCCCGCCACTGGTTTTCTCGACATTCTTCTGTAGAATCACATCTCTATTTCCTCTCTTTTTCATCTATGGGGAAATTGTTCAGTGTTCACTACCGTATAGGCTGATTAATATCATAGCAGTTCACCTGTGTTCTCTTGCTTTTTAACGATATAAATATATAAAAAAGAAATAGAAATGCATATCTTTCGTGTTGTTCTGCTTAGCTTGCAGTAAATGATTCTTTTGAATAAAGATGCTGGAATTTAATTAAAAAAAAATTAAGAAAAAACGACGACGACGAAGCGTTAAAGATAAAGAGATTGGATATGGATTAAAAATATGCAGAAAGAAAAAGAGAGCAAGGAAGAAAGAAAAAAAATAAATAAAGAAAGAAAGAAAGAAAGAAAGAAAGAAAGAAAAGTAAAAGACATGAAGAAAATGAAAATAATTATAGCAAATAAAATTAAAATGAATAACATAGAAGCTAAAAGAGGATGGAAAGAAAGAAAGAAAGAAAGAAAGAAAGAAAGAAAGAAAGAAAGCAAAGGAAAAGGAAAAGAGAAAAAAGGAAATGTAAAAGAAAAGGATTAACTCTCAGAAAGGAAATTAAACCGATAAAATAAAAAATGTGTGGAAAGCAAAGAAAAAACATAAGGAGAAAGAAAAGGAGTAGAAAGTAAAAGTTTACAAGAAAGCCAAGAAGGTGTATAAAGAACATGTCGATTATGACGATGGCGCCGCTGAAAGAAGAAGAAGAAGAAGAAGAAGAAGAAGAAGAAGAAGAAGGAGGAGGAGGAAGAAGAAGAAGAAGGAGGAGAAGAAGAAGAAGAAGGAGGAGGAGGAGGAGGAGGAGGAAGAAGAAGAAGAAGAAGAAGAAGAAGAAGAAGAAGAAGAAGGAGGAGGAGGAAGAAGAAGAAGAAGAAGAAGAAGGAGGAGGAGGAGGAGGAAGAAGAAGAAGAAGAAGGAGGAGGAGGAGGAGGAGGAGGAAGAAGAAGAAGAAGAAGAAGAAGAAGGAGGAGGAGGAGGAGGAAGAAGAAGAAGAAGAAGAAGAAGAAGAAGAAGAAGAAGGAGGAGGAGGAGGAAGAAGAA
>OZ010584.1:72451138-72481138 GCA_963932145.1 Acanthosepion lycidas | reverse complement strand
AAATAATTACAGAGGTTTGTGTATACACGGGTATAGACAACAATAATATACGGGACACGTTTTAAGACAGAATTTTAAATCAACTCCACGAGAACGCGAATATTGCAACACTTAACGGTCAATGAGTATTCACCAACCTTCGAGTCGTGCTATAGACGTTGGATATTATGTGTATTCACTAATATATATATATATATATATATATATATATATATATATATATAATATCACTTTATTTGTTTTTCATTACATATTAGCTCTGTCCTAACATTGAGCTCTCAGGATTTCATCCTCTTTGGATTTACCTATTCGGTTTACCAAGTTCCTTATAACTTATATATATATATATATATATATATATATATATATATATATATATATATATATATATATATATATATATATATATATGTGTGTGTGTGTGTGTGTGTGTGTGTGTCAACACACACACAACCTTAGCCGAGTGGTTAGAGGGATTAGAACGTTCGTGATTTCTTGATGTTGTAGACCCAAGACTTGCAAGTGAAAGTGTGTAGGCTGAACTGTATGGAAGCCGCAGTTGGCTGTACTGTCACACGTCTTCCACACCGAGAGTTGGAGTGGACAGGCGTTTTCCAAACGGCTGACCATTCCAGATTATGCGCTTTATCCTAGAAACTGTAACTAAGGTCCGCTCAACATAGATGCAGCGGTGCTGAGTGGGTGTTGAACAAACAAAAAAAATGCCCGAGTAAACACCCGCAACTGGGACTGGCTAGCCGCACTAGCAGATGGGTGTGCTCTGAAAACGAGGAGCTGGACATTATACATATATACATACATACAGGCATACACACAGGCATACATACATACATATATATATTTTATATATATATATATATATATATATATATATATATATATATATATATATATTCAAACATAGTTGCTGCCCCTATACAATATATATATATATATATATATATATATATATATATATATATATATACCCAAGTATATGATTGGTGTATATGGAATGAATTCCAATAACCAACAAAAACTATTCTTAAAAGAGTGCTCAATACAAAGTAGAGCAGATATATTTATTTATTTAAAAAAAGAAAATTATAACATAAATATATTATAAAATCACTACAAAAATAGCCATTTTGTTTCAACACCCTCGGTGTCTTATCAAGTGATGACGTTGAATGTAAATGTAATGATTTTATAATATATTTATGTTATAAATTTTTTTTTTAAATAAATACTTATATATATATATATATATATATATATATATATATATATATATATCGGAAATAATATGTTAAACTGATTCATGCAAATTGAATCAGACAATAAAGTAACATTTCCTCTGAGTAATAAACTAATAGCACTGTATTTGATATTTTTTGCATTTCCTTTTGATCCGGATATGAAATCATCTTTGAATATTATCAAACTAATGAGAAGTTGTCACGTTAATCAAATCTATTCATAAATTGAATTTAGAAATGAGACGACAACACATTACTAACGGAAGACCGAATAAGAAAGAGAGGCTTGTATCAATTAAACATTCATTTACATAATATTCTTTTTTTTCTTTTCTTTTGCGGTAAATTTACATGGCGTTCGATTTTTCAATCGAAATATCGCTTGAAGCTTTCGCAACGTCAGAGAACTCGGATAAAATTGAAACCTCTGTCCAATTAATATGCCATCTTTTTCGATTTTCTGAATATCTCATAGGTCCAAATATTAACTATCATATATTTCCTCGTATAAGGCGACCTACAGATAAGACCAAACACAAAATCTAAGTAAATTTTCGTGATTCGTAATATAAGACGACCAAAAACGTAAGCTAGCTTACGTCAGCTTAAGCCTTCAGTAACAGTTGGGCCTGTCATCATGATTACCACGAGTATAAAATAAAGCCATTGTTTTGCTTACCTTTATCGTTATCAAAAAGAATAACATAATATAAATATTAACATGAATCTATATCAGATTAACAATAACGATTTCATTGTTACGGCTTGTATTAGGTTGGTGCAAAAACAATGTCGTTTTCTCACATAGTAACATATGTGAGAAAACGACGTTATTTTTGTGCCAGCCTAATACAAATAAAAAGAACTGTCGCGTAATCTGTAATGAGATTTTATGGCATCTTAAATGTTTGTTGCCTGACAACGCAAACAAAATGCCGTATAATGTATGTTACTGAAAAATAAAATTTGCATTTTATACTAAGTGTATTTAACACCAAAATGATAATGAATTTTAATTAGAAATATAGATTTTATGTTATCCTAAATGCTGTTATTTAACACTACGATGAGAGATAATGATTACTGTGAAAGCACCTCTAGGTCTATAAATCAAGAAAGATTTGTTTACGTTACTTATGCATGTTGCTCGGCGGAACTCTTTCAAATACTTGTCTCTTGTATATTGCATTTTAATGTGAAATCAAAAAGTAAAAGTAGTTTTATTACATTTATAGCTATAGTACAGCATTGTAATATGAATTGTTTCAACTAGAAATATTTATATAAGTGGTTACCATACCGAGAAAGTTGTTAGTCTCCGCAATCCATGGAGCAAACACACTAGCCTATTTACCAATGCTGATACACCAGATTTAAGATTAGCTTTTAGTAACTGTTGTATTAGAAGACCCTCTATTTTGGGGAGTCATTTTTAAGATTTAAAGGTAGCCTTATACTCGAAAAAAACCCAATTTTTTTTTTATTGGTTTGAAGACCACAAGAGTTGGAAATAATCTGATGTTTCTGCATATCTCGTCGAAACCCGTTCTAAACGGGATCTCGTCGATGAAATCTCTTTAAATTGTCTTCAATATTCTTACTTTGGATACTCATGTGGAAAAACATTTTAACTGAATATGCTAACTTAGCCCCAGTAATGTATAAATATTACAAGGAAACCCAACTGAGAAAACAATTTGAAAATACTAAAACCGTCAACATTATGTCCTACCTTAAAAAATAGATTTATGCCAAAACACACAGGGGTTGGACAAAATAATTGGAATACTTGTTAAATTCAAAGAAAATTTATTTAATATGGAATTGGTCCTCCTTTAGCCTCACAGATAGCTTTAATACGTCTAGGAATGGAATCATACAGCTTCCTGACTTCATCCAGAGGAATTTTCAGTCATTCTTCCATTAAAACCTTCTCCAGCTCTTTACGACACGACGGTGGAGGATAGCAGCTCCTAAATTGTTTCTCCAAAATGCACCACAAATGTTCAATAATATTGATATCTTCAGATTGGGGAGGCTATTCCATGTGTTCTAGCTCACTTTCATGCTCTTCATACCAATTCTTAACCAGTCGAGCGGTATGTATTACAGCATTATCGTCTTGGAAGATGCAGTCGCCATCAGGGAATAAAGTCTTGGCCATTGGATGAACATGATCTCCCAAAATGTTCAGGTAATCTTTGCTGTTGATTCTACCATGCAGGGCAACTATTGGACTGAGACATTTCCATGATATGGTGGCCCAAACTATCATTGATCCACCTCCATGCTTCACTGTTGGAAGAAGGCAGTAAGGGTTGTAAGCTTCTTTGGGCTGCCTCCACACATAAAATCGCCCTGAAGTTGGGAAAAGAGAAAAACTGGACTTGTTTCAAAATATGACTTGCTTCCATTGGTCTGCAGACCAGGCATTGTGATCTCTTCACCACTTCAGCCTCTTTTGAATGTTGCGAGTGGAGAGAAAATGTTTTCTCACAGAGGCTCTTTCATGATATGCAGCCTTATGGAGCTCACGGTGAACAGTTTTAGTAGAAACTGAACTATTCAGATGGTTATTCAACTCAGCAGTCAGTTTGGCCGCATTTGTCCGATGATTTTTTGCTACATTGCGTTTTAATGCACGTCAGTCCCTGTCAGTAAGTTTGCAAGTCCGGCCCGAATTGCTACGGTTGCTAGAGGTCTTGCCCTGTTTCTCGAATTGCATCAGTGTTCTTGATATGGTAGCTCTTGAAAAACCAAACAGTTCAGCAACCTTAGTGATCGAGGCTCCTGCCATGCGAGCTCCAACAATTTGCTCTTTTTCGAACTCGGAGAGGTCACGGCATTTAGCTTAAATTTTACTAAATTCTAAAAAATAAATAAGACAAAGAGAGCAAATTAGATAAATAAATGTATTTGCAATACATATAACCTGCAATTACAAAGTTTTAGTTAAAGTTCTTAATATAATAGGTCTTTGAAATATAGGAGTGGATTTTGCAACTGTTCCCATTATTTTGTCCAACCCCTGTATATCACCTAAAAATAGGTCATCTACAAACTATATATCTATAAAACATACGCTTACTCAGAAAGTATTAAATTATATACAAAATATCAATAGTTGAAATCATATAACTGCGTTCAAAATATTTAGATTTCGGCATTAAATAACCCATAGAGATTGATATGCCGCTAAGCAAAAACAAACGACTTACTATGAAATGGTTTGTTTGCTAGTCTATCTGTTTAACTCTCTCTCTCTCTCTTTCTCTCTCAGCAGTCTCCTATTATCGCTCTCTCTTTCTCTCTCAACACTCTCTCTTTCTCTCTACATTATATACATATTACTTTTCAAGTAAAATTGTATTGAATTCTATAAGCTGCTGGTGTATTTCGTATAGAAAAAAACGTTAAAATTCCCTGCCTTACCTTACGTCCGACGATGGTCTAGAGATAAGAGATATGATGTCAAATCAGTCGGGGTTCGATCCCGGATTGAAGCAATCAGACGTCTAGCCACACTGAGGAGCTGTGATACAACAAAACAGTCTGTATGTGGATGACTACACACACACACACACACACATATATATATATATATATATATATATATATATATATATATGAGTTGAGATCAAATATGTATCGGAATCCGACAGAACGATAAGTTAAAGAGAAAATAGGAAACGTTTATCAATCTGACATGTTTCAGTTTTATAAAGTTAAATTTATGAACCATTTTTATTTACCCATTAACAATTTGTTTCCCGACCAATGATTTTTCAATATGGCTGACTATTTTGGGACGCTACTGTAATCTATTTTTTTCTTTTCAAGTGTTTCCAAAGGAATGCGTTAATGTTCCGACAGTTCGAAATAGTTTCATTCAGTTTGTTTATTAAATTATTCAGATCCTTATCTCCACTAAGTTGTACTTTCGCCACCATGCATAGATTACAATTTTTGTCTGTTTCTCGTTAATTTCCTTTACCATTCTCTACTAACGGTGTTCACATTTAAATTTTAGTTCCTATGTATATTTTGACAAAATAGTGTTACTTTTATAGCTTCCAGATTTGAATCAAAGCAAATGGTTTGCATATGTATCTTCAAATTATTTCCTATTTGTCCGAAGTAAATCCTCTCGTCTTCTGGGCTTTCTTTTGTTCACACTTTAGCCTTATATAAATATATTTTTCTCTCTGCAACTTCCATGTAGTGGACATTTTAGTTTTACAATATTTTTGTTAGTTTCTTTTATATTATTCATATTTAGTATTTTTTGGTGATGATTTTTATTAATTGTCATCGATTTTTTCGTTTCATTTCATTTTTGGAAGTGCGATCTGATGATCCGGCGTCCTTTAAAAGGTCTCTGGTGAAATAAATTATTATAATGGTACCTTAAAATAGTCTGTTTTTCTTTTAAATATTAGCTCTGGATTTACATTGAGCTCTCAGGATTTCATCCTCCTTGGGATTACCCATACGGATTACCAAATTCTTCATAACTTAACTATATATATATATATATATATATATATATATATATATATATATATATATATATATATATTCCAGGATCATTTTCCAACTTATTCAAGATAATCTTTGTCCTATCTAACCTTCTAATCTTCTGTCCTGGAATACCACTGTGCAGGTTTCCCGTAAGTCCTTTTTCACTGCTCTTTGTACTGTTATAGCCGAAACTCCTCCATCACGGACCAAACGTCTTATGGATTGGGTTAGATCTTTTCTAATTGATGTCTCTAGCTCTAAATTAAAATGATAATCTCACTTTCTGTTGTGACCTCCTGATTTAGTTTTCCTCTCTACTGTTCCCTCTTTTCAAAACTTATTCACCTTTCTCTTGATGGTTCTTGAATTGCTTTAAAGATGGAAACCAGATTATGAATATTCGTAACATTACTGAAGGCATGAATTATATTTTTCCTCTCGCCATTGCTCATTTGGGAAGACAGTGGGGCTGACACAAAACGATTTCTGCCCGTTCTCTTTCTAGCTAAATAAATCAAAGGGTTTTTCAGGGACTCTTACGACAAATGGTGTCATGATGGCTAAATGTCTTATCTGAAAACCTGGAAAAAAAGAAAGTCAATTAGTTTAGTCTTATTTATTTATTTTTTGGGATGGACAATTATGCTGTTACACGATTTGAGGAAGAAGAAGAAGAAGAAGAAGAAGAAGAAGAAGAAGAAGAAGAAGAAGAAGAAGAAGAAAGGGAGGGTGGGAAGAAGAAGATGAAGAAGATAGCATGTATATAATGCTTGTAGTAATAACAAATATTTTTGAAAGACAATTTATTTTTTAGATATATGTATCTATTGCAACTGCTGATAACCTTGACATATTTAGGAAGGAAATTGGAATAATCCAGAACCTATACTAGCAGCTAACCACCTGTATATGGATAGAAAATGAATATAAAAAATAGAAAGGGGTGTAAGACAACGATATGTCTTCTCGCCGGATTTATTCAACCTATTCACTAAGATGAATTAGAAGTCCTACCAGGAGTCATTATTGGCAGCCACAATCTTAACAACTTAAGATATGCAGATGAGGAAAGAGTTAATAGCAGGCATGAAAAGGAAATTACAAGAACTCCTACAAAAGACAGTGAAGGTAAGCGAGAAGGACTAATTCCCAATTGCAAAAAGACATGGTTCTTAGCATGTCTGTTAGAAAAGGGACAATCCAACATGATAATTATAAATTGAAGATACCAAACTCAAACATAGCAATCTAAATATCTGCGAATTGTTTCAATAGAGGACAGAATGTGAAATCCCAAGGCAGATTGGCATAGCGAAAGACGCCTTCCAAAAGCTGAGCAAAGTATTAAGAAACGGAAAAATTTCGTTAAAAACAAAGAAAGGGGGACTGAACTGTTATGAAATAACAGCCTTCCTATATGGTAATGAACGCCGGACAATCTCCTCAAAGTTGACGAAGAAACTTGAAGCAACAGGAATGTATTTCTACAAAATGACGCTGAAGATACCATGGACCGAACACGTGAGTAATGACAAAGTTTTAACATCAGAAAGAGACAACTGATATATCTACGGCATACAGTAAGGCTCATCGAATTAATACATAGGTACACAATCACAATCATTTCACATCAAAATTCAATCATAGTGCACGTAGCCTAGAGGTTATCAGTGCACAAAGTGGAATTGGCATGCCGAGTTCAAATTCAAACCGTAGCCCTCGTGATATATCTACGGCACATAATCAGAAAAGATGACTTGGAAAATTTTATACTCACACGACAATGTCAAATTTTAAACAAACAATTTAGATCTCAAGACAAAGCCTGAGTTAAAACTTTAGGTAGTATCCATGTTTTATCGATGTTATTGAAATTATTTGATGTATTCTAAAAACTTCTCTCTGAAGTTATTATGCAAAATCAAATAATCATATTTTGCTTCAATAAAATTTACTAAAATTGTCAAAAATTAGTCAACAAAAATAATAGAACAAATAACAAACACATCTGATAAATCTTTGAAGCATTTGCATTTTAGTATAATGAACCTTCATCTCAATAACAGTCAGTAATCTATTATCCATTGATTTTGTTAATTTTCTTACTTCAGCAGGTTCAATTTCTGACATGGTAGTTTTAATTGCTTCCGATGGGGTCTGCTTGCCACCTTCATATAATTTTATCTTCACAATTGACCGTAGATTTTCAATCGGATTCAGATCAGGACTTGATGGTAAACGTTTCATTTTCTTCTCTCCTGTAAATCTTTTATGCTCGAAGAATTCACAAGTAAGTCTACAGGGGAAGGATCATTGTCGTGCATAAATACACACTTCACTTTGAAAGGGAAAGACTGGGATTTGTACCACTTAAAGAAATTCTTGTTCATAAAATCGCTATAGTTAGCACTGTTCAATTGAACTCTTTCATCGACTTTGAATGGTTCCAATATTGGTTTCGTCGACAATTCCAGCTCATATCATACAACTAGCGCTTCCTTGTTGCCTTCTTTTAGCCACAGTTACATCTGAAATGGATAAAATCTATCCTTTGGACCATCTATCAGGTCGATCAAATGTCACTCGAGATTCGTCCTTGAAAATTACTTTAGAAAAGTCAATTTTCAAGTATTTCTTGGCTCAATTTTGACGCTTTGAAATATTTGATTTAGTGAGAGGAGGTTGTCTTGGAGATTTTTTGCAGATCACAATTCACAAAGTATACTTAACCTTTTGTAATTCTTGACTCCCTTAGTTCTAGCCTTTTCAAAGATCTGATCGCTGGTCAAAAATGGCTGTTTTGCTATAACTCGCATTAGTTTATGTTGTGGATTCCGGGATGAAATCCGGTACCAATAAATAACAAACGCCAAGAATGAATATAGGAAAATAATGTATTAACGTAATAATACAAACTGGTAAAGCAGGTTAGTATAATAGTTCCAGGAATACGGGTTAGTAGCAAAATATCTATACAGTCTTTGGTATCGACGTATCGCTGTATGACTTCTTACGGAGTCTACGTGCTCGCTCACTGTGACTCTTGCTGGCTACGTTCGTTCTGTCTGTTACCTTCACCCTCTGTTGCTCTCGTTGGTATTTATCAATCCACCCACGAGGATCGAATGTGGCACAAGGCCGTTTTAATGTGGGTATCCCCGAGCCCGTAGGCTCGGCCAAAAATATGGCCTTTCTGAACCCGCCTAGACGGGTTCAGGCCCTGTCAACCTCCCCGGGACGAAACCTTGCCCTTCGGCAAAGCCTCGTCCGGGTTCTTCTCTACTAATGCAGAGTTCGACAGTCACCGAGAGTCTGTTGCTCTCGTTTCTCGGGTCTTCACGTAGCAGTAGTATATGTATATACTCGATGAGTGCATTTGTGTAAAAAGGGGAGAACCCCTCAACTGTTTACATTCAACTCGAGGAAGCAAATTCTTAAATCCTTTGCCTTTGATTCGAGTTCGCAACTTATATTTTCAACAGCCTTTTTACCGTTTGATGATTCCTGCAAAGCCCATTTGATGTCTCTAATGTGAACATTCTTTCACTCAATAATTTTGTTATTTTCTGTTTTTCATCAGTTGTTAGACCCTTCTCCTTATCCATGTTTCAATATGTATTATGGACAAAAAGAAAAAGTAGTTTTTATTAGATTTTAAGTGACTTAAGCTAATGTTAGTTTAATCTGCATAATAACTTCAGTCAGTCCATTTCCGTAAATTCCAAATATCTCAAAAACTGACCATTAAAATTTGCATAAAATTTAATAAAATATTTCACTAATGGCGGAAATAGACGAGTTTAAATTTGAAAAATATTGGTTCAGAAATTTTTAAGTTTATTTGATTTGCATAATAACTTCAGACCGGCTGTAAGTTTATTTGACCTGAAAGTGTATCTAACTGGTGTATAGATGTTAACGGAGTTATCTACCCTTGGAATGTATAAATACAAGTGAGAAGGAGGTGGCCATTTGTTTTTCAGTATTGCTCAGAAGCATGTCCAGCGGAAGTCTTCTGCACTTTACATGGAAAACTATTGGTTCAGAACTGTTTAAGTTTATTTGATTTGCATAATAACTTCAGACAGGCTGTATAGAATGAGGACAGAGGGGGAATGCGTCATAGAATAATACAAAGAAAAAGGGATCTTTTCTTGATCCGAAAAAGTGTTGGTGTTGTCGTCCCTTGGAATTTATGTCGCTTGACAATATGTTCAAACAAACGAAAAAGTGATAGAAAGAATATCCTGTTAGAACTAATAAAGTAGAGATCCCGACAGAATACCATTTTCGTCTTTCTAACGTTTGTATCACTCAGGGTAATCAACATATAATAATTTCCAAGAGCAATAGCTTGTCATTTTTGTCATATAAACTTAGCGCGGTCCTATCTGATGAAAAGGAGGTACGGTGGAGTAATGGATAGCGGCTCGGATTGTAGAACCGGAAAGCCGACTTCGAAATTCCATTGCATTAACTTATGTGCAAATACACCTGGGAAATCCTCTTCATGTTCCCCCAGATATAGCAGGACAGATTTGGGTGCCAACCGGTCTAGGAGAAGGTAACTGATTTCAAAACCGGCTTGGAAAAGGTTGGAGTCCGTCAGGCTATCGTTTCCAAAAAGCACCACTTCTACTGCGGCTGCAATACATGTAGTGTCCCTACGACCCTGAGCGGTCACGGGCTTTGCGATCTCACGACATGATGTTAAAGAACGTATTGATTTGGGCGACAAATATTTTCGACATATCTTTCCTTGTCGGTGCAATTCATTCATCATCATAATCATAATTATTATCATAATTAGTCCCATGACTGGGTGAGGTCGTAGGGTCGCAGCGCTGCTGGGCATCTGACTAGTTCGCTCCAAAGACCCGGGTTCAAAAGAGAAGTATTCACTCATAACATGTCATGGGAAAATAGACCTGGGGGGAGCTTTCTTTCATCAGGTCACACCCCATCCGATGTCCTCTAACTTGAAGGTTCGTCTTGGTCACGGTCACGGGTACGTAACTACTGATTCCATTAATGGAGTCTTCCACCCTTACCATTGACTTCACTCTAGGAAGCCCTTGCCCATCTATGCCGTGTTAACGTATATATTAGCTACAGATCCCAGTATATCGTATTGTGCCAGATAGCAGTTGAGCATACAATAAGGTTCATCGAATTAATTCATAGGTAAATATCAATCACAATCATTTCACATCAAAATTCAGTCATAGTGCACGTAGCCTAGAGGTTATCAGTGCACAAAGTGGAATTGGCATGCCGAGTTCAAATTCAAACCGTAGCCCTTGTGATTTCGCACAAATTATTTTGGAAAGCATGAATCCATTTCTTCTTCCTCGCCTCCAGCAAAGGGTTAGCAGCAGGGCAGAGTGAGGTGTGTGTGTGTGTGTGTGTATATATATATATATATATATATATATATATATATATATATATATATATATATATATATATATATATATATATATATATAGAGATAAAAGTTTAATGGTCAGAGTTGAATCAGACCAGGAAACAGATGTATTAAAAAGTGCTCAATACACGTGTAAAACAAAAGTAGAGCTTTTAACTTTAAAAATCAGGAGGTCACTTGAATCTGCTACCTTGGTTTCAACTTCATGATTTGATAAAAATCGCCTGAGGATACAGTAAGGTTGAAACCAAGGTAGGATATTCAACAGACCTCCTAATTTTTAAAATATATATATATATATATATATATATATATATGTGTGTGTGTGTGTGTGTGTGAATTGAGATCTAATACAAGCCAAATATGGAATACGACTGAATGATAGGATGAAGGACAAATAGAAAATCTTTATCCATCTAACATGTTTCGCTTTTGTTCAACCTTCATCAGAGAATGAAATATCTAATTTTCTGAAGAAACATCTTAAACTGATAAACGGTTCCGATATGTTTTTCGTCGTATTATATATATATATATATATATATATATATGTGTGTGTGTGTGTGCGTGTTTATGTGATAGAAATATAGTTTTTCAACGCCTTAAATAAATATCTATGGCCGTGTTTAAAATAAGCATTTCTGCGATATTTTAAGTTTCAAATTAGTTTAATTAAACTTTCAAGCAGCTTATATTCCTCAAATAAAATTTCAGAAAAGTATATTTTATTTTTTAATGATTTTTTTCAATAAAGAAAATTACATTGTGATGACGGATAGCTAAAAATCAGCAACTTTAGCAATTTCAAAACGAAAACTACTTCCAGTGAAGTTAAATTAGTTTTGTAATAGAGAAAATTATTTTGCCTGTTTGAAATATTAAATTTAGTCTATTAGCTTGAAATTAAAACTAAAATGAAAGCTTCAAGAAATATTTTCATTTTAAAAAATCTATTTTAAACCATAGATATTGCGATTCTGTTGAGTAACCTACACACACACACACACACACACACATATATATATATATATATATATATATATATATATATATATATATATTGAACAATAAAAAAAATTTAAAAATTAAAATCTTCAGACGCACTGGGTTGTATATTAATATTCTTTTGTTTTTATTATTATTTCATTTAGATTCCTCGACTACTTTCGGCCATCATGGCCATTATCAGGAGAAAAAAAAATTCTGCTTGCTGGTAGCAGTGAACTATAGAAATAAATGTCTTCATGGAGAAAATGAACTTTTGTCTGTAGTTTTCATTTGTTTTTTTATTTCTTTATTTTTTTAACATGAATTTTGGTCAGTCCTTGTGTTGGTCAAACAGTTTCTTTTAACTTGTTATTTGAGATAAGAGCTGGATAGATTCATGCTGCTATGAATTCCTTTAATCATTTGGACAGTTTTATTGGTTCCTGGAAGGGGGATGTGTCTCTGTTAAGTTTGTGTGTGTGTGTGTGTGTGTGTGTGTGTGTGTGTGTGTTATTTGGTTCTTAGGGAGTGAGTGAGTATGATGTGCGTAAGTGTTTATATTCGTGTGGGTGAGTGTATAAGTGTGAGGCCTCAACACCTCCGTAAGCATGTGTGGGTGAGAAATGTGGGTAGGTCCTGATTTGTGGGGTTATACATTAATACTATCTATATTGTTAAATTTGTGATTAAGCCCGACTAGATAGAGCGTCTTTAAACGTTGTATCCACTTATTTTATGGAACTCTAAAATCTTTCTAATGTTATCTGCTCTGAACTTATATATATATATACATATATATATATATATATATATATATATATATATATATATATATATATATTGTGTGTGTGTGTGTGTGATACCTATTAAAGCATATTTTAGTAGTTAAGGCTACGTTTAAAAAAGAGTATTAAAATATTAGTTCATTTAGTTTTTTTTCTTCTTTTTTATTTGGTTTTTCTGTACTTTAGCAGAGACGATAAAATGAACAGATCGTCATAAAACTCAATGAATAAAACTCCAATTTTAATTCAAGTAAAGCTGGTGGTTGAGTTATCACAGCAATGACTTCTATGTTGCTTTCAAGGCTTGGTATTTAAAATAAATAAATAAACGCTGGCGACTTGAATGGAATTAAATTAAAAAAACCGATGCGCAATTACTATTCTAGCAGTCAGAGGAGAAAAGATCATAAAATCGATAAGAAAAATAGGCCGTTTATGCAAATCAATTGCAGATATCTGTTATTTATCCCACGTTTAACCGTATGACATTACGAAATCAATCTTAATGTTGGACATTTTATCTAAATTTCCACGATATTCTTAATGGTTAGTCTTTGATAATGTTCTGTATGAAATCGGATGAGACGTCGGCACGATATACACCAGAGTATTGGGAAAAAAATCAGATTGGAATCATATGAAGTAACGGGCACGTATTGAAGTGACGTTAGGAAGTGACGAAATGAAAGCTACATACTCCGACCACAAGTTATGGGTTTGACTCAACATTCTCTGAAAGTTACTGAATGCAACAGACACCTGAGGATATATTGGCCGAAATGTGATAAAAAAAAAAAAATCTGAAAGCTGTTCATGGGGTTCATCTAAATAATTCAGGCAAAATTTGTTAGGACTGTCGAAACGGCTAAATGTCGCCATCACTTCTACTCCAGCAGCTTCTTATCTCGCACCACCGGTGATTGGAACTCGCTTCCTATCACTTGTTTCACTGATAGTTATAATCTTCAAATCTTCAAATGTAATGTCATTCGACATCTTCTGATGCCTTGACCTTGATACCTGTCCTTCTCTTTATCCTTTTCCCAAACACTCCTCTTTACTCTTACTCTCACTCTCTGTAACCCCTTGTGTGTTAGTGGCACTCCCGCCTTGCTTGGGGTTATTTGCTTAAAAAAATTTCGTTGAATAAGGAACGATGTATATAGATGTTTATTTTATCGCCCAAAAATTGTTAATGCAATATTCACTCACAAAATTAAAAAAAAACAAAACAAAAAACATTCTACTACAAAAGTAAACCCCTTTTTATTTATTAACGTTTCTTGAACAAAAATGAATTACATTAGTTTACGAAAATGTATAAGTATTGCCAGATCAAAGCAAAATAATTCGTTACGATTAATAAGCCCTTTAGCATATTCAAAATGCTCCCTTTCATATTCAATGCAACGCTGAACACTATCAGCAACACGTCTACAAACCATTTAACAGTAAATTTCAACAAACCTATCAGAAATTGTTTCCTCAGGATTTTTTCGGCTTGAACCTGTAAACAAGATCTTTCAATACACCTCACAAGAAAAAGTCTGGGGTGTTAGGTTCGATGACTGCAATAGTCACTCACTTGCTCCACATCGTCTTATCCATATCAGCTCAAGAAACAAAAGGCGTTACTTTTGCCGCACCCTGTATGTTTCAGGATTAAATAATAAACAAAGTATTGATAAGACAAAAATACAATTCAATCAATCAGGGCTCGTAACTCCTACTTGCAACCGCGATGGTTGACCCTTGCCATTATAGTTGAAGATGTTGCTTATCATCCGCGATCGATCTCAATATATCAAGCCAATGTATCGATCTGCTGAAAAGGTGACTAAAGTTTTGTCTGGATCTTACGGATAGAACTTTCTGGTTAGGTTGGAACTACCTGGAGAAAAAAAAAAACTCCCGCCAGCTTAGCTCTACGGATCATAGAATCATGTAAGTCACTTAATCATATCATGGTCTTGAAAAAAAAAACGGCATACAGTTTATCAGTCTAAAATTTATTTAAATTAAGTATACCCAAACCGTTTCAATCGTGACCCACTTTTTTTCGTTTTTTTTTTGTTTTGTTTTTTTTGATGGGCTAGAAACGTTTCATCTTTGAGAAAGTGTTTGTTTTTTTGTTTTTTTTTTTTGATGGGCTAGAAACGTTTCATCTTTGAGAAAGTCTTTGCTTTTTTGGGATGGGCTAGAAACGTTTCATCTTTGAGAAAGTGTTTTAGTGTGGAAAACCTTTCATCACGCACAAAGCCGTTCAAAAATGCTTTTGAACTCTATCAATTCCGGAAAGTGAAGATTGAGTAGCTCCAGCCAAGATGCGGCAGCAATGGCCCATTTTTGGTCTAATCTAGCTCTTGTAAATATAGAGCACTAGTAGGCTTCGCCCGCTCGCTATCGTTACTCAAAGATATGTTCACTAATAGAAATCAGCAGTGAAGATTAGGGTTAAAGCTGTAAGTTTACTCCAGCAATTGTCCTACGCGACAATGGTCTAAGAGTTAAAAGCGGTTGGTTTGTGAATTTAGTAACTGTTGTGACCAAGTAATTGGTTAAGGAATAACAAAACAAGAGGTTGTAGATAAATAGTGTATTGAACAGTAAATACAACAGAAGAGTATTACACGACTTTGGAGTGTGTGTCGGTTGACCAGCGTTTCCGAGTTCCTCTTTGCCAAAAGCAAAGAGTTCGAGGGAGATGCGAACAGCCTCACTAGAACAGACCATATCACTGTTAATATTTAACAACGAAGGATGTATGTGACACAAAACCGAGTTTACCGTGGGTTCTCCGAGCCCGTAGGCTCGGCCAAAATATTCCCGTAGAACCACATAAACGGGTTCGGGTCTGTCTACCTCCCCGGACGAAACCTTTGTCTTTGGTAAAGCCTTGTTCGGGTTCCTCTTTGCTCAAGGCAAACAGTTCGCCAGTTGAACAGGTTATATCACTGTTCCCCCGAGGTCTCCTTTTCCTACTAACTTTATAGTAAGTGGAAGAGTCCACAATAGCCGCATTCGAGGGTGGACGCCTCAACAGTAACATATTGGTTTTAACCCCTGGGTTGGATGCTGTGTATTTAGACTCGTCAGAAAGCAATAACTGAATAATATTAGGTTGGTGCAAAAATAATGACGTAATAATGTCGTTTTTTGACGTATTTTTTAACGTCAAAAAACGACATTATTACGTCATTATTTTTGCACCAACCTAATACTAAATAAAAATTAGTATTAGACGATATCCATAGACAGGAACGAGACATGGAACGAGACATGGAACGAGATCAGTCACCCCCCCACCCCGAGGGTTCAGTTCAACATTCCATGTATGTTACACAGATCGATAAACACCTGACGAAAATTATTTTTAAACCTTTTTCATTTAAACATTTTTCTTAATTTTATACTATTATGGTGAATTAACTCTTTTTCAAGCCAGTACATTAATCCATAAAATACTAAAATGATATTTAGAATTGCATTACATATAATTCTATTATAAAATGCACTGAAAATAGTCACAGATCGCATTTATTATGCACTAGCAGGCTTCGTCCGCTCGCTATCCCTTCGCAAAGTAAGAGATATTCACTACTTGAAATCTTTGAAACAAAAATTTTGAATGAACATTTCATTCATAACTCGGTTTGTTATAGTTAAGAAAGGTTTTACAAATAGATGCCAACTTGTTGAAGGCCAAGCAAAATGCAAATTTCAAACACTTTTCTGCATTATATAAAACGATATTCCTAAACAGAACTATTTTTTATATGAAAATCAAAACAATTCTCGAATAAAAGAACAGTAAAGGACAGTTAATTAATGAAATAAACTTTTTAAAAATCAATATGAAAATTAATTAAACCTGAAGAATGATATTGCTCAGAATTCGTTTGAGAATTGAGCTCCAATTTCGCATTTATTCATATAGATTCCATAATATAGGTTTTACCTAATTAACTATTATGTTTCTCTAACTCTTTAAATGTTGAATGTATAACTAATTTTAATTTCTATTTTCCCATCTTTAGACTATATTCATTTTATCTTATAAATTATCCCCCCTTCTGTCACCCATAAAATAAAAATAATTGTTTCTACGGAAAATAAGGATCTACGTGCATCAAATCGTTTTTAAATTAAGTAAAAGGAAAGGTAAACAGTAATTCAATACTTAAATGCAGCGATCAATGTTGAGTTCTTCTGCAGTTTATTGATACCTATCGAATCTACTCCTCCCTAGCTATTTGATGATGGCCAAACCAAGAGTCCTCCACAGGAGCTAGCTTAAATGCCGCCCGATAGAGCGACTTTTAATTTAGCTTAAAATTTTAGCTAACTGCAATTTTGAATACAAAAGGAAAATAAAGTTACTCCCCTTGTACCATTAAAACAACGATAATGGCTAGTATATTGATATATATTTTTAACCTCGCATAATCTGGCCAGCCTGAATCTGAGATCAACGTAAATCGTTTCCTCCACCTAACTTTTCTAGGGCTTTTGAATGAGCTATGAATCATTGAAATTGGATTAGTGGGAGCGGAGGAATTGCTTGGACACACTCACGCACATGAACACACATACACATACACTGTACTTTATATATAAGATGACAGGAAAAGTCAGATATTTTCTTGAGAGGTACAAGACTTAGACGATGTTTCCAATGTCTTTATCGATCGATCGATCGTATATACGAATTCTACGTGAGAAAGTTATTGTCAAAGTTGACAATTCCTTTGTAATCAATTCAACCCAAGCAAGGCGATAATACCACTAAGGCTTAATTCGTGAATGAAAAAGAATGAAGAAACTTTAGAAGGCACTTAAATCCAGTCCTAAGCAGGGAACAATGGATACCCCTCTACTCTTGTTTAAAAGACTGGGGATGAGTGAGAGGAGTGTGAACCGGACGATAGGCGAACCAATCTATTCAAATTGATGGAAAAAAATAATAGAATAGTAATTGGAGAATGTTTTTTCCAAACTGATCACCCAGCCACTTCAAACTGTCAACTACTGCGACATTCTAATGACGTCATATTTTCTCACATATAGTTGCTCGATAATACCCGCTCGAATAGTAATCTACACCGTGATCCGAATAGAGAAATATGATAGTGAATAGAGTAGAGAATGGCGGTCCGTATAGTAATAGAGGATAGACTAGAAATAGTGATCCAATATAGGCATTTCCTCTATCGTCATGTGGTCTACTTAATTCAATAATGGGATCGCCTGTGTTTGCTCACCAGCGACACTTTAAATCTATATAACAACCAGAAAGACATTCCTAAACAGGGATCAAGTGATATCCCTCTATTCGTGTTCAAAAGAATGGGGGGGATGTGACCGGACGATAGGTGAATCTACTCTAATCTAGTCAAAAACTAATAAAATAATAATAGGAGAATGGTTTTCCAAACTAAGCACTCAGACACATCAGGCTGTCAACTACTATGACATTCTAATGACGCTATATGTTCTCAGCTCTTTCAATGAGATAGATTCCCGTGTTATGTGGATTTAGTTTTTTTTTTAAGAAATTCAAGCATAGTTCAATTGAAAAAACCGTTGGCCTGACTAAGAACAAAAAATTTGTTGTCCTGACCAAGAACAAAACTTGTTGGTCTGACCAAGAACAAAGATTTTCTTGGCCTGACACCAGAACAAAAATGTTCTTGGCCTTACCCCAAGAACAATAATTTTATTGGCCTGACCCCAAGAACAAAAATTTTCTTGGCCTTACCCCAAGAACAATAATTTTCTTGGCCTGACCCCAACAGCAAAAATTTTCTTGGCTTGACCCCAAGAACAAAACTTTTCTTGGCCTGGCCCCAAGAATAAAAGTTTTCTTGGCCTGAACCAAGAACAAAGATTTTCTTGGCATGGCATCAAGAACAAAATGTTTCTTGGCCTCGCCTCAAGGACAATACATTTCTTGGCCTTACTCCAAGAACTAAACTTTTCTTAGCCTGACCAAGAATGGATTCTAGTATAAATTTTGATGTTTAGTCATTTGGTCTGATTTTTTAAGTAGGTTGGGCCAAAAATATTTCAGTACCCCCTCATTTGCATTTGATCTCTGTAAAAGCTTGTAAATGAAGTCTTGATAGTTTCAGACTACATATAACAACAATGTTAGTCTGATCTGGCTCTTGTAAATGGAAGTCGTGGTAAGAGTTACGTTCTTTCTAGAGCGCTTCAGGGAATCGAATATTTTTCTTGAGGAGATATATTATCAATTTTTCACCCTGACATAGCATATTGTAACTTCGGATTAAGAAATCATTTTTAACTAATCGAAACGAAATGAAAATAAATGAAAGAAAATAAACATCCCAGTGACAAAGGGTGTAAAATAAAAGGTTATTTTAATTCCGAATGACTTGTAAATCTAGTGACCAGTCAATACTTTAGGAGTTTACAAACCGAACCTTTTATGGGAGCCTCTAAGTAGCAATTTCTTTGGTGTGACTCACTGATGAGAATCAACGTGGGCGGAAAAACGTTTGAAATGAAAATAAACTACACTCGAATTAAGCAGAAAGAGAAAATGAATACGTATAATGATTCATGTTGCTGCTTTCATCTGTTTCATTCAGTCACAACAATGGCGATCGATATTTTTGTTCTTGACGTTGTCTACTAATACAAACGGCGAAAGTTACCCACATCATGTTTCGTTAGGCGTATCTTGGTTAATGCGCACATCAGTGCCAGTGATGCAAATCGGCGAGTGTTACCATTTTGTTCAATGCAAAGCCCGACTTTTCATGCTTTATAACTTTACGTAAACTTCAAGCTAGTTCACTCACGAGCAATCAAAGCGCTTTACTGCTAAATCATTTTGGATAAGCCGCATGTAATGACTATGTACTCACGTGACGCAAAATCAATATACATATATCGTTGTAGGTATTATTATATTACATTATGTATTATATAAATATATACGGGAAAACTATATATGATTGTTTTCTAATATCAAGAAGAATTTTAGGAGAAAAAGAAAACTATGATGAAGTGGAAAATGTTTTGATGTAACGCTTTTTCGTCTGTTAGGACTTCATAGGACGAACATGATGTTTACGCTGATGCCACTACGCATGCGCAGAAACGAGAGAGGACGCTTTATACCTATTCAACAACACTGCACTGTTTTTATAAGTGGCTATCGCTAACGTTTCCTCCTGACACAACCTAGAACTGCTACCACTTGTTCTGCCAGATTTCACTGAGGGGAACAGAAATAATATCTAAATGTAAACATGTAAGCAAGAATGTTCTCGGCCTGTACAACCCCGGATGAAGAAAAAATTTTTCTTTTTTTTTTTTTTTTTGCTTACACAACCTTCCCATCTGGGCTTCAGGTGCTGTAGCATGATAATAGTAGTATGGTGTGATTTGAGGGACACTGGTTACCCAGCCACCTGATGAGACCTAGCGGTCGAAACCACGTCAGTGTGCGGTAGTATACAGTGTTTTACCTCTTTTTTTTTATTGTATTAGCTTTGCTCTGGATGTTTTTCTAAGCTGCTGCATCGAGCATTTTTATACGTCCGTTTTTTGATACAGTAATTTTCCCGCCATTTAACATATATATATATATATATATATATATATATATATATATATATATATGATATGTGTGTGTGTGCGCGGCCGTATGTGTTTATATATATATATATATATATATATATATATATATATATATATATATAGATAGATAGATAGATTTAGGCAGCAAACCCTTTTATCCATGTATTATTAAACACAACAGAGAAGGTACTGCGATTAAACTTTTGATTTTTTTTTCTTGTGTTGGAACAAGTGTTTTCTTTTCTGGGCACAGAGTGTGTAGAAACTATCTAAATGTTCTGTAATTCCAAGCGCTTTCGGATATACTTTTACTCATTATCAAGGATGACTTTATTTTTTAATTAGTTGTATGTGTTGTGTATGCATCGACAGTTATAGAACATTGTGGACGTGTCTGTAGTTAATACTACTGAGTGTTGGATTTTTCTTATAATTATAAAGTCTACCATTATTTTTAATTGCTTTTTATATATCGATGAGGTTATTATGTTTGCATTTTCTACTAGTATGTTTCGGATGGAGTCTGGTAAGATTGTGTGTATGTGTGCATTTAAATCGGTTCTAATGGAGCTGTGGTCGCTTAGCCGAAAGCGCTCGGAATTACTGAACATTTGCACAGTTTTTACACATTCTGTGTCCAGAAAAGAAAACACTTGTTCGAACACAAGAAAAATTAAATAAAAACCTTAATCGCACTACCTTGCCTGTCATCTTTAATGAAACATACGCACACACACAAACACACACATATATATACATACATTATATTTAATAAATTCGATATTTTCCTTACTTTTGACCTATAATTGATCAATTACTGATTTCCTTACGTTTTGAGCTATAATTGATCAGTTATTGATTTTCTTAGTTTTTGAGTTATAATTAATCAGTTTCTGATTTCCTTACGTTTTGAGCTATGTTATAAAATAAGATAAGACATATCTCACCTGATTTGCAGGCAAATAAACTAACATACTCAAGAGCGAGAGCCGGATGTGAACGGGACAAGGCCCCGTCACAAAATGACTATTATCGTCGTTTACGCATAGGCCCGACGCACAAGTTCCGGTCGAAAAATAAAATAATATTTTAAAGTGTTTCTATTTTTCGTCCAATAAAAATGCTTCCCTCCTAATGATACTCGCGTCGTTTTTCGAGCCTGTTAAGCCATAAAAAACCCATAAAAGGGGTCACACAAGTACAACAGCAGTCAACAGGAGGCCAGGGAAGAGACCTGTCACGGTCAGTCAGCAGCAGTCAGCAGGAGGAGCGCCACGCCAACCAGAGATCAACCCATATCTGCAGGCGGCCTATTAACTATACCACAAGGTAGCTGTCCCAAAACCACACGTTCCTATTCAAATAAATCACGTAAATCTATTTCTGCTGTTGTCGTATTTCTTTCTTGCATCCATACGCTTGTCTATAACAGCTATAATTGATCAGTTATTGATTTCCTTAGTTTTTGAGCTATAATTGATCAGTTATTTATTTGCTTCCGTTTTGAGCTAGAATTGATCAGTTATTGATTTCCTTAGTTTTTGAGCTATAACTGATCAGTTTCTGATTTCCTCAGTTTTTGAACTACAATTGATCAGTTTCTGATTTCCTTACTTTTTGAGCTATACTTGATCAGTTTCTGATTTCCTTACGTTTCGAGCTATAATTGATCAGTTTCTGATTTCATTACGTTTCGACCTATAATTAACCAGTTTCTGATTTCCTTACGTTTTGAGCTATAATTGATCAGTTATTGATTTCCTTAAGTTTCGAGCTATAATTGATCAGTTTCTGATTTCCTTACGTTTTGAGCTATAATTGATCAGTTTCTGATTTCCTTACGTTTCGTGCTATACTTGATCAGTTACTGATTTTTGTATGAATTGATACACACAGACTAACAATGCTGGTCCGATAAAACTTAATAAACCTCGTTTAAAACGTTACCTATCTAATTTGGAGGTAAAATTTGCTATTAAATATTTTTCTCTTTCCACATGCACAAATAGTGACGATACGAAACAGTTTTTTGTTTAGTTTAGTTTTGTTTTTTGGGTTTTTTGGATTTTTTTTTTTTTTTTTGGTGGGTGGGGGCATGAGATGTCAGAACGGAAATGCATATATTCTCTGTAATTTGAGATGCATCTTTACTTTGCCAATAGTTGTACCTGTACACATTACTTTATTTTTGTTTTTTTAATATTACCGGAAGTCCTTTGTAGATATGACGTCATCACGAATTTGTTTTTACTTCTTCTCAATTGATTTCCGTAGTCACGGTGGAGTAATGGATAGCGAGTTAGATTGAGAAAGCGAAGAGCCGATTTCGAATTCCAGTCGTGTTCGTTACTTTCATAACCTTGGGAAAGGTACGAATGCATCTATTCTCTGCCCATCTATGGGCAAATACCAAGAAAGATTGGAGCTTATAATCTTTGTTTTTAACTGTTCTAGAAGAAGGAAAATTCTGAATTCAAAACCTTATCAACCCGCAACGGGACAAGCCTCCCTGAAGACATGGACAATAAGGGAGGGGCTCTAGCAACAGAAGTGAGAAGCCCCTGTATTTGGATTTAAGTATGGTGAGTACGGTTACTCCCCTGAAGACCTGATCAATCAGGTAGACGTTCCTCCAACAGAAGAGAAGACCTTCGATCTGGATTTGTATCCCTCGGGAAACACACGGATTCACCTTTTCTCCCTATGAGTTAAATCATAGCGTCGACTGTTCTCTCTAGCCTTGGTTGGAAAACTGTTTGAAGACTGATAATATAGTAAATTCTTCTTTGGATTTTATCTAGAAACTCAAGATTTATAGCAGTAGCACCAGATCAGATGTGACAATATCCGTTGATGTAACAGATGTGACAGTGTGATGTTATGTGATGTGATGTGACCAGTTGTGACAGATCAGATGTGATGTGTCCGGACATTATGTGACAACAGATGCGATGTGATGTGACCAGATATGACAGATCAGAAGTTATGTGATCAGGTGGTGTGATGTGACCAGATGTGACAGATCAAATGTGATGTGCCCAGATGTTATATGACCAGACGTGATGTGATGACCAGATGTGACAGATCAGATGTGATGTGACCAGATGTTATGTGACCAGATGTGGTGTGATGTGACTAGATGTGAGAGGTTAGATGTGACGTGACCAGATATAATGTGACCAGATGTGATGTGATGTGAGTAGATGTGACGGATCAGATGTGACAAGATATGATGTGACCAAATGTGACCAGATGTAATGTGACAAGATGTGATGTGATGTGACCAGATGTGACAGATTCGATGCACATTATTTAATGTACAGATGAAGAGATGCATGACAGTTTCAGATGAAAAATTATCTAGTCCGACACAGTGAACCAACTTCCTTAATAGCATTAATATCAGTGGAAAATGTTGGACCGAGAAGGTGAAATGAGTTTACAATTCTGAAGGTTAGCATCAGCCATATGAACGGAAGGCAAAAAAGGTTCTCTAAGGCGATTAAAGAAAACAGTTTAATTTTGGAAACGTTAAAAATAACAAGCCATTTCTTGCCTTAACTTACAACAGATTGAATGCCAGCTGCCAACTTGATTTTATCGGATCTATCAGACTAATCATTAATAATTACAATAAAAAATAAATGGATTTTGTTTTGATAATTTCAACGCCGTATTCGTGAATTAATATCTCCATTACAGCAAAACAAGTGGGTGACTTTGGTATAGTATTTAACCAACTAAGGTAGTTATGTGGTGACCGAGAAATGAGTAAATAAAAATAAATAAGAAGTACACCAAAATTTAACCATCTCTAAAAATAGACGCATAATAAATATCGTCAGGTAAACAAACCCATAGTTCGACCAACCAATCGGAAAGTTTTTGCAAGGTAAGAACAGAAATAAACAAATGATAAGAAGTACACCAAAATTTAACCATCTCTAAAAATAGACGCATAATAAATATCGTCAGGTAAACAAACCCATAGTTCGACCAACCAATCGGAAAGTTTTTGCAAGGTAAGAACAGAAATAAACAAATGATAAGAAGGATACAAAAATTTCGCCATTTCTAAAAATAGTTCGACTAAACCAATCAATCAGAAAGCTTTCAAAACCAGGTTATAAGACCTCGAGCGGCCTTTTCAGAACGAATCCGGAGATGTGCATGTAGACAAACAAAGACTCAACCAAAACGTGAGTGGATAAATTAATTCTGTCCATTCACTGATGCTGCAATCATCGTGACATACCGAGAGACGAAATATATTTGCAAAACTAGCTAAAGACCTTATACAGCTAAAGCGCCTCTGATATCTTTAAATATACCATCTTTCGCCCATATTGTTAAGGAGGTAGCTACTACATTTTAATGCATACATATATTTAGTTACTTTCAGACTTTTATTCTCTATATATCTATCGTATGCGCCAGGCCTTTTAAAACACTTGAACTCTTGGAACTTCAGTTTTCCCCTTATCCATCTGTATTATTATATTGTGTTATAAAAAGGTTTATTTTGTATTTTCCAACACTTTATGAATTTTCTTTTAATCATTAAACAAGTATAATATTCACCCAAATCGATTATACTAATATACGGAGGTAACTCACCCATAACTGATAACCTCCTAACCAGTTTGTAAACGTCTCTCTTGAGTGATATAAACATTCTGATACTTAGCGGTCACAGCGACCGATCACTGCGCTGGTAGTATCACAGCTTTGACCAGCTTGGACCAGCTATGACTAGCTTAGACCAGCTTTGACCGGCTTGGACAAGCTATGATCAGCTAAGGCCAGCGGCCCGAGTGAAGATACTCGGGTCCCCACGTTAAAAACTGACCTTGTGTCACAACCTGACTCAGTGGGCGGCGGGGTCAAATAAATCAACCTCCTAACCAGTGACACAATTCATACGATAGTGATCCTCGTGGTGTTTTCTTGCGTTGCTCAGGGGAGGATGCACGAGTACTGGGTTGAATGTCTGGGGTGGTAAGAAGCAGTAACACAAAATTCTTCTTTAGGAATTGTTTACTAATTTCTCATTTCTCACTTGGGGACATGATGATTGTCATGCATGATCGTCAGGTGATTTGACTGAACAGGTAAGACATCTCAATTAACTCACAAATTCCAACTCCTGTTCGGATCGTATTTTTGATTAGTTCCTTCATTGGCATCTCAATCTGAATCCCCGTCACCCATATTCCTATCGACTTGATTTCCTTTTAACACTCCAAGCCCCAGCTTTTCGTTTTCGGGTGACAACAACGTTTCCTCTGATCCGCACATCGGATGGTCGTAGGGTCATTTCCTAGATTTTCTTTCTTCTTTTTTTTTGTTTTTGTTTACACAGCTTCATGGTTTATTTCAGCTCATTTGCGGGTAATTTTCTATATCATTTCCAGGTCAGACATCTTCACATTCTCGCCACACGAGACAGGTACCCACACCACAATATTACAGATTTAATGACTGGTGCTAATCTAAGCAAAGCTTTGTAAGTATACACAGTAGTGGAAGTAACGTCGTCATTAGCCGTCTGAATAAATAAAATAATTACTACTATATATACAATATGTTCTTCATCGTTATTAAGAAAGCTCTTATTGTCAATTATCCCATGCTGTTACACGATTTGGACAATTTGCTAATAAACACGGTATATATATATATATATATATATATATATATATATATATATATATATATATATATATATATGTCTATATGTGTGTGTGTGTAAAATTTCAGATATAACTAAAATGCAAGGTAACCAAAAAAGTTCTGTCCGTTTTTAAAGGAAAAAAAAGAAAACGCTTCACAGTATGTGTAACTTATATTTAGTCTTCGAAGTAATCGCCATCGTCATCCAGCACCTTCTGCCAACGTGTCTCCAGCTGTTCAATGCCATTGCGGTAGAACTCAGGAGGTTTTGATGCAAAGAAGTCCATGAGGGCTTTGCGCAAGTCTGCTTCATTGGTGAAGGATTTCCCATGAAGATGATTATCCAGGGAGTGGAAGAGGTGGTAATCGTATGGCGCAAGGTCAGGTGAATAAGGTGGATGGCACAAAGTCTCCCACCCAAGTTGCTGTATGGTATCCCTGACCACTCGCGCGACATGCGGCCTGGCGTTGTCATGAAGGAAAAGCACACCTTTGCTATTCACCAGTGCTGGCTCCTTATGGCGCAATGCCTGTTGCACACGTTTCAATTGCTGCGAGTATAGATCTCCAGCGACCGTTTAGCCCGTTGGTAGCAGTTCATAATGAACCACTTGACGACCTGTCCACCAGACACAAAGTATAATCTTGCGTGGGTGCATAGGCGGTCTTGCGGTGTGAAGGACAGCATCCTGAGGAGACAACCAATGTCTGGAACACTTGGGAGTTTCGTACAGGACCCACTTTTGATCACTGGTAATCGATTGAATAAGGATGCGGTACGGTGGCGAGAAAGCAGCGATACGCAGGCTGCCACTCGTTGTCTCTTGTGAAACCCAACGGCGTTTGCAGAACCCATTTGCTCAGTTTGTATGTCGTACCTAGGCGGTGCAGGTGAAGTCTGTTTCATCGGAAACGTTGATCTGTCTTGCAAGTTCACCACACGTTAGACTACTGTCCTCTTTAATGGCCGCCTTCAGGACTCCGTCATTCAAGACCTATGGTCGTCCACTGCGAGTCTCATCATGGAGAGACAAATCTCCTGACTTGAATTTTCGAAACCAACGCCTTGCAGTACGTACATCCACAGCACTATTCCCAAACGTTTGACATATGCGGCGACTTGATGCAGCTGCTGAGAAGCCCTCTTTGAAGTCGTAAAGCAAACAACCCCGAACGAGATATTTAGACACTTCCATCTTCTCACAGCTGTCCGGCTAATAAGTGATGGCTGGGTACGGTACGGATGTTTTTTTTTATAACGTCTGATGTTCCTACTTCCGGCTGTCCGAATTTGAAAACAATTGCTACACGCATTTCGTATATATTTCAACTTCATTCAATGACTAATCAAAAAACCGACAGAACTTTTTTGGTTAGCTTGTATATCTGTAAAAGGGAAATATGCATAAAGAAAGAAGGAAAACTTATTTTAGTTGATGCGTTTCGTCCTTTGATGGATTTTATCAAGGCAAATGTAAGTATTTTGTTTTGTAATAAATAATTTTATTTTGTGTTCAATTTAAGATTGACTATAATAATGTTAAAAAAAATTCAATTGATAACCTGTTATTTAAAATATATAATACATAAATTTATCCCATACTAAAATAATATAAATATTAATTACATAAAAAGAAAATCAAAAACAACATCGTTTACTCACTCTCGCTTATTTACATTAAATTACGTTACTTAGCATCTTCCATAATTTATATAGCTTTATCAGTTAAACTGATGAATATTTACGAGCGTCTCTTAAATTTGAAAATTTTGAAAAATATTTTTACTTCTGTTTATAAATACTTGTTGCAAAATTAAATCCTTACATTTGCTTTGATAGGGTCCATCAGGGTTTTTTTTTTATTATTATTATTATTTATCAAGGTAAACGATTTTCTTTACATGAAACACAAATAGAGCAAAGCTTTTACCTTCTTTACACTCTGGTAATGAAGTTAGCATCATTTTTCCTTCCCACAACTGCCTTTCAAGGTATCGTTGACTGGTGGAATTCTTAGAATGAAGTCAACGGTCAGAGCGGGAGGTTCCATCAATGGAATCAACGTCCCAAGTGCTCGTAACCAAGACGAGCCTTCATGTTCGAAGACATCGGCTGTTGTTTCACTATGGGAGGGATTAACTTCACCAGGACTATTGACCCAATACACACTACGCCTTAATAAATTCAATGCTTTCAAACCAGATATGTGCAAGAAACTGGTCAGGTGCATTTGATCATTTTTTTTTTTTTACCATATATTCATCCAAGAAAAGATTCAAGAGTTACTCAAGATCGAAAATTATTCAGTGGGGTTGTTGTAGGGACGTCAGAGGAATTAAGTGAAGTTTATGAGGATCCACTATTTCCAGCTATACCGGCGAAACAGCTCCCATCGCAACAGAAACATATTTGGAGTGGCACGTAATAAATGTAAACGTATTCTCGAAGGGACTAAGTTTGTTTTAATTTTTCCATTAATCAATTCCTTACTTAAATGATGGATTTTCCTACACGTTTCCCTAGCAAATCAGAGCAACAAGCTTCTATACTTTCTTTATTTCTTACCTCCTCTCCTAGCTCTTGTCGAGCCTCACAACACTGTCCTTTTGGAAACTCGGATACCTCTGGAGTATCTATCGATATTTCGTTCCAGTTATGTATTAAACATGAATCGCCTATTCATAAGAACTCTGACTGAGATTCTCTCAGTGATTTTCTTCTTGGACTGATATTTTTAACCATCATATTGAGAATTGCGTCATTGGTTTCCACTTGGGTTAAAGCCGGCATAGATGCTTTCATTTCTCCTCGAAAATACCAGGTGAAACCTCAATCTTCTCCTTGGTTTCCCGCAGCTTGTTCCGCCGGTATAACCCAAAGGAACTACTATTTCCGGCTTTACCAGCAGGACAGTTCCCATCACGCCTATTTTTGTCTGCGCTTAATAAATGTAAGCGTGTCCTTGAAGAAGCTAAGTCTCTGTATATTGAGAAAATGAGGCACTGTATTGCATCTAAAAATTTGGCTCCTGTGATTACAGGCGACTCTGTAATAGTGTATTAAATAATAGTAATTTTTCTATTCCTCCTCTCTTCAATAAATTTAAGGTGTTAATATCTACTGCTGATAAAGGTGAATGTTTCGCCTGTAAATTCTCCTTAAACTTTACTCTTGACTCATCAGGAGATTCCTTGCCTAATCTCCCACTTAGAACTGAGTCTCTGTTGAGTGATATGCATAAAAAAAACTCTCTATTGTTTTTATTATCGTCCCTGATATGGATCCACGCAAAACATTAGGACTTTAAGAAGCATGCTCCCGAACTGGTTCCTTTTCTCTCTAAACTATATAATAAATGCCTCGCTTCCTCTTGTCTCCCTGTCTGTTGGAAATCGTCATCTGTTCTAGATTTTAAGAACTCTGGTGAACTGTTCAACCATTCCAGCTATTAGACTTTTAGCATTCTACATTTTCTGGGAAACTACTAAAGACTCTATTCAATGTTGAATTGGTTAAGTACCTGACATCGCAGGGCCTTTATTCTGACAAGCAATACAACTTTCGTATCTTAAGGTCCACTGCTGATGTACTGACGATAACTACGGAAAAAGTCTATCAAGTTTTAGATAAGAATGGTGAAGCTTTGGACATCTCGAAAGATTTTGACAGGGATTGGAATGCAGGTCTTCTTCAAAAATTGAAAAATTACGGTATCTCCGGACAAGTAATTGAACT
>OZ010584.1:72383638-72446138 GCA_963932145.1 Acanthosepion lycidas | reverse complement strand
GATTAGTCAATTTTCAAGTATTTCTTGACCCAATTTTGACGCTTTAAAATATTTGCAATAATGAGAGGAATTTGCCTTGGAGTGTGTTTTTTTTTTTAAGGATCACAATTCACAAAGAGTTCTACACCTTTTGTTCTTCGTGAATCCCCCAATTCCAACCTTTTCAAAGATTTGAACACTGGCCAAAAGTGGTTGTTTCGCTATAACTCGCTTTAGTTTACATTCATCTCGAAGAAGCAAATTCTTCAAGCCTTTTCCTTTGATTCAAGTTCTCAACAGCCTTCTTTATCGTTCAATGGTCTCTGCCAAGTTCTTTTTATGTCCCCAATGAGAACATTCTTTCATTCAATGACTTTGTTATTTACTATTTTTCAGCAGTTGTTTATCCTTGCTTCAACATATGGATAAAAAGAAAAAATAGTTTTTCTTAGATTTCAGAGGTCTTAAGCTAATATTTGTTTAATCTGCATAATAACTTCAGTCAGTCCATTTTCGGAAATTACAAATATCTCAAAATCTAACCTTTAAAATGTCAGAAAAATGAATTAAATATTTTACTAAGGGTGGGAACGGACGGGTCTGAATTTAACAAATATTGATTTACTACTTCTTGAGGTATTGACGTTTATCTGATTTGCATAACAACTTCAGGCAGGCTGCACTGTCTTCTTGATTACTTTTCTATTGTTCTCAATCATTAAGAATGTATCTCTTTTTTTCTTATTCTTTCACACTTCGTAACCTCAACTTATATTTTCAACGGCCTTCTTTAAAATTGTTCGATGCTCTCTGATCCTTTGATATCTTCAATTTGGATATTCCCTAACTCAATAAATTTCTTATTTTCTGTTTTTCAACAGTTGTTAGGTAAGTACCCTTATTCTTGTTTTAATATATATTATGGATAGAAAGAAAAAAATACTTTTTATTGAATTACAGAGGTCTTAAGCTAATAGTTTAATCTGCATACTAACTTCACTCAGTGCTTTTTCGTAAATTCCAAATATCTCAAAAACTAATCATTAAAAATAGTATAAAATTTAATAAAATATTTTACTAAGGGTGAAAAAATTTAAATTTGACAAATATTGGTTCTAACTTTTTAATTTATTGAAGCTTATTTGATTTGCATAATAACTTCAGACAAGCTGTAGACTTGGAGGGGTTAAGATTGTAGTGATCAGTTTAAAATATCCTGTCCCACAAAGCAGCAAGCAATTCTGGGGAAGAAGCTGTGGAATTTACTTCTTACTAATGGAATACAAAGGAAATTCGGATGATTTATCCTTGTATACGTGGCGTGGCGTCTCCCACCTGCAGTCCCACATTTGTGGCCTTGTCACAGGCTACGTCCAGCTTAATAAATAACCGTACATTCGTCTGTGCGTTTGCTAATCTGTCACGTAGAAATAAGAACCTTTATATGAAGTCATGAGAACGCTCGAGTAATTATCAATTATTCGACTTGACAGCATCTATTGAAACACAGCAAGAGACTCACCCAAGATTCATCGTTAAGGAATAGAAAGAGAGTCACTTGTATTTATGACGTCTGCTTATCAACTAGTTTAGACCTTCGATCTACTTTCGATAAAATCGCTTATAAAACCAAGCGAAATTAGATATGAATGAAATTAGCGATGAAAAATAGATTATTGGTTCGACACCATCATCAACCCTACCGTTTGCTTCATATTAAATCTGGTAAATTTGAATGTTTCAACGCCGGGTCAACACTCATGCATTTAATAAAGTGAAGCACAGCTTGCGTTCGCATCAATTTGAATTAAGCCGCTCTGCTACGACTGACTGCTATCCGTCCATCTCAAAAACCTGAGAATGATCAGAACTTTCTGTTTTATTTTCAGGATATATAACATTATCAAAAAGAATGGAACGAAAGAATCTTTGACGGTAAGTAGTTGATGCGATGGAACGGGAACTTTTTCTTTATAGGGTTTCTTCTGTTGCACCTGACGTTTTGATCCCTGGACAGTTCACCGAACAGTAAAACCTTTTGTAGATGAAAGCTCTCCATCTTCCACATGTTATTGGCCTATTCTTATAGCTATCAAAATCTGCAAGCACTGTATTCATATACATATATCCACTTTATAAATAGCAGTTGATACAGCTGAAGGCTAAACTACTAGAGAAACAGTAGGGAACAGAATGCTGTAAACTATAATTAGTTAAAAGTATTCACTACTATTTATCTATTAGTTTTGTCTTCAAGGTTAGGACTAATTGAATCAACTATTTATAAGATGGATGCATATGAATACAACACCAAGTTTCGTTAGAAATTCATCCCACTTCTTAAAACGCTCCTTGCAGCTGCCATGGAGATGTTCTATATCACTTCTCAGCCGATATCTTAAGGACATATTCAGGATGTTACAGAAATCATTTTGACGTTTATCATCTGTCATACAATTTCACCTTCACAACTGACCATATATTTTCGAACGGATTCTCTCCTGTAAATCTTTGTTATACTCAAAGAATTCACGGGTAAGCTTAGACACATGAGAAGGAGCATTGTTTTGCATAACTAGACACTTCTCTTTGAGACTGCGAGACTGGGATCTGTTCCATGCAAAAGAAAGTTTTGTTCATAAAATCGCAACAGCTAACATGTCAACTGAGTGAAACGGGCGACACAAGAGCCATATCAAACGTCCCTGACAAAAGATGTCGGCTGAGCGGACTTGATGAAAGTTGACAGGACAAAGAAGACTGGTGCCCTAGCAGCCTAAACAACAAAAGATTGTTCCCCCGAGACGAGAAAAGGAAGGTACTCACCGGTTAGTCCGTCCGCCCCATCATCTCACCTCACTCTGCCTCGCTCGTATACAGACGCCCCTTACGAGAAGGTTGCAACAGAATAAAATTTACCGACTGCTACAAACTCGTCACATGGTTTTATTTTGTGAGTAACAATCTGGGCAAAAATTATTTTCCTTGCATTAAGCCACTGGCGTTTGACTAGAAGAAGCTGCACCATACGACCAAACCTGGTGTCTTTTCTGAGCAGCGACGCTACAAGATGATCTCTCCCGTATTAGCCTAATCAGCTACCAACGCGCTTACACAACAATCTGAATACCTTAAATCTCCATTTGCAAAATTGATTGATTCATTCATTATGTATTCTTTTTTGCATTGTACGAATACTTTTTTCACCCATTAAGCTGGATAAATGGGATTTATTTCTATTAAATCAATGTTTCTTTTTTCTATGCATATTTAGTTATTATGCGCCCGTGCACAGTTAATTATATGAAAAGTATGTTTATTCATTAGTTGGAAATACAATAAATTAAAAAAAATTGTGTACGAATATTTGTTTCCCTCCACTATATATATATATATATATATATATATATATATATATATATATATATATATATATATATATACATACATATATATATATATATATATATACATACATATATATATATATATATATATATATATATATACATACATATATATATATATATATATATATACATACATATATATATATATATATATATATATACATACATATATATATATATATATATATATATATATATATATATATACATATATATATATATATATATATATATATATATATATATATATATATATATATATTAGGTTGGTGCAAAAGTAATGACGTAATAATGTCGTTTTTTTACGTATTTTTAACGTCAAAAAACGACATTATTACGTCATTATTTTTGCACCAACCTAATATATATATAAAATGATATATATAACGATATATATATATATATATATATATATATATATAACGATATATATATTCATATTTCATTGAATACGAAAGACAAGCTTCTTTTTTTTAGTTTTTATATAATTTCTCATGAGTAAATGATGGCAGTTACAATCTTTGTCTCATTTTCAGTTTTCCTTAAGCGATTTTCCAGGTGGTGTTCCAAAAGCACCCAATTACTACAAGAATTAGTTCCGCATTCATGATTCAGTCACTGATTACAATGTCTAATCCTGGAAGTCAAATAAAAATTAGGTTAAAATTTATTTAAATACAAATCAAAGCTTAAAAATGACATTACATTTCCCAGCTAGGTTAAAAGTGAAATAATCCAGTATCCTCTATCCAAACGTCAACTGTCCACTAATTTTCAAGAAACCTTAATAAAAAAAAAAAAAGAACAGTGAATAAATATATAAATCTACACATACGTAATACAACATTTTTTTCCGTCCCCAAAATCCAATTTCATTTTCGTCAAGAAAGGACACAAGGTGTGCCCGAATATTTCGATTTTTAACGTCATGTTTCTCTTTTATTTAATGACCTAATAAAATGCAATATATATTGTTATTATGTTTGTGTCGGATGTTGAGGTAGTCAATGGAATTTCTGTTCTTGAGCTATGGCGTCAGCAATACTACTCGAAACTCAGGAACTTTTTGGGAGAATCTTCTCTGAGTTTCCTGGAAGTCTACAATCTTGATCTCGATTCCAATTCACCCTGAATGCTTTTTCAGTTTTTTAGGTAATGTTCCAATTGGAACCATTACTCCAGGAATTAATTCTATATTCAGGATCCATAGCTTCTTCAACTCTCGAGCCAGGTCCTGGTATTTTTCTATCTTTTCATTTCTTTGGAGTCCACTCTTGTATTACATGGAACAGTAAAATCAATAATTTATAACTTGCTATTGTTCTTATCTATAACATTACGGTCGGGTCTTCGTGCTCGAGCGACATGATCTGTCTTAACTGAGAAATCCCATAATATCTTGTTACCATCATTTTCTACGACTGATTATGGCTGATGATCATACCAACTCTCTTTTACATTGAAGACAAACATTATTATTATTATTATTATTATTATTATTATTATGTGTGTATGTTATCTTTTCTGCTTTGCATTCTGTAGAGCCGGGTCCAAACTATGGTCCTTAGGTCCTATAAGAGAATTGTCATTTAATTGATAACACTTTTCTTAGTATACAGGATGTTCCTAGTAGGTCAATCTACTGGGGAACTTGTATGTTACTTAGGCACATTTTATTAAAATTGACCATTCCTTTTCTCAGGAGATAAGCCATGATAGCTGCCCACACTTTTATTGATATTTGTAAACGGGGGAATAGATCTCTCCACTACGTCCCATAAATGCGTGATTGGGTTCAAGTTCGTTTAACATGGTGATTACAACCATTTTATGCAGTTTCCAGAATACCTCGCAAATCGATTCTGCGTAACATGGGACCGAGGTCACGCTGCATTATTCTGCTGCATTAATCTATAATTATTGGTGTACTTGGGTTAAAGTGGTTCCCAAAACAAAACTGTTTTCGATGCACACCGACAATTCCTTAGATATTACAATAAAAATCGCCTATTTCGGAAACCGCTTAATATTAGATATTTAAATCGCGCCTTATAAATTACGAATTATAGACTTTAAATAATTGATCTGCACAAGAGAATACTCCAATCATCTGTGAATATCTATGCTGATATGAATATCCATGCTGATGATACATCGGTATCTGGGTGCACCTTCAAAACTCTAGACTAGCAGCTGATCTCTCCTCCGATCTACCTCTGACATATCAGTGAGGGAAAAATTGGTTGATATACATTCAATGCTTTGAAAACCAACCATCGCCGATCGAAGCGGAATTATCACCAGTCACGCTGAATCGATGTTCCCTCAGGGATGCCTCGTGTCTCGAGTAATTATTGACTCTGAGACTCAAGCTAGAGCTTAAGTGCAATTCGTACATATGATCCATCGCTAAAGATGCATGGTCGGTTCCCTGGACCGCTACAGTATCAACCTAACCCTCGTATTATCCTCTACCTATACAAGGGCCAGATCAAGCCTAAAATGGCGTACTGGTGGCATATTTGGGAAGGAGCTGCCAAGTCTTCACTTTTCAGTCTCGATAGAGCCTAATAACGTATCCGCGTCTTTAGGGTGACAAATTATTTTCTACCCTACAGCCCCTCTCCCGCAGATGAAACGTCCCAAGCCTTTCACTGTTATATCGCTACTTCCATAGAAAGTGCTCAGAAGAAGTATATTCCTTAGTTTCACAAGCTCTAACCTTCACGGCTATGGCCCGCCAGGCTACCCGCATTGCAGCGAACCACTGTCATTCCCTGTGTATTCCATTGGTGAGAAGTGAGTTTCACTCGAGTAGCTTCTTCCCACGAACCACTACTTTGTGGAAGATGATGTGTTCTCGATCTCTACTATCTTAACCGGTTCAATTCTACAGTTAACTGTTATCTCTCTCACATATCCGCATAAATTGTGCCTCAGACTCTGTGACTCTACCCCTAGAGTGGCTTCAGGGCCTTGTGCAGGGTGAACCTCACTATAAAAAATAATAGACGGATACTTTTTATGCCGGCAACATTTTTGGTAGCATAAAGATATATATTTACCCGAAAAGGCTACTCAGATTCGAACGTACAAGCGTGAGATAACTAGACAAGTGATATATCCACTATATCCTTGTTTTACTTCTGCAACAGCGTAGTAAAATTAATATTCAAATACAATGTTGAAAAGAATGCAGAGACGCTACAACGATCTGAATGCATAAGAGCCGGCGAATAAGAATTTGATCCGAGTATTAATGCAGAGCTAAATCGTTTGAACTGAGGCAGGAGCGCCAGGGAACAACGGTTTGATTCCAGGCAAAAAACACTGATCTGAGGCAGAAGCACCGAGGAACAACAGTTTGATTCAACACAGAACACACATATATTCTTGAAGCAGAAGTCGTCATCCCTACATAAATAACCTATTCATATTTCCTTGTATATCACAGTCCACGCCGCCTCTTTCTATTACTGTCTTAAATATTTTATTTCCATTTCAAAGCCAGTTGCAGACAGCACACGTATGTGTGTGTTTCACTTCTTTCCTGGTAGATTATTAAAGGTGTTACTCAAATGAACCTTAAATAAGAATTTACGTTTCTGTTGATAGTTCAGAAGGAAACTGGTGACATTTTTCAGCGGTAAAAGCTGCGGCTTGCCTCTTCATTTGATCACGAAAACTATTAAATATTCTTCAATTAAAAGACTATAGAATTTCATAGCGGGATGTTTTAACTGTCTTTTCGTTACGCCTGATAGCTTAGCATAAATTCCACTTATATCATTATCTTTCTTGTAATTGCAATTTACCATTTCCAAGAGTTTTTAGAATTTAACTGAATAAGAAGGGTCCATGAAAAACGATAATTAACACGAGTTCTGGAATATTTGTTTTGATTTTTGACAAGATTTTTAATGTTTAATTACCTTAAATTATTTACTGCCTTTCTTTTTTCATGTACCATACATCGTCAGGTTGTGAACAATCATGGCTTTCTACATTTTTCTGTCTTATATAGATCTAAGTAACTTTTCACCGTTTGCCATACTACTTTTCTCATTAGCCTGCCATTCATTCACACAAACTCATTAGGCAAGTTATTAGCTGATTCTATTTCATTCAATAGGCATATAAAGTTGTAAATTCTCTAGGCCCAAATAATCAACTTCCATCATTGTAAAATGATACCACTGTTCCAGGATATTTGTAATAAACAGTATAAAAGATTAATGGTAGCATTGTCGTCAGATTTGTAAATAAAATTTTAAAAATAACAAGGTAAATTCAAGGAAACTTTCATACTTTATTAATTTAACTCTTGCAATAATTAATTTTGAGAAAGATTTGAATAATTTAATTAACATTAAAGCATATATATATATACATACATATATATATGCATATATATATATATACATATATATATGTGTGTGCGTATATATATATATATATGTATACATATATGTGTATATATGTGTGTATATATATGTGTGTGTATATATATGTATATATATATATGTGTGTGTATATATATACATACACATATATATATTTGCGTATATATATATGTATATATATATATATACATACACATATTTATATATGTATATATATATGTGTGTGTAGTGCGTGTATATATACATGCACATATATATTTGTATATATATATGTGTATATATATACATGCACATATATATGTGTATATACATATATGTGTATATATATACATATATATATACATATATATATATATATACACACACATATATATATTGTTCACCACCTATATATATATATATATAAAGAGAGAGAGAGAGAGGAAGAGAAAGAGAGAGAGAAATAAGATTTATTACACTCAACCGACAATATTTGTCTGAGATGATCGAAAGTAGTTGAAAAATTAATCGCAAATGGAGAAATAAAATATTAAAAAAAATTAATATGCAGAGTTTGGGAAAAAAGAAATCTTACTGCCGAAATATACCTTATATATATATATATATATATATATATATATATATATATATATATATATATATATATATATATATGATAAAAAATATAGTTTTAAAAAATAGAAAAGATGGAACCACTTCACAGATGTGAGAAAGTGATTGAAGTCAAGGTAGCAGGTCAGGACGAATAACATTACAGCCCCTTTTGTCAACTATCCCGATATATATATATATATATATATATATATATATATATATATATATATATATATATATATATATATATAAGATAAACAAACACGAAACTTTTATCAATGTAACACGTTTCCATTTTATTAAAATTTTATCAGAGAATTAGACATGGAAAAAAGAAGATAAATTCTGCTATTTTTACTTTTTTGAGTTTCATTGGTTAATCATGTTTCATGTGCATTCAACCTGTTAAACAAACGTTAGTATAATTTGTAGCGTTCCGAATTCCAGGAGAGATGACATGGTAGATTGAAAAATGTTTCTTATCTGTTCTTTATATTATCATTCTGTCGGATTCCAATCAATATTTGATCAATATTTGATCCTAAATTCTTCAGGGCGTGAACAATCATTGCTCTCCAAATCTTTTTGTCTTTTGTAGATCTAAGTAACTTTTCACCCTTTGCCATACCAGTTTGTCCTTAGCTTGCCATTGACTTATTTAGTAAATTAGTCGCTGTTTCTATTGCATTCAATATGCACATAGAGTGTTAAATTCTCTAGGCCCACTTTCCCCACCCCTATGTGTCCTAGAAATATCAACTGTTGTTAACCATTCTTTTGCAGTCTCTATTTTCCTCAAAACTTACTCGTTGCATGAATGTCCTCTGTATGCAATTTTTAGCAATTATATTTAGAACGTCATCTTCGTTGTTCCAACTCTGTTTTTCGTTTGTGAAGTGTTTGTCTCGCATTCACTGAAACCTTCTAAGGGATTAGATATTACATAGCAGTTCATCGTTCTTTTCTTTGTTTTTAGTGATATTTTCCTGTCTTTTGCCGTCCTGGGTATGACGATAAACTACATCCGCGTCCTGGGTATGACGATAAACTACATCCGCGTCCTGGGTAAGACGATAAACTACGTCCAACAGCAAGACCTCTTATCAGAAGGTTATTGAGGAGCGTGGAACAACCTCTTAATTCCTGGTGTTCCCAGGCCCGCCCTGACCCTGGGTGGTAGCACCTGTTAGGGTCCCAGCTATGGGCAAATAGTTAACCCCCAAACCCAGATCTCGTCCTAGGTATGACGATAAACTATATCCGCGTCCTGGGTATGACGATAGGCTACATCCGCGTCCTGGGTAAGACGATAAACTACGTCCTACAGCAAGGCCTCTGATCAGGAGGTTTTGAAGAGAGTGGGACCACCTCTTAATTGATGGTGTTCCCAGGTCCACCCTGACCCGGGGTGATAGCACCTGTTAGGGTCCCAGCTATGGGCAAATAGTTAACACTCAGATTACATCCGCGTCCTGGGTATGACGGTAAACTACGTCCGCTTCCTGGGTATGACGATAAACTACGTCCAACAGCAAGGCCTCTGATAATACGTTTTTGAAAAATAATGTTGCCAGCTATACGTTTTTGAAAAAATAATATTACCAGCTATACGATTTTGAAAAAATAATGTTCCAGGTATACGTTTTTGTAAAAATAATATTACCAACTATACGTTTCTGAAAAAATGATGTTACCAGCTATACGCTTTTGAAAAAATATTACCAGCTATACATTTTTGAGAAAAAAAATATTAACAGAAATGGATTTTTGACAAAACAAAAATATTACCTGTTATGGGATCCACCCTTTTCTGATATAAATGGATTCATCCTGCTGCCATAAAATAGCCACAGTCAGTCAATCAGCGAGTCTGATAGTAGTTGGAGGTAGAGGAACAGGGTAGAGGAACAGGGTAGAGGAACAGGGTAGAGAAACAGAGTGGAAAGTACATAGACACTGTGATTGAGTTGACGTTAGAAGTCAGTTACAAGGACGCCCGGCTCTAAGGAAGTTTACTTCGAGACTATATATAGCGATCTTTGATTAATACTAACCGGCGTTCCTGGATTTTACTAACAGCATTACCTTTTGTATTTTGTGTAAATACATTCAATTTCTTAGCTTAACTACTTGCGTTTGTCATTTATTGGAGACCGATTTTTCACGCGGAATCCACAACATTACCAACAAAAAAAAAGTTGTCGGCATTAATTGATCCATTGAGGTTGATATGCCGTAAACCAACCCAAACCAAACCAAACCAAACCTGTCTTTTAAGAATTTGCTTATTTTTCGAAAGACGTAAAGTGATTATAACTTGCAATATTAGATAAGACAACAGTTCAGAACTCTTCAGTGTCTCTAGCGTTATTTTCTGATCTCTTATTATTTGGTTTAGTTTCTGAAATCAGAAACAGATTGTACAACATTCTTTGTCATATAAGAAGTTATATATTGCATGACAGTTCAGTAATCACTTCCAACGATATTTTCTTATTTCTTTAGACTAAGTTTACATTCTGGAAGACAACAAAACGTCCTCTTCAGTTCATACTCATGATTATCATCATCTGCTAAAAGATGTAAACAGAATTTTTTAGCCGTAACTATTGGTAAACTGTTGGCGATTGCATTAACAAAAGTCATCGTGGTCGAAGCTGTTAGCGTACAGACCTTCTTCAGATATAAATGCCCCCAGATTGTACACTTTCCCCCAGAAACCGGGACAAAGTTGCTGTGGGCGTTGAAGAAACACTGATATGTCTGGGCAGGTTTCTGCAACAGGGATTGGCTAGTAGACGAGTAACCATTGAATCGAGTAGCCAACCATTATGATATATCTATAATTTAATCTCCCGTCGATTTCGACGTATGGGTTTGTCCTAAGGAATATTCCTTAAAAGTTTGTCAAAACATTACGAGTGTTCCGGTTGTCCTGGGTATGATGGTAAACTACATCCGGCAGCAAGGCCTCTGATCAGAGGATTCGATGAGCGAAGTAGCAACTCTTAACTGTTGTTGAGGCCGTCTAATAACTGAACTCAACTTGTTTGCACGTAGCCTATTGGCAGACTGACTTAGTAGTTGGAGTACAATCACAGCTCCTATAGTTTGGGAAGTTTCTACAACCACCTTATTTCTTAGCTGCTTTTTTTTCTTTTTTTTTCTTTTTTTTTCTTTTTTTTTTTTGTCGTTTCAACCAAGCAAGGCAAAAAAAAGCTAATAAGAATCAAGGTGCGAAAGAATATGAGAAAATGAAATCATTATTAACTAGAGAGAGCAATAAAAGAACAGGAATTACGAAGACAGAATATGACGATTGACATTGCATCTAATATTTTGAAGATCAAAGTTGGCTGGAAAGTAAGAAGCAACAAGAGAGTTCCCCAAGTTTTGTGACGTACGGTGGCTGTTAATAATTAAGTATAACTTCAATGTTAAGAAAAAACAGTATTTAATTACAATAGCAAATAAATACTTGATAAAAAGAAAGAAGTAAAAGTCAACCAAAGATAATTAACCCTTTCAGTGAATACCTTGTTAGTAGCGCAGTTCGGTTTAATGTCCGGTAAATTCTAAACCAAACCCCACATCATCGACGGACAATAATTCACACTAATTCGACTGGATGGTTCCACTCAATAGTCACTCTAGTTAGTAGACTGACACCGCTATTTATACACCTGACGTAAAACATATATTCATAAGTCACGCTCGAACCTCGGTGTTGGTAATTACTCATTTTCTTACTATTTGACACCAAGTAAGAAGTTCTGTTAGCATAGGACTTACGGTTTTATCTACATCTTATCCTTTTATCTTTTATCTAGCCATTTCAACTGTAAAATGATGAATCAATACTGATTAAACCACTGAAAGTACTACGCTTAAATTTATAAAGTCCAAGTACCAAAGAGGAAAGCTCATTCGAACAATTGCAGTGAAAGTATTTATAGAAAACCATAAGAAAGATACATTACGATGATGGGAAAAAGATTGAAGCCGAGATACCAGATCAGAGTCAATAACATTGCAGATGCTTCTTTGGATTTTATCAAGAATCTCTAAATATATATCAGAAGCACCAGATCTGGTGTAGTAGCAATATTAATGCATGGACGTACTGTAGACTTATGAATGTGTAAGATAGATTCTGGATAGAAAAATTGTTTCACACGACAGTCAGCCAACTTTCTGAGTAGAAGATCTAGCAATTGATTAAATATAATATTCCCACGTAATGTCAGGGGAAAGCGTTAGCCCAAGAAGGTGAAAGGAGTTACTCTCCAGGAGGTTAGCATCAACCTTACTGATGGAGGGCAAAAAGAGATCCTCTCGAACGATTAAAAGAGAGATGATTTCGATGATCAACGTGAAGTATCAGCTCTATCGACGATACCAGAGGAATGGATGGTATGATGGTTTTAATATATTTCTTGACTGAGCTTAATTTAGCACAAGACAAAAGTATTCTGAGGCTTACTGCAGAAGTAATAGTGAACAAAATTAGCTTTTTAATCATTAGCCTTGTCCTGGGTATGACGATAAACAACATCCGGCAGCAAGGTCTTCTATCGGGAGATTGGAAGTTTTGAGGAGCGTGTAACTACCACTTCTGTTGTTCCCAAATCCACCCAAACTCGGGCTAGTACCATTTGTTAGCGCCCCAGCTATTGGCAAATAGTGAACAACGAAATAATCAGAAAGTATTTTTTTATTATAAAACAAGTAACAATACATTTTTATAGCAAACACTAAAGATATATAAAAATATATTTTGATAGTAAAATTACTTACAATACATTTAATGATTTACAAATTATCTATCAAAAAATAACCTATCTTTACGATGAAAATATAACATTATGTACAAAACGTGTTTTTTTTTTAAGTCAATTCACCACCAAGCAAGGCGGGAGTGCCACTAGCACGCAAAGGGTTACAGAGGATTGAGAACAAGAGCAAAGAGGTGCGCTTGAGGAAAGGATACAGAGAAGGACGGGGAACGAGTTCACGGTGTCAGATGTCGATTGACATTACACTTGAATATTTGAAGATTATAGTCATAGGAGAATCTAGAAAGGGGAAGGGAGTCCGACAGACGGTAAGTGCGGGAGACGAAGCTGTTTCAGAAAAAGAGATGGTTACATTTAACCCTTTTGACAGTGAAAGGGTCGGACCAAGATGCCAGCCTTGTAGCTCGTTTAAATTCATGTAGTCCGGGAACCAGCGAAAGTAGCTCGTCGGAACAGTTGCTGTGAAAATATTTGTAGAAGAGACAGAGGGGAGTGGCCACGTCACGTCTGTGGGTTAGAGATTGTAGACTAGATGCCAGATCAGGACTTATCATCTTGCATATTCGTCTCTGGATTTTGTCAAGGACCTCGCGACGTACAACGGGAGCACCAGAACATATATGACGGCAATAATCCATGCAAAGACGGATTGTTGATTTATAGATTTGAAGTATGGACTCGGTCGAGAAAAACTGTCTGACACGACACAGAGAAACAACTTTCCTTGCGGTAGGTGAAGCTATTGATTCAATGTATTTATTGCAAGTTGAAAGCATAAAATTACGTACAAAGTATTTAAATTTCGGCATTAAATAACCTATAGAACTGTTGATATTCCGCTAAACAAAATTGGCCAACCAAACTGATCAATGGCCAATGCCTAGGGATCCGTGTTCAGCAAGAGGGAAACTTACGAATTTCTTTTGATACTTTAAATGATTCAACGAAATTAAGAATGTATTTTCTCACATTTCTTATAACTTGTTTTCCAAGAAATATGATTCGAAATCTCCTGAAAACGTACCGATAAAAACACATGAACAAATACATGAAAAATTGTCAAGCACCATGATTTTAGAAACAAGCATTATTTTTCGTCACTAATAAAATTTTTAAAAAAAGTTAATGTGTAGCAATAATGAGAAACAGGGAAACGCTGAGAATTTAACTTGAAGCATTGGTGGGGTTTCACTGAAGTGAGCGAAAAATGTCATTAAGAATGTGATACGCTCGTAATTAATGTCTGGCAGGAAAATAATTACAGATTCTGAAATATCATTTCTGTTCGTTAATGAGGAGGGTTGTTTATTGCAGACACATTTTCATTTTTTATTTATTTTGTTGACCTGAATACATTCTTTTTTTTTACATTATTTTATTTGCTTTTTACTTTTGAAAACCGTTTCTACCTGCGAATGGATTTTCTCGAAACGTGTTTATGGATGTTCTGAACTTATACTTTTAATTTTCTGATTGTTCCTTTGATGTTATTCATTTTTGAGATAATTATTTATATCGCTTTCTTTTTTCTTTTCTTCTCTCTCCTCTTTCTCACTATATATATATATATATATATATATATATATATATATATATATATATATATATATATATATATATTAAGCGTTTCACCCCAAGCAAGGCGAGAAGCCACTAGGACGCAAGGGGTTACAGAAAATTTGGAGTAAGATCAGATAGGGGTGATAGAGGAAAGGATGAGGAGAAGGATAGTGGATAGATCAAGGCAACTGGAGATGTCGATTGACATTACATTTGAATACCTGGAGATTATAGCTATCAGGGAAACAGGAATAGGGAAGAGAGTTCCACAGGCGAGAGGTGCGAGACATGAAGCTATTGGAGTAGAAGTGGCGGCTACATTTAGGAGTTTCGACAGTGAAAGGGTGAGAGCGGGATGCCAGCCTCGTAGGACTCTTGAACTCATTAAGTCTGGGAACCAGCGAATGCAGCTCCTCGGAGCAATTGCCATGAAAGTATTTGTAAAAAAGTCAGAGAGAGGCGACGGCATGTCTGTGAGAAAGTGACTGTAGACGAGATGCCAGAACAGGGCCAATTATATTGCATATCTGCCTCTGGAGCCTATCAAGAACCCTGAAGCAAACAGAGGGGGCTCCAGACCATATATGGCAGCAATACTCCATATATATATATATATATATATATATATATATATATATATATATTGATCAATAGTATTAAAAAATTAAAATCTTCAGACACACTGGGTTGTAGATTAATATTCTTTCGGTTTTATTATTATTATTTCATTTAGATTCTTCGACTAGTTTCGACCAAAATGGCCATCATCGGGAGGAGAAATATTTCTGCTTGCTGCTAGCACTAAACTACAGAAATGAATGTCTTGATGGAGAAAATGAACTTTTGTCTGTAGTTTTCATTTGTTTTTATTATTTTTTTATCTTTTTAACATGAATCTTTTAACATTCCTTGTGTTGGTCAAACAGTATCTTTTAAGTTGTTATTTGAGACAAGAGCTATATATATATATATATATATATATATATATATATATATATATGTGTGTGTGTGTGTGTGTGTGTGTGTAAAATATGTATGTATATAAATCTATATATATATGAATTTTTTTTATATATATTATTTATATATTATATATGCGCGGTACTTATATATATATACTTATATATGCACACCCACATATAAATCCAAAATTTAAAAATTAATCAGTTTGTCTGACGATCGCAAATAGCGTGAAGCCCAGGGTCACAAACTCACATCAATCCAACTATATGTATATATATATATATATATATATATATATATATATATATATATATATATATATATATATATATATATACATATATATATATATTCAATAATTATAACATAAATATGTTATAAAATTACTACAAAAATAGCCATTTTGTTTCAGCACTTCTGATGTCTTATCAAGTGAAGGTGTTGAATGTTGAATAAAGAGTTTTAAAAGGTTCAAATCAACCAAACCCCACCCCGATAGCGAAAATGCTGTTACATAAGCTACAATGACAAATCAAAATACAAATTATATGAAAATTCAAACAACTTGACAACGAAGCTTAGTTATAATTATTAATGCCTTAATATTAACGTTAGAAAAAAATAGAAATCATTTTGATTCATTTTAAATTTGATTATAAAATTGAAAATAAAAATTACCAATTTTAACTTTAACCTGTATTAAGTTTAAAATATTATAAAATTATTTAAAGAAGGAACTGTTGAAAAATATTATTTAATTTGTTTTAATGGAAAAGCCAAAATCTCAGAGCAATCTCTAATCTAAGGAGGTACAAATATTGTAAAACCTTAGATACATTTGAAGTGATGACATGGGCAAGGGAAGAAATTTTGCAAATGACAATGCATACACAATCAAATTCTAACATACAAACACATAGGCATATTTAGACATAGAAACCTGCAAAAAACACGGACGAAACAGGAAATAAATGTCCACGACCAAAAAAATGAAAATTAATATCAGACACATATACATACAATGAAAGGCATATATAAGCAATCATACATATATACATTAATAAAGACAGATATACACATAGACAAACCCACAAAGAATTAAGTCTAAAAGTATTAATAAGCGAATGCAAACTATTAACATATTACTATCCTTGTCTATGCAGGTAATATTTTAAATTTAAGTAATAATTTGATAATAAATTAATAAATTATAAGTTAATAAATTATAATAATAATTTAAATAATAATTTAAATATTTCAGATAAGAAGTGGGTTTAACAGATAAAAGTTAAGTTTGAAAGGTTTAGAAAACAAATATTCTGCAATGAACAAATATATACATTTCTTTACAATTAGAATTAAGACAACTTTATTTTAATGACCATTTTCATCTACGAATTTTAATTTTAAAATTTGCAGAATTTTGCAAACTGTCTATGGTATCAGTTTGTAGTGGGATACTCTCTTTTTTTTTCTTCTCGACTAGTCCACTACATGAAAATGGTCATAAACTAAAGGTATCTTAATTCCAATTGTAAAGAAAAGCTTGCTCTGTTTAAAGAAAATAAATACTGAGCACTCTTTGTGAGTCAGTTTTAACATATTTCAAATTCTATATTGTGTTAATAGGACTCGATTATACCAACAGAATACTACCTGTATATATATATATATATATATATATATATATATATATATATATATATATATATATATATAATATAATATAAAAGGCTCAAACACTAATATTCCATGGTTATAATTTATTACATTGGAATCGTAATCACGATCCAAATCATCAAATCTACAAATTCAGAAAGAAAAAGGTTTTCTTTTTGAATTTGTAGATCTGAAGATTTGGATCGTGATTACGATTCCAATGTAATAAATTATAACCATGGAATATTAGTGTTTGAGCCTTTTATATTATATTCTTACTCTGTCCTGGATATTCAGTTCTACCTGAGTTCTATCCTCTTGGGAATTTACATATATATATATATATATATATATATATATAACACTAAAACCACCAAAATATAACCACCATCAAGAAACAATAACACTACCAGCAGTGTTACCAACATTACCATGACCTCTGCAAACAGAACCACGATAACAATTAGCATGACTATCAAGACAGATATAACCATAAACATTCCAAAATTATTATTCTGTGACTACTACTATTACTACCACTATTTGTATTGTTGTTACCACTTTTAGAATCAATACCTTATAACCATTTCTACCGTTGTTATTTTTTTTATTTTTTAGTTATTTCTTATTTTTTATATTATTATTATTATTATTATTATTATTATTATTATTATTATTTCCATCATTATTAGGAATAACTTTACCGTTCATAATATTAGGTTGGTGCAAAAAATAATGACGTAATAATGTCGTTTTTTGACGTTAAAAAATACGTCAAAAAACGACATTGTTACGTCATTATTTTTGCACCAACCTAATAACTAATAACATATCAATTATTATCAATATATCTATAAGAATAATAACACAGCTAATATTACAATTAATATAATTACAATCGTTAATAACACAGGTGTAGTTGTTGTAGTTAAAAAAATACAAAACAAGTTAAAAAAAAAAATACAAACACCATCGCCATGTCTACAAACAGAACGTAACTTAACACACGTGGTGGCTGTAGACCCAAATCAATGAGTGTGGGTGTGCGCATACACGCGTTCCGGTGTATGAATATGTAACTGTGTCTAACCCAAGATTATGAATATGGGTGTGTATGTTATGAACTAACACGTATACACCTGTGTGTATGCGTGTCTATGTATATGTGAGTTTCATCCTAAAGAAACACAGAAGAAATTTTCCCCCTCCCACCACACACAAATAATCAAACACAAACAAAGCATAAAAACCAGTTTGTCTGAAGATCGAGAAAGCGTGAAACGTAAGGTCACCAAAAACCCTCCATACAACCGCATATGTTAACTCTATCAGGGATATTAAGCACTTTTCCCTAAATACTTTAACCAACACACAGACACATATATACATATATATATATATATATATATATATATATATATATATATATATATATATATATAAAATCCACAGCTCATCAATGTAACTAGACAACCGATTGCTTCATGCCGGGATCAAAACTTGACTGATTCGCCATCAGTCGGAGATTTACCCCTTAAGCTATCGGCGAACGGCTGAAAGTAAGGCGATTTTTTACGTACTTATTCTGTGAATAAACACGTCAATAACTGACACTTCTCAATTCGGGAAGAGCTTGTAATACTAGTAGTATTATTGTTTAAAAATACGCACTTATCTCCCAAAAGTGCACAACCAATTTATCTATCTATCTATCTATCTATCTATCTATCTATCTATCTATATCTATATCTATATATGATGGATTTTTCAATTCATTTATTTGCTACTACTGTAACGTTATTTCTCGTGGGTACACTACTACAGCCGAATCCTGATGTTTCCAATTACGCCACGGAAGACTATCTTGATAAATCAAAGTTCAATTTACCTATGTAAAGAACGCCTATTTTTAGTAGGGACTTCTACGGATCTATACTGATTTCCCAGATGAGAAAAATGATACAGGTTCGATTTCATTCGAGGAATATATTTTTTTCTATAAACCTTCTATTTTTAAATTCAAGTTATTGTTAATCAGCTGTGAAACGTTTGATCTCTGATGAAAAAATTAAATGTTGTATAGAGATATTCCTATCTCACTATCTCACTAGAGAAACTAAAGATAAGAAATTAATATGAATTTGATAATAATAATAATAATAATAATAATAATAAACGGTGCCTCCTTATTGATATGGCAGTTCCTGCTGACTGTAATGTATCTTTGAAGATATTCAAAAAGCTGTCAAAATACAAGGACCTTGAAATAGAAGTCTCGAAAATGTGGCATATGGGAACATCAACAATCCCTGTTGTAGTTGGAGCCCTAGGACTAGTTGGAAAATATTGCAGTAGACTAATTGCAGGGATTTCTGGAAGCCCATGCCTCAAGGAGATACAAAAAATTGTTCTGACAAGTACAGCCCACACTTTACGAAGGGCTCTATCTATGTAATTATTTTATTTTATTTATTTATTTATTTATTTTGTCAGTGAAAAGTGTCATGATGCCATTTCTAACTTTAGGTCCCTGGGTGGGACCCGGAAAGAAATGTGTAAACGCCAGAAAACAAAGAAAATAAAATTAATAATAATAATAATAATTTAGAATTGCGGTAGTGGATGCGCACTGCTGGTGAGTCCCAAATACAGGACGAAACGGCCGTCCTGTGCTTTCTGCATTCTGTTGATGTTTCTTCTAGACTGGATGAATTACTTAATTATATATATATATATATATATATATATATATATATATATATATATATATATATATATATATATATATATATATATATACTGTGTGTAACAGCAAAATTGTTCAAATCGTGTAACAACAACATTTTCCAATTGTTACATTAAGCTCTGAAGAGTTGTATCTGAGAAATGATTAAAGATATTTTACTAGATTCTCCGAGGTTTTTATAACACTATTGGACTCTACTTTGAGTAATACTAATGTCTAATTACTCTCCATGCTTAACAGAAGAATCGTGATGAAATTGATCATAAACAAAATTCATCATTAATTAATCCTAGCTAAGCAACGGAGGCTCATGAAGTATTGAAATAATGGTCTTTGTCCTCTCTACCCTTTTAACTTTCTGTCCTGGAGTAACAAGGTACCACTCAGATTTCACGTACGATTTCATTTTCAAGTTTTTTTTTTTTTCACTGCTCTTTGAACTGTCATGCATGAAACTCCTCTCTCACGTGCCAAACGTCTAATGAATTGAGTTGGACTTTTTCTACTTGATCCCTTTAGCTCTAAGTTGAAAAGATGAGTCCTCTTCTTGTTTTGACATCCTGATCCAGTTTTCCATACTATTGTTCGCTCTTTTTTTAAAATTTATTCAGCGTTCTCTTGATCGTTCTTGAATGGGTTTGAAAATGGAAACCAGATTATGAATGTTGGTATCATTACTGAAGGACTGAATGATATTTTTCTTCTCACCATTGCTCAGTTAAAAAGACAGTGGATGTGACACAAAACGATTTAACTTCTTCTCTTTTAGGGCTGAAGAACTCAAAGGATTTTGCAGGGATTCTTACGAAAAATGATGTCATGATGGCTGACCGTCTTATCTGAAAACCTGCGGAAAAAAAAGAAACTCATTTAGTTTAGTGTTTCTTTAAATATTAAACATTTTGTGGGATGGATAATTATGCTGTTTCACGATTTTGACAATTTTGCTGATACACCGGGTGTGTATACTGTCAACTATCTGAAAGAATTCATTTTTGTCATTAAACTGAAACGAAATCATTTCAACATATCCATCAGAGTTTTATATGCACCGACAGCACAAAGTACAGTAATAGAAATTGAAATTTTTATTGTACGCAAGACAACGCCAATGCTCAACGCAAATCGCAAGAAATTACAATCGTCATGGGAGACCTGAATGGCAAAGTAGGCAAGAAGTACATGGTGAAATATTTGGTTTCGTTTGTTTTGTTTTACGGCATATCAACGTCAATGGGTCATTTAATGCCGACAACTTTTTTTTCCTGGTAATATTTTTGTTTTGTCAAAAATCTATTTCTGGTAATATTTTTTTCCTCAAAATTGTATAGCTGGTAATATTATTTTCAAAAAAGGTATTGCTGGTAATAGTTTTTTTTTTTTTTTTTTCAAAAACGTATTGCTGGTAATATTTTTTTCCAAAACGTATTACTGCTGGTAATATTTTTTTTTCAAAACATATTGCTGATAATAGTTTGTTTTTTTTTCAAAAATTTATTTCTGACAATAATTTTTTACAAAGTATATCTGGTATTAAAACCTATATTTACACTTTCAAAATGTTTTTTTACCTCAGTTTCGGGGTTAACTATTTGCCCATAGCTGGGATCCTAACAGGTGCTACCATTCCGGGTCAGGGTGGACCTGGGAACTCCAGCAATTAACAGGTGGTTGCACGCTCCTCAAAACCTCCTGATCAGAGGCCTTGCTGTTGGACGGAGTTTATCGTCTTACCCAGGACGCTGAAATAGTTGGCAAATTCGGAATAGGAACTCGTAATTAATGCGGAGAAAAATCGGTCCAATGGTGCACAGTGAATGATCATGTAATAAACAATGCCTGGTTTCAAGAACACCCAAGACCTATATGGACATGGAGAAGCTCCGAAAGAGAAACGAAAAACCAAATTGACTCTATAACTTTCAATAAGAGTTTCGGGAATATATTTCTACACTGTAAAACAAACCCAAGTGCCGACTGCGAGAGTGACTTCCTTCCAGTGATATGTAAATTAAGAGTGTAACTATGGAAAGTGAAGAGGGTCAAATCAGCATCCAAATTACAATAGCACAGACTGCTGAATTTGAAGAAGAAATATATTAACAGTGTTAAAACTATGGGCAAAATCAGAATGGAAACTCAAAGTGGGACATATTAAGAGAGACTTTAGTAACATCAACAATGGAGATCAGACCAAAGAAAAACAACGAATGGATGACAGATGAAATTCTCGACCTGATTAAACGGGGACAAAAAACAGTGTACAAAATACTGCTCTCTGCACAAAGAAATTAGGAAAAATGCAAGCGGACTAAAGAGGAATGGCTTAACGAAAATTAGGCAGAAATAGAAAGAATGTTTATCACAGATAAAGAAGATATGGATAAAAATAAGAGAACCAACAGAACAAAAGACACGCTCATCAACAGGATACACACAATCCAAAGTCGGAACACTGGTATTAGAGAAAGAAAAATAGTTCAGATATGGAAAAATAGATCGCAGACACGCTTCCACGACGACAGAGACCGGCAATACACAGAAATATCGAAGGACGAGAAATATTAAAATCTGAAGTGGAATCAAAACTGGCGAAATCATAAAGAAACAAAGTAGAAGAACCGGACGGAATTCTAATAGAAATGATGGCAGCCTTAGATGATAATAAATTAAATATACAGTAGTGGTGATATACAGGAAGACATAAGTGGAGATCTATTTTCATAACACTGCCTAAGAAGCTTAATGAAAACGAATTTGATTTCCATCGAGCAATCAACATAATGAAAAAAAAAAAAAAAACTTATCATACAACTTTTGATGAATAAATATCGCATTCTTTGTTTCAGTGTCTTTAACATACCCGCACTGTTCTTGTCCTATTTCCGGTCTGATTTTGCTGCACGCTCTACGCCGGTAGAATCAGACCGAAAATGGCACAAGAACAGTGCGGGTATGTTAAAGACACTGGAAGAAGGAATGCGATATTTATGCTCAGAATGTTATCAGAAAGACCAATTCAAATGCATAATGGTGCGTACCTGTGTTTTATACATTATGCAAAAGCGTTTGATAAATTACGTCACAAAAAAACTCTTTGAAACCACAAGGCAAACTTGAAAAATTTGGGGAATGATATTAGAATTACCCAGAACCTATACTGTTAGCAAACCGCCTTCAAACGGAAAGAAAATTAGTTAAGTAAATATACAAAAGTTGAAAGGGGTGTAAGACAAGGATTTGTCTTCTCATCGGACTTATTCAAACTATCCAATGAGGAGATACTGAAAGAACTACAAGTCCCACCAGAATTTATTACTGGCAAACACAGTCTGTGTAATCTGCATATCTTGCTAAGATACGCAGATTACACAGTGCTGATAGCAGACACAGAAGGCAAACAACAAGAACTCCTACAGGAGGATACTGAAGGAAAGAGAGAAGAAAGGACTAAATATCAATTGGTTGTTAGCAAAAAGAATAGCCCAACATGCAAATTACAAATTGGTAATACAAAATGAAACAAGTACAACAATTCAAATATCTGGAAAATTAAATATTACAGAAATCAACATCACAGAAATTTGATGCCAGTTTTTCGCAAAATTTTGCACACACACAGATTGATAAACAACTTTATATATTTAACGAATTTTCAGGTTCTCGAACAGGCACATACGTAAACATTTAATTTTATATATTAGGTGAAATTTATATTAGATAAAATATTCTAAGTTTGTCAGTAAAATTATGAGATGCTTAGCATTGACACCTCGATATTCTTGGCGCGATATGCAGTTGTCAACGGCTTTGAATTTTAGTAGTTATATGGTATTGATCGCTTGTTTCTCAACAACGTAACGCGGATTACTTACGAGACAGATTGCATCATTTTATGGCATAATGTCGAAGTAGGGTTCCTCTATAGAGATGCAAGTGGTTGACACGCGTAAATATAATCATTTGGACTGTAAGCTCGCCCTGCTGAGAACTTGAAGTTTGCAGAATGTTTATTGACAAAACTTCCATATGCACGGGAAGACGAACTCCTGCTTCGCCTTCTTTTTCTTCTTTTTTTCTTCTTCGTTTTTATCATTTCTTCTTAAAAAGAAACGACACCTTGAGTTATAATAACATTGCCAGTTTATATTCTATCAAATTTCTCCAAGTCTTTTTAAGAAGGATCTAATGAATTTAGCAAGGATCTAATGAATTTAGCAAGGATCTAATGAATCAATTTGTAGATCTGGTGTCATTGACATATTTTTGTAAAGAGTGTCGTTGACGCGAGTCAAATGTATTGCTGGTATATATATATATATTTAAATGTGTTGCTGGTAATATTTTTATTTTCAAAAATGTATTACTGGTAATCCCCATCGCAATGATCAAAGATATTAAAGTATATTACACGATTTTTTTATAAGCAACTTAAGTCTTGATGAGCAAACTTGAATTATTAGGTTGGTGCAAAAATAATGACGTAATAATGTCGTTTTTGACGTATTTTTTAACGTCAAAAAACGACATTTTTACGTCATTTTTTTTGCACCAACCTAATTTTAGTCATGTGACTAATCTAGCTGGATTTGTAGAATCAGTTGGTAGAGGTCAAAATAACGGATTTTTGAGACGCTTTTGTTTAATTTTACATTCTTCATTTCTGAATATTATTTTTTTTTCTTTTTCTTTCTTTATTCATTCAGTTGCTTAAGCCAAATTAACATCAAAAGTAGATTTGCTCAAATTTGAGTTGCTTATAAAACAGCAAATTAAAAAACAAAAACATGATCTGAGTCATCTGCCCTTGAGAAAACTTCTCGGGAAATTATTAACCGTAGTAACATTAGTTACACAGTACCTGATTCCTATATTCAGCAATCAGGTATTGTGTAAATAATGTTAATAGGGTTAATAATTTCCCGAGAAATTAATAATTTCTTGAGTATGTTTCACTCTCTCTCTCTCTCTCTCTCTCTCTCTCTCTATCTATCTATCTATCTCTCTCTCTCAGGTGCCTAATATATTGCTGATGCATTTACGTTAAATCCCTTATCGGCGTTAAAATGTAACATAACGTGCAGAAGCCACAAGGGGACCATTTCATTCTCCCAAATAGCAAATCTCCTACGGAAGTGGGGCGATGGTTAATCCATGACGCATGAGCCATCCACTAACGGAGAAGTGCTAAGGGGGCTTGCGTTACATTTGCCTTAAGTCCCATGGACTCCAGGGCATCCTACTTTAATATGAACCTTGTGCTACATTCCACTCGAGCTTGATTAGAACGTCTAGTATTTTGTCAAATTTTAAATTTTATGATGCAAACATACGACACACGTCATGGGAGGTAACTAAGTCATTGAAATGTCTAAATGTTTAAAAAAAAAAAAAAAGAACTATTTAAAATTATTAGTTAAAAACTAGATATTTTAAACTATCTACTGTAAACATTTTAAAATATTTGTGCAGTATTTATAATTAATTTTATTAAGAATTTAATTAATTATGAATACTGCACAAATATTTTAAAATGTGAGTAATGTAAGTCCTCGATCTTTTCTCCATTCAATCAAATTTGAAATGCTATCACCCTTGAAGTGCTATCAGCCTTTGTAAATAAAGCAATATGCTTTGCCCCGAAATTCTCTCCCAATTCTACTCTCGATTCACCAGAAGTCTACTTGACTTTCCACTGAGAACTGAGTCTCTACTGTGCCATATAAGTCTGTCCATGGTTCAATCTATCATCTTCAAACTTGACCTCCTACACAACATGTGACTTGATGGTATCCCTGAAATTGTCCTTAAACAATATGCCTCCGAACTGGCCTCTCTTCTTTCAAGACTCTACAATAGATGCTTTGCTGATGCGTGCTTTCCGGATTGCTGGAAATCATCTTCTGTAGATCTAGTTTTTAAGAACATTGTGGAACTGGCCGGCTCCATTATCGTCGGATTAATCTTTTTACTTCTCTTTGACAAAGTACTAGATGTTCTAATCAAGTACGAATTAATTAAGCAGATTACCACTTCTATAACTCTATATGGATAAATACATAAAACAATCTATATATTCAGTTAAAAGTAAAAAAAATAAAAGTATCCTTGATAATGGCTAAAAGTATAGCCGAAAGCTTTCCGATATGCAAAACATTTGGACTACTTCTATATAATTTACACCCAGATAACAAGAAAATTATAAGAACACACGAAAAGTTAAATAAAAAACTTAACCGCAGTTCCTTATCAGTCGTTTTTAATGGTTTGGCCTATTGGGTTATTTTGCTTTACGGCCTATCAACAGCACAATGGGTCTTTTAATGCCAACAAGACTTTTCGGATAGGTTCGTAAGAAATCAGTTTGTAGATCTGGGGTCATTGAAATTGTAAATTTGTAAAGAGTTTAGTTGACAGGAGTCAAATGTTTTTGTTTTTTTTTAAATATGTTCCTGGTAATATTTTTTTTCAAAAATGTATTTCTTGTATTTTTACTATAAACATCTTGTTTTATACTTTCATAGTATTTTGACCCCAGTTTGGTGGGTAACCATTTTCTCATAGCTGGTACCCTAACATGAATCTGGAAACAACAGCAATTAAGAGGTGGTTCCACGCTTCACAAAAACTCCAGATCAGAGTCTTTTTCTGCCAGATGTAATTTATCATAATACCCAGGACGTGTTTTTAATGAAACTTCTATAATGTGTGTGTGTGTGTGTGTGTGTGTGTGTGTGTGCAAATATATAGAAAAATAGGAAAGAACACGTTAGGTAAATAATCCGAAGTTCTTTAGTATTTTTGTTTTTATTTTTAAAAAACAGTGCTCAATACAAAAGTAGAGCCTAAATTATAATTATTTTTTAAAATTATGATTCTTTCGCTCCATAAGAGTCCTCATATTTCAAAATCAAGAGCCAAAAACTTCCATATAATTATTAAAATTAATTTGGAAGCAAAAATTTCGCTTGAAGATGAAACAGGGCTTGATACTCTAATTCAATTTAATTTTAATCTGGGGTCATTTTCAGTTCTGCAAACATTAATGGCAACGTTGTGTCACCCTACAACATCACCTACATCATAATAAAGGGACGTGAAAAAAAAGTTTCCTTAGAAATATATTTAAAATAAATAGAATACATAACAATTAACAACTGAATATAAAAGAATTTTTAAACAATTTAAAATACAATAAAACACATTAAAAATTATGTACAGTACAATGAAGTATTTTTATCGAAAAATTGTAAACAAATGTACGGTATTCCGTAATTCCCCGTCTTGCCGCTTGGCGGCGTTGCTGCTGGTTCTCATTAAAAACAAAGACGACGCCATTTGCATTTTTACCTGTGTTGCGATCGTTCTCTTGTTTTGCCTTTCACTGTTTTATTTTCTGTGATTATTCATGCACTGTGTCTTTATTAGTCATTAATTGCGATGGAAGATAAGTTAAGCATGATTAAAAGGCGTGAAAAAGTGCCGAACGTTTATTCAGATCCAACATAGGACTCATTTCACAGAGAGGGAAATATCTATGAGCATCCCAATACTTGGTAACGAGTTCCGCCAAACCTGATGAATTGGGTATGAAAGCGTTTGTTCCTCAAGTTAAAGATTTCAAGGGGTTTGTCCAGACAGTCAAGAATCTTTCTAAAAACGGTTTCCCGGTGCTGATCTAGAGAGGGAGTTGGAGGTTTTCGATGGTTTAATCATTTTAGTAATGAGGCCTTAATGGCATTATAGAACCATGAACAGTTTAAGAACATTCTCTAAGTATGTGGTTCCACAGAGAAGCAGTTCGCCTGGATTTCATAAATGGGGTACGGATAGAATTATAGTGCTCTACTACAATGTGCGTAGCATGGCGGGTCTTGACCGTGAAGGTTAGAACTGGTGGATCCAAGGAATGTAATTCGTCTGAGAACTTTCCATGGAAATGGTGATAGAGTAGTGCGTGGTCTGCGACGTTTCGTCTGCGATAAAGCTTAGTCGAGAAATGCAAAAACATAGAATCCTCGACAGAAGAACCGACTCCCCATATTCTGCAGAAGTGACGTCAAGTTTTAGGTAAATAACAATTTTTTTTTTTATTTTTATAATTAAGACAAAAGTTTTCTTTAATGCCTCGACGAGAGTTGTTTACGCTAATTGAAAGGAGTTTGTTGTCTTACGGCATTTTGAAGTCAAACCTCAAAGTAAATAACATAATTTTCTTGTTTATAATTATTTAAAGAACGTGTCCAAAATATGTTTTTAGTATTCTTTAAGGATTGACGATTTTATTTAACTGACCCCCCCCGCCTCATAAAACTAAAGTAGGATTTGACACAAGGTCATTTTTATGCAGAGTATCCATATGGTGTATGTGTCAATGACAAAAATTGCCCAGTCGTCACAACTGTCACAATGGGGTAGATATTACGCCAACCCTATTTCTCTTAGTGTAATGATAGGTTCCTTCATGAGATTGCTAACATTATTTTTATTTTTGCAAGATTTTCCAAATTAATCTTTGTCATGCAAAAAAAAACGTGCTAAAAATTGTATGTTATTTTACTAGTTCCAGTGATACAATGAGATACAAGCTTATTTCAATCAAAAATTTAGAATGTTCTAAAAAGGAAAAATTTTTTTAAATAATTACAATAAACTTTGGTCTTTCCTCTTAATAATAAAATAAACATTTAGACGATAAAGTTTTGTTTTCGTCAAGTTTGGCGCCTTTTTCGTCGGACTATGCTCTTTTTCTTTTTTTTAGCAATCTCATGAAGGTACCTATATATTGAGGAAGTTGCTGTCAAAAGGCTGGAATCATTTGGACCAGAAGTCGTCGCCCTCATCTAAAATGAGGATAACAGTTACTACTATTTCATTGCAGCCCGAAGACTGGTTTATGGCTTAACGATTGTGATATTTTTTTTCTCGAATACCTTTTCTACCTTTTGATACTAAATCAACAAATATTTAAAGAAAAGTAAAATTATCTGAGATACACAATAGGAATTTCTTGTACTAAAGTATTAAAACATTTAACAATATAATTTTAAATCGTTTTAGATTTAACTTTAGAAAAATATTTTATTTACATTTTTTGTAAAATGTAAATTTTAAAATAATACATACAGCGATTCACAAATTTACATCCGATACGCGAACATTTACTTTTAGTCTGTAGAAAGGTAATGTTCATATATAAAAAAAACTATCCTTTTCATTGGCAATAATTTATATTTGACCCCAAAATTATATACCTCATCTATCTCTAGTGCCATAAAAATATTCTTAAAGTTAAATTGTCGACACTTTTCGACATCTCTGCTGTAAACATTTACACTTATCCGGATGCAGTGAGTGGTGGCGAAAATTCTCGCCACATCTGACCAACTTAGTAAATAAATAGCGGATTTTGTTTTTTGGTAAGGCAGAAATTTTCAGTACTCACATTATATATATATATATATAGAGAGAGAGAGAGAGATTTACCAAGCGCAGCTTACATGTGGCATAAAGCCGAGGTTAAAGAGTATCCAGTGAGGATCGAACTCACTAAGTCGTAACTGAGAGGTCGAGAAAGAAGCTAGCTAATTATTATATTACGTCGAAGTGTTCAAAATACCCTTTTACTCAGCGCAGCTTTGATGTAATAAGGCCGAGATTAAGTGGCACCTTATATATATATATATATATATATATATAAGGCACTTTCTAGTAATGGACACCGGCTTGGTTTGAGGAATCGGAGAGCCGAGGTCGAATCCATTACATTCACTTACGTGCTAATACCCTTGGGAAAGGTGTGAATCCTCTTCTCTCCCTCCAGCTATGGGTAAATAGCAGGACAGAGTGGGTTCAATAGCCTTAGATGGCAACTGGTCTAGAAGGAAAACTCTGAATTCAAAACCTGCGGAGGTTCGTTTGGGGACCTTGTGGTACGTAGTGCACCAGCTCTGTATTCGGCCCTTCAAAAATTGTGGATGGTCCTGCACTAAACCTTCAACACTATAATCAAATCTCATGTGCTGTTGTCGGGCTGTCGGTTTCCTAGGAACTGATCTACTTGGCCCTCATACGTCGAATTTCGACGCGAGTCGAATAATATATGATAATATACATATATGAAGCCTAATACCATTTTGAAATTCAAAGTCCAACCATCCGGCAAATGTAATTAAGAACATCCCGATGGGGGTTGAGTGCAGGTTATCCCGGAATTCCTCGACAAAGGAAATATTTGCAGACAAACAAAAAGAATATATAGCTGTATTAAAGGAGAAAGAGACACAACTTCGACCTGAAATTCAAACCTCAGATAAACCCAGGAATAAGGATCACCAGGCCGAGAAGAAGAAAATTTATTTGGATCACATACCCCCCACCCACCCGCGCCTTCAACTTGCAGGTGAAAATTAATTTTGGAAAGGTATTTTTTTGTTCTATTAAGAAAACATTTCCTTAAATCCTTCGAATTGTCAAAAGTATTTAACAGCAACACTTTAAAATTAAATTATAGTTGTGCTGGCAATTTGGGTAATATAGGGAAGAGGCAAAATGCGAGTAATTTGGATACAAAAGCACAAAAAAAATCACTGAAAGTAGTAAACTATGTAATTGCCGGAACAAAACTAATGTCCCTTGGAACGGGATGTGCTGCATAGAATGTGGTTTACCGGGCTGATGTTACTGGTGACAGTTGCCAAAGAAACTTTTACATCGGATTTACCGAAGCTTCTTTTAAGAAACGCTGGAACAACCGTGCTTCTTTTAGGGTGCAGAAGTGCAGGTATAATACGAAACTGGTGAACTATGTCGGGAACTCAAAAGAACATCTTAAGAGCCCGAATATAAAGTGGAGCATTTTAAGGAGAGTAAGATGTGGTAAAACGAGTGGCAGCAACTGTAGTGGTTGTGTCAGAAGTTGGCGATAGCGACGTACCAGGACAGTGCATTGTTGTTGAACGGAGATCATGTCAAAATATAGACAGGAAGGCAAGAATGTTCTTTGATGATGACAGTATAATTTCTATTTCCCACACCACCTCCTCTTCTTGACTTCCGATGTAGTGATAGGAGAATATTGGTGTGTTGATTAACACTTTACCTAGCCACCTGGAGGAGTGTTCGGGATGCCTTCCCTAGCTTTACCATAACTCCTCCCATTTCCTGGGCTAAGCGCCGTCGTAGGTCCAGGAAACTGTCGACTTTCCTCAATTAGTGTTGAGCGACCTTTTAGGGTCGTTCCTCGATCCACTGACCTTTCAAGGCCTCGGAGGATCTTGTATTGTGAATTGATGGAGGGGGGTCGGCTTGTCGGTGGCCGAGTTGCGCTTTTTCTGGTCTTGGACGCCAGTGGCGAATTACCTCATTAACTGAGTTTTCGCTGGTAGAACGTGCTATCTCTCAATGACAAGATCTTAAGATGGGACTGGGCGGATTTGCCCGACTGTCATCAGTGTGACCTTGGGTTACAAGAAAACGGTTTCGCACGACTTCTACCATTGTCATCATGTGCGCCCTTTCTGGGACTATGTCGGCATGTTGACGGCCCGTATCGCTCCCGAGCAGCTCGTGCTCATCGATCTCGCATACGTCTGCCATAATGTGTCGCCCCCGTGTTCTGGGGAGAAAGGAATGATGTTTCTGACGTTACTAGCTGTGGCAAGAATGGCGATCTGGACGTCGTGAATGGAGGGAATCTTGCGATATGAACGCTATTCGTATCAGGCTCTGGTTTGATTCTTTCAGCATCAGCTGAAGGTGAAGATCAGAACTGATAGAAAGCGTTTTGTGTCAACAGATTTCAGCAAAAGGCGGGTTAAATAGCGAACTTGGTTCGTGCAAAAGAGGCTACACTTGAGTTTCTTTTATAAGTCTTACTGGTCACAACGGGGCGGTTTCCTGTGGTCCATACTCCTGGTTAAGCTAGCCATTATTTGTTTTCTTAGTTAATGTGAATAAGTGTTGCTCCTGGCCTATTCCCGGTATTCTCTTTGATTATGATCCATGTCGAGATTCCCAACGTCCCCAGTTTGTTTTTGTCCCCTTTTTCATCTCGGCTGGCTCAGACTTTGATTTTTCCCATTCCATCATTTATTTTTACCCTTCTCACTCCATTTGTGAGTGTGCTGCTTGATTCTGTCTATCGACAGAATACAGCGGCCACTCTTATTATTTTGAAGAGTGGAGGGGTTCTACTAACATCCGTTTTGTTTTTCTTACGTTCTTTTAATAGGTTGGTGCAAAAATAATGTCGTTTTCTCACACATGTTACTATGTGAGAAAACGACATTATTTTTGCACCAACCTAATATTAATTTTCAGGGTTCATTTCCTCCTCCTCATTTCATGATTCAGTAAATGTATGTATATATATATATATATATATATATATATATATATATATATATATATATTGTTTGTTTGTTTGTTTGGGTTTTATGGCATATCAACCACTGTGGGTTATTTAATGCCAAATCCAGTTTATATATATATATATATATATATATATATATATATATATATATGCCAAATATATCAATTTTAAATGCCTATTTTGTATGGAACATTTTTAGCAAGCTAGAGCTTATTTGCTTGTACACGGCAAAATAATTCTAGGTATTTTTGTTTAAGTCAAGAATTTCCATTTGATAAGGACATTTTATTTACAAAATGGTAAAAGGTAGGATATGTTGTTTACACATCAGTCTACATATTTGATAAGAGACCAATTCTTTTTAGAAAATCCAATATAATTTTTGGTTCAGTTTTTACAAATAATTTCTTCATGTTCTTGATTGATTGTTTTGTTTAACAGCATCTCAAACTTAGTGGTCACTTTATGCCGAAAATGATTTTGAGTGACTTTAAAAGTCAAAAACATATAGCTGGCAACATTATGGTTTCAAAAACGGATAGCTGGCAACATTTTTGCGAAAACATTATCTGAGGCCTTGCTGTTGGATGTAGCTTAACGTCATACCCAGGACGTTATAGATATTGTGGGGAGGATTTTAATACCATGCGGTGTTTTGTAGGTCCCCTGTGAATGTGTAGTATTGTGGTATATGCGGGATTGAGTGGCGAGGGATAGGTTCTTGTGGTAACTGAATAAATTGAATGGGTCGTGATTGTGATTGACTAGGATAGTTAGCGATGACCAGCCTTTCTCCACTTCCCCTTTGGCCCTGTGCCACAAGTATTGTACTTGTTACAATAATAAATATATTGCACAGCCACTTAGACGAGACCTAACGGTCGAAACCAAGGTAATGCGGTAGGATATAGTGTTTGTAGCGAAGAAAACAGCGAATTACCTCGTCAAACCAAGCGATAGCGTGTCGCGTGTATCCTATGACGGCAAACGTGGCGAAAAAGAAAGTTACTTGCCGAAAAAAGGACACTTATTCTGCATGATATGCCGAAGACAGTATATTCAAATTAGAAACCATCTTTATTTCTTCTCTATTCTTTCTTTCTTTCCCTTTTTACTTACTTATACCAACTGTTTTTCTTCTCTTTCGTAAGGTTACCCTTTTTTTCTATTCTTTCCCCTTCTGTGTCTTTGTGATATTTCTGTAGCGAAGAAAACGGCGAATTACCTCGTCAAACCAAAAGACAGCGTGTCGCGTCTGTTCTACAGCGGAAAATGTGGCGAAAAAAATGTTACCGAGAAAAGGGGCCACGTATTCTGCATGATATGCCGAAGACGGAATGTCCATACTAGAAAGGGAGTCACAGTCGTAGAAGTCGCCATAAAAGTATTTCGGATATGTTAATATTGTGCTTCCTCTCCCATTTGTGGACGAATGAAAAAAAATGCTCGGTCGATAAAAGCAATTGGTGTTCTCGAATCGGGGAGAGGGAAAAACAAAACAAACAAACAACATTATTATTATTATTATTATTATTATTATTATTGTCGTTGTAGTCGTCGTCGTCTTTTTGTTTTGTTTTTTTTTTCCTTTGTTTTTTTTTTTTTTTTTTTTTTGTTTTGTAGCGGTCGAGTTATTTCTCTGGCTAGTTACGTGCATTGTGATTTGTGATACGGTACCTGAAAATCGAGATTTAGACATTTCTTTCTGCCCCTGGTCTTCGAGACTGAACTTACAGTGATTTGTTCTCTTCGTTGTGGAAGTAATCTGTGACAAATCGTTTCCTTTGAAATCCAAGAACTCTTACAGTGTTTTACTTTCTTGTATTGGCTTGCTTTGCATGTTCGTTGTCTTGGAGCACTTTTTTTTATATGTCCATTTCTTTTGACACGGAAATTTATTCTGGCCTCCTCTCTCTCTCACACACACACACACACACACGTAACACGTTGGCACATTATTTATTAGTATAAAGAGGACACGTATATTGAAATATTTACTAAAATGGAAGAAGAGTCCGAGCTCGTTTAAAATTAAATTCATTGAAAATATAATTAAAATGTAAGGTGGGTGTAAATCTCAGCTCGGAAAGAGTCAATAGAAAGGAAAAAAATTAACTCGCAATCCTTTCAAGAGTTTTAATGATCTTGTGAAATGGTCTTTAGATATATATATATATATATATATATATAATCATTTCATCCCCAAGCAAGGCGAGAATGCTACTAGTAGGCACAGGGTTACAGGGAGTGACAAAAAAAAAACTGAGTATGTGGTAGGATTGAGGTAAGACAAAAGATGAACGGGATTCAAGTAGATAGAAGATGGCGATTGATGTTGCATTAAAATTTTTTGAACATTGTAGGTATCGGGGAGGGGTAAACTGAAGTCTGTTCCACAGGCGAAAAGTGCGAGAAAAGAAATTGTTGACGTATAAGTAGTGGTTGCATTTAACTGTTTCAACAGTAAAAGAATGGGAAGTAGATGCCGATCTAGTATCACGCTTAAATTCATGTAGTCGGCACACCTGGGGCGGGGAGCTTGTCAGAGCAGTAGCCATGAAAATATTTGTAGAAAAAACAGAGGGAAGTCACGTCACGTCTGTGAGAATGTGACTGAAGTCAAAATGTCAAGTCAGGATCGATTACATTACATATCCTGTTTTTGATTTTTGTCAAGAAACCCTAAATGAATACGATGAAGAAAAGACCAGATATGGTAACAATATTCAGTGCACAACGGAAGGATATTTTTTTTAAGCATTACGCCCCGAACAAGGCGTGAAGCCACGAGGATGCAGGGGGTTGCAGAAGATTTGTAGCGAGAGCAGATAGGAGTGATAGAAGAAAGGATGAGGTTAGAGATAGTGGATAGATCAAGGTAACTGGAGATGTCGATTGACATTACATTTGAATATTTGGAGATTATAGCTCTCAGGGAAACAGTAATAGGGAAGGGTGTTCCACAGGCGAGAGGTGCGAGGTATGAAGCTATTGGAGTAGAAGAGACGGCTACATTTAAAAGTTTCTACAGTGAAAGGGTGAGAGCGGGATGCCAGCCTCGTAGGGCGCTTGAATTCATGAAGTCTGGGAACCAGTGAAAGCAGTTCCTCGGAGCAATTACCATGAAAGTATTTGTAAAAAAGACAGAGAGCGGCGACGGCGCGTCTGTGAGAGAGCAACTGCAGACGAGATGCCAGATCAGGGCCAATTTTATTACATATCCGCCAAAATTTGTAAATATGCAAGTTAGACTCTTTTTTGGCTCGACACAGTGACACAACTTTCCTTGCAGTAGATGCAGCTATTGATTTAATGTAGTCACTTCATTCCACGTCAGTTGAAAACGTGAGGCCAAGAATGCGCAGTGTGTTTCTCTCCATGAGTCTAGCATCAGCCATGCTGATGGCGGACAGGAACGTTTCTCTATAGTGGTTAACTTTTGATTTAAAAAAGTATTATTTTTTTTTTTTTTTTTTAAGTAAAATGAAAAGTAAATGTGTAAACATTTACTTTTCGTCTTTCTAACGCAATTTCAGCTGACCTAGTAAGAATCTAAGCTTAGATTTGTAAGAAGCGCAGTTGTCGAAAGACGATGCTTATGAAATTCATTCTGTGGACTTATTCGCTATCGTAATAAATTGAACCGGGCCGTGGTTTTGTGGTCTTATGTCTAAGCTAGACTTATTATGAGGCCTGACTCGTGACTTAACTCGTAAACTTATTTTCTACCCACGCCAGCAGTCAATGTTTGAAATGCGGTAAAAACCCACATTAGCAATGCTGATTGTCAAATCGACAGACGTTTCCCAACTTGGTAGACTACCGTGAGATTTTCCCTATCCACCTCCCCTCTTTATCATTTTCCTTCCATAGTACATAGTTGAGAATAGAAGATATCAAGTTCGATCCCTATCGGGCGCTCTATCACAATAGACTTGTGCCAGACGAAATTGAACTGTATATATTACACATCATCAAATGATTATAAGCTATAGAAATAATTTCGATTTAACGTTATCATGTATGTATTCGCGTATTCTTTGGTGGGGGGGGGCAACATAACGGTTATCGGAAACTGGAATCCGCGTTAATTGCGTTTACTTTCGCGCAAATTTAATTAGGAAAAGCCTGAATCCACCTCTTCTCTCCCTCACAAACACTCCTTGCTATGTTAAATAGTAGTGTAGACCCGACACTCTAGCCTTGGATGGCAGCTAGTGTAGGAGAAAGACCATCCTAAATTTTAAATCATCGAGAGAGAAAACTAGAAACCGTTCATCTATCTTTCAGAAAAAAAAAAAAAAACACGTAGCAATTTGCATATAATAAAGAAAACAAATATAGAGAAGGTCATGACTATCTTCCGGGCGCTGGCGATCATGCGTCTCCACAACTTCCTGTACTTTTTAGATCTGAATAACTTTTGTCTTTTTGCTGTTTATCCCAAACCCTGCTCCGCCATCCATTCGCTCAAGCTCGCCAGATAGGTTGTGCGTTGCTTTCCTCCATCTTACCTTCAATCAGCCGTGTGAGTATCAAATTTACCAAGCCTGCATTCCTCGTTATGTTCCCCAGAAATTTCAGATGTCTTTTTCTGATGTTAAGCAAAAGTATCCATTTTTATTCCATTTTTTTTTTTTTTTTTTTTTTTTTGGTATTCTCATTATCTTATGTAGATCTACATTTCTGTTGCTTCAAGCCTCTTCTTCATCTGCGAGGAGATGGTCCATCACTCACTGCTATAGAGAAGATCTGATACTACATAACAGTCCAGTACGCGTTTTTTGGTTTCTGGCAATATTTTTTGGTTTCTTAATACTTTGCTCAGATTTTCGAAGGCAATTTTCGCTATCCCTATGCGTTTTCTCAGTTTCCGTCCTCAGCTAATACGCTTCTCAGATATCTAAAGCGTCCTGGGTATGACGATAAACTTCATCTGCGTCCAGGGTAAGACGATAAACTACGTCCAACAGCAAGACCTCTGATCAGGAGGCTTTGAGGAGTGTGGAACCACCTCTATATTGGTGGTGTTCCCAGGTCCGCCTTGACCCGGGGCGGTAGTACCTGTTAGGGTCCCAGCTATGGACAAATAGTTAACCCCGAAACTGAGACTACATCTGCGTCCTGGGTATGAGAATAAACTACATCCGCATCCAGAGTAAGACGATAAACTACGTCCAACAGCAAGGCCTCTGATCAGGAGCGTGGAACCGCCTTTTAATTGCTGGTGTTCCAGGTTCACTCTGACCCGGTGTCGTAGTACCTGTTAGCGTCCCAGCTATGGGCAAATAGTTACCCCGAAACTGATGTAAAAAGCATTATAAAAGTGTAAAAATAGGTTTTAATACGAGAAATACTTTGTAAAAAAATTATTACCAGAAATAAATTTTTGAAGAATAATGTGACCAGTTATACGTTTTTGGAAAAATAATGTTACCAGTTATACGTTTTTGGAAAAATAATGTGACCAGTTATACGTTTTTGGAAAAATAATGTGACCAGTTATACGTTTTTGGAAAAATAATGTGACCAGTTATACGTTTTTGGAAAAATAATGTGACCAGTTATACGTTTTTGGAAAAATAATGTGACCAGTTATACGTTTTTGGAAAAATAATGTGACCAGTTATACGTTTTTGGAAAAATAATGTGACCAGTTATACGTTTCTGAAGAAATATTACCAGCTATACATTTTTGAGGAAAAAAATGTTAACAGAAATAGATTTTTGAGGAAAAAAATTTAAAAAAAAGTTGTCGGCATTAAATGACCCATTGAGGCTTATATGCCGTAAAACAAACCAAACCAGATATCTAAATTGTTGCAACTGTTTGATTTGGACATCTCCAATTTGTAATTTACATGCTGGGCTGTCCCTTTTGCTAACAACTATGCACCCAGTCTTCTTGCAATTGATATTTAGTTTTTTTTTTTCTTTTCGCTTTCCTTTCCTACCTTCTGTGGGAGTTCCTGTAGTTTCCTTTCTGTGTCTGCTATCAACAGTGTGTCATCAGCATATTTTATGCTGTTAAGATTGTAGCTACCAATGGTATTAATTAATTCATTCTTTTTTTTTTTTCCGTCATCCACTTTCTCGCGAAGCCCATCTTTACGGAGGCCTCCTGTAATTCTAATCATTTATTTATTTCAATTCAATGACGCCTTTACGCATGTTAATTAGTAGAATTTGCTTCACTAAAACCAACCCTGGAAGAAAAAATGACTTAATTCTTTCAATTTCTCGTTACAGTACAAACTTCTTCAATATCTTAAGTGCACATGACAGAAACTTAATTAAGGTCGTCCACTCGAGATAAGTAAGCTTTCAAATTGAGAGGTTTTTGAGCAATTATAAGTTGATAATGAACTCGGAGATGACATTCGTGCTTAACTTCTGAAATTAACAATGATGTAAATGAATTAAAAAAAAATTCGGTTAAATAAGTTTTTCATTGTACGGCACACGGCCAAACGAGTGAGATACACTGAACATCGAACTTTTCATTATAAAGATGATCTTATTTTAATGGTGTCTTCATTATGTTTGTACATTTAGACTAGCTTGATAGCGATCACGTTAAGGTAGGATAGCTATTTACATCGCAAAGTCTGGTTCGAAGTCATTTTACTGAGATTGCCGATGCCGAAACAGCTGATAATATTAGCATATTTACTTAGAATCAAGTGAACGTTATATATATATATATATATATATATATATATATATATATATATATATATATAGTAGCGGCCATAATAACATTATTATGGAAATTATTAACATCGTTCCTTAACTTTTGTCCAGTAGCTCATTTCCTTTGTAAATTTATAATATGCAATACACCCTAATCTTTATTCGGTAAAAATGTCATTGCTAATCATGCATTACTTTTTAAGTAATACGCATATTTATGTCTTTGTTGTTTCCGTTCCTTATAACCGCTACTGTGTATGTATATATATATATATATATATATATATATATATGTGTGTGTATGTGTGTGTCTGTTATTCACAGACAGTAGTACTTTTTCGCTGTATCACAGCTCGTCAGTGCGACTAGACATCCGAATGCCTCAAGCCCGGATAGAAACCCAAACGATCAGTCAGAGTTTCTACCACTGTGCTATCTTCATTCGACAGAGAGAAACAGCTAAATCTGGCGTATTGTTTTTACGAAAGTAAACAAAAAAAAGTTACTTCAACATAGATATAGTTTTTCAGGCCGTTCTGTATACGGCTATCATCAGTCTCTAAGTGTCTGTCTCGGGATATAGTTTTAAATTTATTTTCAATGTCAGTCCTCCTCTTGTAGACGGCTTTTAATGACAAGTTTGTGCTAGCGATTAGTGGCGGCATAAGGTATCTTATCCCGGGGGAGGGGGCGTGGTCTGGCATAGAAGTTTATTTATGGCCAGGACTTGTTGTTTGTAATTTAATATCACTTCCTACTATGTGGTTTTTTCTTATAAAAAAGCCCTGGAGTGTCTTTTTCTGGAATTCATAATAAATAGTTTTTTTTTGTTTATTTTTGTTTTTTTTGTGTTTTTTTTTACTACAGGGGTCCAATATTATTAATAATATTAATAATGGTGGATTTAAACTTAAGCCCGTTAAGATTAATGTAAATTAGTTGATTTATAGATTGTAGACAATACCGGAGCACAATATTCACCCGGATTATATACCAACGGATCAATTACCAGTAATATATATATATATATATATATATATATATATATATATATATATGAATGATGTTCGGGAGGTGTAACGGATAACGGCTTGGAATGATAACTCGCCTAGGGAGCGGAGTTCGAATTCCAGTCGAGTTCGTTACATTCACTATGCACAAATAGCCTTGGGAAAGGTAAGAATACATCCCTTCGTCTCGTCTCCTTACAGCTAATAACAACTTATTTTAAATTAGTTTAAGTGACTGATTTGTTGTTTTTTTTTTTTTGTTTTTTTTTTGCTTTTTTTCTTGTTTTTTTACGGCTTATCAACCATTTGCTGGTTATTTAAAGCCAGAAAATATTTTAGAATGTAAGAATCTTTTGGAGATTTTGACTTCACTGATACAAGTCTTAGTAATTAACCCTTAGCCGCGGGAGAAGAGGTGGATTCATACCTTTCCCAATGATATTTGCACGAAAGTAAGTATAACGAATCCGACTGAAATTCGAAATCCGCTCTCCGATTTTCAATTTCGAGGCGTTATCTATTACACCACCCGCACATCCCTGCTTACAGCACCTGGTATTTCCAAGCGGTTATCCATCTAGGTATTGACTATACTCGATGTTGCTTAACTTCGGTGACCGTACGAAAACCGGTGTTTCAGCGTTGTTTCAAACTGAGATTAATCTGGTTACTAAATGAATATTGAAGTAACCGCAGTCAAGTATCCCCGCCCCCGCTTTTTTTTTCAGCTTCGATTCGTTTTTGTAATATGTTCGACCACCTGAAAACTACCAAACTAATCATGAAAACCGTGACTAGTGTGGTGAATTCTTTAGTGCCTCACTTTTAGATTAAACCAAATGTTACTTTTCCTCCAGATCTCAACACCACATCATAGACAGTATCAACGAAAGGGGATTTCTTTTTCTTATCCGCTTTATTATAAGAGACGAAGGGAGAGCTTCGGACGAACGCATGCCGACCCATTTCGCCATGTGTTGGGCAGCCTCTCTAATGAATCTAGCTGCGTGAGGTCTGACGACCCTTCAAAATTCTTGCGACTCTCTGCTGTCTTCGCGCCATTTTAGCTTGATATTCAACACTTAATCAAAGACAATCCAAGAATGTCAGAATTCCACGTCCATGGCGTCTGAGGACCAGTAGTTTGCCATCCTTGATCGGACTCCACATTCTATAATGCAAACTTATTAAACATCTAATCTTTCTCCATCATTGCGGCTGGCAGATGTTAGAAAAAATTATAACGTTGTTCTGGAATTGTCATCAGTGATCAACTGAACTTGCTTTGTTTCAATAAATTTATTTCCTTAAACATATTCAAGATAATGCATTGTTCGGAAAAAGATATAGATCATTGTGGAAATATGTCTTTCAAAATCGTGTCTGTTGCCTTCTTTGCATTTTGCAAATCGACTTCTTCAGTGATCCGAAAATCCTCGCGTGTTAAGGGATTTCTTTAGATTTCGATTGATAACAAAACATATCCTTAGAAAGATTTTGGAAAAATTTTGCACGAATTTAATGACAGATTCTTTGAACATATTCGATCCGTTCCGTTTGGGAACGCTAGTCAATTAGTATGTAATTAGATTCATTGTCATTGAATCTTAGCTCAAGACAAGAAAACAGAAAATGAAAATGACAGATTCTTATCTGTTCAAAACGATTACAAGTGGCTGAAAAATTCATAGACTTTTTCTATGGGGGTGGGGGAAGCGAATGGAAGAATTGCAACCCATTCTTAAAAAAAGGCATCAGGCGTTTTCAATTCAGATTCATTTATCTATTTTAAAAATGGATATCTAAGATATTAGGAGGAGTAACGACTATATCATGTTGAGATACCGGTTACCGTATAGCAAGCTAACTTGGCAGATATCGTAGGTTTTTTTTTTAATTTTAAGGCGACAATTTGGAATATATTGGTGTGTTATTCTAGATCTTGTTAGTTTCCACAGGCAGAAATATTTGTCGAGAGGCAAGGTGTGACCTCAAATTGGACAGGTCAGTGCATGTGTTTTTGGTTTCATTTCTGGTGTATATGTCAGCCGAATATGTTTTGGGTTATGTCTCTAAATGAAACGGGGTAAAATCAAAACATAGGATTTAGTCTTTTAACCCCGACTTTAAACATTGGAAATTTGAGGTACTTTGGCGTGTGAACAGTTTGATGGGCAGAGAATTATATATAAATTCAGCTCGATTTTGACGGGCCGGAACGACAGTAAAATACGAGTCGTCAAACACATGCGCAGGAAGGGACACCCCCCCATATTCACTTGAATTTCTGATTGAACCTCTCTGGACACATAGATCTAGATTCCAAAGTCACTGCTCTCTGATCATTTTGTGTTAATAGATTTCAAATATATCGGATTGTAAATTATTTTATTCACCTTCACTAAATCGTCTATATTTAACCAAACTGGCATTATTATTTCTTCGGTGAGAGCTTGGTCTTATTTCCAATCAGCCCAGTCGTCAAAAAGAAGTTTACCGCGGCTAAAAGAAGAAAGACGAATTTCTTCGTCATTAAGAATCACAACAATTGAAGAACCAAGACTGGACGATCGACGACCTATACTGGTACCAATCTCTAAACCAGTTTGGAAGATGTATAGCTCTTCTTAGATATCTGCGAAGATTGAGATATCGGATCAAGCGGAGTCCGAACTGAGCGGTTGCCCGTCGACAAAAAGCGAGACTAGACCAACGAGGCCTGGGAGACGTGTACGGGAAGAGAGAAGGTTATATCTTCAGCATCCTTCGCTAGAAGAATCTTTCTGTTGGCTCAAGCAGATTCTTCATTTGTGAGGAGATTGTCCAATATTCACTGTCATAGAGGGCGACCTAGATTAGATTAATATCTGACTATATTATTTATAAGTTCAGCTCGATTTTGAGGATACATGGAGACGGACCGGGACGAAAGAGAGAGACCTGACCTGTCGTCAGACACACGCCCAGTTGCACACCCACACGAAGGGACACAATAGTCATTTGAATTTATGATTGAACCTTGATGAACACATAGATCGAGATTCCAGGTCTCCGCCTTCTAATCTTTTTGTGTTAATAGATGCTAAATAAATTCGATTGTATTTTATTCTTCATTAAATCGTCTATATTTGACCAAAACCAGCATTATTATTTCTTCGGTAGGAGTATGACTTTTATTTCCAATCAGCCCAGTCGTCAACAAGAAGTTTACCACGGCTTATTGACTAGAAGAAGAAAGACAACTTTCTTTGTCAGTAAGAATCACAACAATTGTTGAACCAAGACTGGACGATCGACGACTTATACTGGCACCAATCTCTAAACCAGTTTGGAAGATGTATAGCTCTCTTTATATATCTACGAAGATTGAGATATCTGAACAAGCGGAGTCCGAACTGAGCGGCTGCCCGTCGACAGAAAGCGAGACTAGACTAACGAGACCTAGGAGACGTGTACGCGAAGAGATGCGGTTAAAAAAAAAAACTATTATTAGGTTGGTGCAAAAATAATTTCGTTTTCTCACATAGTAACATATATTAGAAAACGAAATTATTTTTGCACCAACCTAATAGAATATATCTTACAGTTACATCCTACAGCAATTCCAACACCAACATAATGAGACCCAGTAGCCAGTCTTGTACCACGCTTAATTTTTGGCGTGTGAACAGTTTGATATAAGAGCGGAGAATTATGTATTAATTCAGTTCGATTTTGAGCACACACAAGAGACGGGCTTGGACGTTAGAGACAGACGATAGTCAGACACACATAGATTCAGCTTCGTTAAATCGTCTATATTTAACCAAAACCGGCTTTATTATTTCTTCAGTTAGAGCTTCTTATCCCATATCTATGCAAATATTGAGATAACGGAACAAGCGGGGCCCGAACTGAGCGGTTGAACGTCGAGAGAAAGCGACACTAGACTAATGGGTCTTAGCAGACGTGTACGAGAAGAGAGGAGGTTATGCCTGTAGGATCACCGAAATTAGGCAACGTCGAGTCTGGTCAGTATCTTGATCGGTGACCGCTCGTGAATACCAGGTGCTATAAGCTTATATATGCAGGTGGTGTAATGCATAATAGCTCTGAATTGTTAATCAGAGAGGCGGTTAGTTTAGTCCAATATTATCCAAAAAATTAAATAGTTTTGTCATCGAGACTTTCATATGCCGGGTATGTATGCCGCTAAACTTGTTTAGAAAAATCTAAACTGACAGCTATATGCGACCGCTTTCTTAGATCTACCAACATAGAGCTGGCCATGAGAAAATCACGAAATCAAATTTAGACCAGTGATCTTCAGAGATGATCCTTTGAAATTGTTGATGACTGTGCTAAAGATGAGCCACAATTATGGTTTAAAGAATGATGGTAGGAACACCAGGCATCTCAAGAAAGTTACTTGATTGCTAAACAACTAAATCCGAAAATAGAGGAATCTTATTGTACAGGAATATGCTCCAGCGTGTTTTGGTTTATTCCTTCAACTACGCGATTCCGTGCTCAGAGAGTTACTGGTAGTCTCGGCACAGGTTAAATGTTAAACTCTAGAATTGGTTAAGTGTTACACGTTTCACAAACAAGAGAAACCAATCTTGTTTTTAGACCTTTTTTTTCTTTCTTTCGGTTTGTCGTAAAAGCTATCCAAAGTTGACTGCTGATTTCGAAATCAGCACTACTGAACCAATCATCTTTTTCTGTCGAGGTTTCTCTTGCCTACCAAATTAGTTCCCTGAACGTAATATTTAGCTAGGATAAAGGCCAGAAAAATTGTGATCTTATCCATTCTTTTTCTCTAAGTGTCATGTCCCTTCAGGACATTGGCAAACTTGAATCTTCCCAATTTCTTGTCCTTTGTAGCAATTAGTAAAATATGACGTTTTGCTGTCTCTATCTTTTACCGAAACTCTGTTCTGTCAACAATTTACACAAGCTTATTAGGTAAATTAATTGAATATTACACTTAAGTTTCTTAGAAATTGCATCAATGTTTAGAAATTGTATCCTGTGCTCTGAAATGACCTCCAATCTCATTCAATAACTGCTGAATTCAGCCTCCCATAGCCTATGTTACAATTAGATATCTTGCGTATTTGTGCCAGCAATTACGTCAACGAGACTTGCCATTTGAAAGTGACCGTAACACAGACACACAAATCTAAATTTCCAATATTAGTTTTATTCCTTTAATGACCTCCATTTGCTTCTAATGACCTCCAAGATTACCCTTACATGGTAAATGTTACAACTAGATAAAAAGTGTGTATTCATGCCAAAAATTGCGTCGATAAATGTTATCGTTTGAACATGATACATAACACGAACACACACAGTCTTTAAACGACAATATTAGAGCCTTCTGTGCTTTTAATAACCACTATATACCTTGTATTATCTCTGGTCTGGCCTATCCTACAGCTAAATATCTCATGGGTATTCGTTCAAATAATGTCGATGAAATTATCACTTTATCGTGATTGTAGAAGGATGCATAGACATAAATCTACAATATTATATTATCTGCTCTTTAATCACCTCTAGTTGCCTCTAATCACTACGAGGTAAACCTCACATGACCTATGCCTCAACTAGATATATTGTGTGTATTTCTGCCGAGAATTACGTAAAAGACACGTATCGTTTGATCGTAGAACCGACACGCGAGCAGATTATCTCATATAAATGGTATTCTGTACTACTTAATGTCCTTTAGTTGCATCAAGTGACTCCAAGTTCGATCTGATATACTGTCACAAGTAGATAAATTGTGAGTATTTGAACCAAACATTGTGATCGTAGCCCGTTCACAGAAACATAAATCTTGCAGCAACATTACGATCCCCTAAAACTGTTGATAAGAAAACTAAAATGCTTATTAAAGTATTTAGTCGACGTAGCAAATGTGGGATGCAGATATTACTTTATATTAGTAAACTTAATGACAAAGTGAAAAAAAAAGACTTCGTCCTAAAGTGTTGTTTACGGTGATGTAATTACACAAGCGCAAGAAGGAGACGGCACACAGAAATTTAAAACTTTGAATTTAAATTTAATTTCTTTAAAAATGTTTTGGGTATATGACGCGTTTGGTGGAGGAGGCGCGTATTCAACACAAAATCGAAAATTGCCCTCTTCACTGCAAGAAGTTCGTTATACCATGTCTTAGTATTTTACAAAAAATTAAAGCCGATTACACAATATTTTAAGCTCAATATTGGTTTATAGTTCGTAGCCATGCAATGAGATGAGGTAACATAAACTGTACATTTGTCTACGGTATATCATTACATTTACACTATTTACATTATTCGGACTATTGTCCTCATCTTTGTCGCCATATTTATTACAACGTTTCGGCCGTTGTACGCTCCGGCCTTCTTCAGGTGGTTTGGAATGTCGAACTGAACCATGTGTCATGTGTCCTCAAGGACACATGACACAGTGGCACAGTGGATAAAGGCATTGGTTAGATCCAGTGACAGGACCCAAAGAGTGTGAGTTCAATACCCGGTTAAGGCAATGGAGAACTTGGAGAGGGGAATTAACAGCAGATAACTGATAACTGACATCCATTAAAAAAATTGCACGTGGAACTAGAACAGTCTACCCCAGTGAGCGAAATAAACGGTTCAGCGGAAACGTTGTAATACATATGGCGACAAAGAATAGGACAATAGTCCGAATAATGTAAATAGTGTACATAATACCTCATCTCAGAAATATAAACAGATACATTACATTATTGTTTCATAATTATAGTGAAATCATTAAGTTTTTTGCCAAAAGCATTTTATTTTTGGTTGTATATTGATATTCGTATTTACAGACTTTGATTTTTTTTTTTTTTTTTTTTTTTTTTTTTTTTTTTTAAGATCATTCTAAATTTCGCTATTGCCCATCAGAATGACTGGAAGTTAGCGATCTAAAAACAACAATGGAAAAGGGAAGTAACAAAGTATAAACGAAGTGGCTCTAGTTTACTCAACTTAGGAAACTTAGCATTGCAGCCAACGTATTCTAAAACGGTGCCAATAACACAGGAGAAAAATGAAAAATACTCAACAAGAAATCGAATATAGCATCAAAATTTATATTATTTTTATTTATTTGTTGTTGATATGACCCGGAAAGGGATATATTTGTTCGAAGTAGCAAAGTTGTTCGCTACTGTAACCGGGTAGGACAATCTAGCAGGTAAGCGTAATGGACTGGTCGTAGTGGTAGGCAATAGGCGAAGACAATTGGCGTCGTCCTGTACCTCCACATCAGTCTGTATTTATGGCTCACACCAGCCAATCATATTACTGTGAGCGGGAAACCAGGTGTATGCATATTCATTACATCAGTTATGTGACTAAATAATAATAATGTTTCCGTAAAACTTGATATTTCATGTACTAAATTCTTAATAAATATAATTACTGCTATTATTTTACGTAAGCATTACGTAGTCCTACATTTACAAGCGCGTATTGCCACAAAATTATGTTGGATACGCCTCTTCTCCGCCGAACGCGTCATATAATTTAACCAATTACATTTAATCTCTCTTTTTTTCTTTTCTTTTCTTTTTTTTTTTTTTTTTTTTTTTTTGACAATGTTTTCATCATTTGTCTTAAATATCTCACATTGTGATAATAGAAGACCTGTCAAGAAAGGTGTTGTATTCAAACTGTAAAAATAACTGCAAAACACTTACCTCTCCCCTTTTATAGGCAGAAGCACACAAATGCATGCTGGGATTTTTTACAAGCAATAAAATACGCTGGTTCTCAGTTTGTCCTGATACAGTCCCGGTCTGTCTTGTCTTGAAATCAGAATCCTACGTTCGCTTGTCGGAACTTGCTTTTGTGTCTTGAAATCAATTCTTAGTTTGCGAACTTTTCTTTTATATTATTTTTTCGCTCTGTTATTTTTTTCTTATTTTTATTGCAAATTTTTTTTTTTTTTTTTTTTTTGCTTGTTGGACAGTTCGGTTACTTATTTTGCATTTGACTATGACTACCCACTGCATGTGTGTAGTAATGGTCAAATGCAAAATAAGTGAAATGTTGCAAGAACGTAGACACAAATTTACAATGGATGATCTCGTAATTAAAACACTTTCGTCTTAGTAAACTGCTTTTTTCTTTTAATTTAAAGTAGCTTTTTTAAATCGAAATAATGGTGATGCAATAATGCAATCAGTGTGTTGTTTTGTAAAACATAACTTTTGTGTTCATATTAGGTTGGTGCAAAAATAATATAATCTTTTATTTAAATTTTTCATGGCTTCTCTTAAGTATTCCTTGTGATAATTATTACAAATGTGAGAGTAAATTTCTTCATGCTTCAGCTTATTATTATTACTATTATTATTGTTGTTGCTATTATTATTGTTATTATTATTTCTATTAATTATTATTACTTCTAATTATTAAGTCTTTTATTCTTTTAGAAGAAATATCTTTTATAAAACAAGTTTGCCAAGTGCTTGATTTTTTTTTCCAGTTTTTAACAGCAGTCTGCCTGCTTGACTCGATTGACTTCAGAACGGCGTTTGATTGATTACTTGGTTTGTATTTTTTACGCATTATCTACCATTTGCAGGTTATTTAAAGCCGGAACATATTTTTGGATTGTAATAATTTCTGGGGATAAGTCATTCGATTTAATCTATGGGTTAAAAAGTAGGATTTGACGAGAAGAGATGGATTCATGTCGTTCTTAAGTGTTTGTCTATCGTCCGGTTCACGCTCCACCCCAGTCTTTTGAACGAGTTGAGGTTTGTCTTTTTTTCTTGTTTAGGATTCGGTTTCCGGTTCCTACTAAAGTATTTTCTTTCCATTTCACTCCCTGTAGTAATCACTTACATCTTAGTGGCATTATCACTTTGTTTGGGATGAATTAATAAGAAAGGTATTTACGCGTAAGTGAATATAACGAATCCAACAGGAATTCGAACTCTGCTCTCCAAAACTCATTCTTATACAATACACCAGCCGCATATCCGAGCTTACAGCATCTGGTATTTCCAGGAGTTTACCAATCTAGGTACTGACGAAACTCGACATTGCTTAACTTCTGTGATTGGACGAGAACCGGTGATTCAACGTGATCCGGCCGTAAGCCAGAACGGCGTTTGAAGCCTAAACCTTGACTCGTTTACGTGTTCATCGAATTTATTAGATCTTACACATGTTCAGGAGTGAGAAATTAATATTACGTATTGAGAAGATTAGCGGCCTGGACTCAATAGTACAGATTCTTTTTTGTTAGGTGTTTTCATTTCAGTTGAGCCAATTGGATATTCAGCTGACAGTCGGCCTAACACAACAAATGACAAAAGAATATTTACAAGGCTTAAATATCATTTGGTTACCTACATTATGTATGAAAGAATGCTTTGATGTTAATAGATGCATGAATATTTACAAAGCATAGGCAAGTCTGCCATAGGGCCAGTAAGAGAGAATTAACTTGTATTTCAGTTATAGAAAGTCTGCAAATCAGCATTTGAAACTTTCAAAGGATCAAAGACCACCGACATTAGTGATAAACACGCGTCTATCAGACGTCTCTCTCCCATTCATATATATATATATATATATATATATATATATATATATATATATATATTGTTTAAATGGTCTAATGGCAAAATTGTTCAATTGTTAGATAAAGCTCTGAACCGTTGTATCTTAGAAATGATTTAAAATATCTTACTAGAATTCTCCGAGGTTTTTTATAATACTGTTGGACTCTACTTTGAGCAATAAGAATATATAATTACTCTCCAAGCTTAACAGAAGTATCATGATGCAATCGACCATAAATAAAAATGACACGTTCATCATTAATTAATCATAGCTTATATATATATATATATATATAATTTAAATAAAAACAGACCACTTTTAGGTTCCATGTAATAAATTATTTCACCACAGCCCTTTTAAATGGACTGCGGATCATCAGACTTTACTTCCAAACCTATATATATATATATATATATATATATATATGTGTGTGTGTGTGTGTAAAATATATGTTATATACTGGACCTATGAACACTAATGGCTATGTCCCAATCCTCATAAATACGCTATTGTAAATGAGGATAATATGCTAAGTAGTCCACTGCTAGCAGTGGTTTACCCTCTTCACGCCGCTGGAGAGTAATGTATTTTATGTTATAAAGATTACCATTTCATTTACAACCTCCATTTCGGTTATTCCTCATTCAGTAACCCGTTTTAGGTTACAAAAATATATATATATTATTATTATTATTATTTCAGGGTCATTTCCCAACTTATTTACGGTGATCTTCGCCTTCTCTAACCTTCTAAATTTCTGTCCTGACGTAACAAGTTGCCTCACACGTTTCACGTACGATTTCATTTTCAAGCCTTTTTTTACTCTCTTTGGATTCTCATACCTGAAACTTCTCTCTCACATGCCAAACGTCTTATGGATTGAGTTAGATCTTTTCTAGAGGAGTAAAAAAAGAGAAAGGCCATCAGAGCAATTTCAGAATCTACGGAGAAAGGTTCAAATTGGTTAAATATTGAAAAATTAGATTAATGGAGTTCCACGACGGAGATCGGACGGCGTTGAGGTGTTGTTTGAGTTTGAAGGGAGAAAAGAAAATAAGATAAAAAAGATAGAAATATAAAAAGTGGTGAGCCAGATCGCTGTTTGAGGGGAGGGTCGTTTTGGGGTTTGTTTTTTTTTTTAATTTTCTTTCACGATGGCGTCGTGGTTTTGCCAGTCCGGGCAGGTGTTTTAGCTGTCCTGCAAGATAAATCGTTTCTCATCATAATTCCTACCATTAGCGAATAAATACGACTGTTTTACACTTTTCTTTTAAGTGAAATAGTGTTTCATACGGTATAAAAACTTTCCCAACGATAAGTAGAAATTACTTACCTGTAATGTCAAGCGGCGTTCGTTGTGAGCGTGTATCCTTCCACGTGTTAGACCTAAGATAGAAAAGACGAGCATTCGGTACGTTCCCTTTTTGTCTTGTAATGGTTGAGACGGAAGTGACATTCGTCGTTTCTCATTGGTCCTTTTCTATTCTATATATAAAATAAAACATGACCGAACAGATTTGATAGAACTTCTCTCCGTCCGAGAAATTTCCGGCATAATTATATATATATGTGTGTGTGTTTTCTGTTTATACGTTATTTTTACAAATACAAATATTTAAGTAAATTCTCTGTTTATAATAAACAGTATTAAGAGTATTTCCCGGACATCCAGGCTTGTATATGTTAATATCGTTTATTATAAGCAGAACGTTTACTTAAATATTTGTATCTATAAAAATAACGTATAAACAGAAAATATATTAAAATAATTGTCGGACGGACTTAGTCCATTTCATAATATGCTGTCATTTCTTTACATTAGATACGCTTCGAACAGATATGATCGTTCGAGATAAATCATGAGAAATTTGTTGTTTAAAAACAGTAATTTGACTTTGCTAACCAGACGCTTCCTCTGTAGCGAAATGGTAGAGCACGGTAGGCCAAATGGCTGTTAATTTTCTTCCTCGATGGCGTCTTGGTTTTATTTCTAATTGACTTTAGATTAATTTAAATTCTCATTTTATATAGTCATATTTAAGGGCTTAAAACATTTGCACGAAGGTTTCTAAAAGAGCCACCCACTAATATTTGTGTAGTTCTTAAAATCTATGTAACCAGTTACATACTATATGTGTGTGTGCTTACACACACACACACACAGTTCTTTGATTTTTTTGTTTATTTCTATATTTTCGGATTAAATCAGGAATTCCATTTTTAAGTCATAGAATTTTTGATGCACTCGACACGATGCGCCTAAAACATTGACTCTGAACTGGATGTATGTGATCTTCTGAATACTTCTTATTTTATCTTATTTCCACTCATACACTTCACATACATATATACACACACACACACACATATATATATATATATATATATATATATATATATATATATATATACCTGAAAGTTTATTTCAAAAACTCATCGAAAGTCTATGCTTCCATTATATGTTAATATTATTATAATTATTATTATACGTCATATTATCAGTACTCTTTTCAGCTGCTATACATGTATTGGGATTTGAGAATATTTGTGGTATTATTTTAAAATAAGTAACAAATCATATGTAGAGTACTATATAATTTTTATGAAACTAACTTTGGAGGACATGGCTGTAAACATTTCTGAAATTTGGATCCTCAAAATATTCCATTAGTAGAATATAACATATATTTGAAAAAAACATGCAAGATATTAAAGAAGTGTTTTTGATATAGCTGAATCATTGAAATTTCCTCAAAAGTTTAACCTTGAAAAGAAAGCCATCCGTATGGGAGATTTCACTCTTGATTATCAAAGACATTGTTGCTCAAATTTTCGCTGTGCTCATTGTATTCAGCATAATTGCTTTCTTTATTAATTTTGCAATTTGTTCTTTAATTCATGCCTGTCGTCAGACATTAATTATCTTAATTAATTAGGATTACAATTAATTTCTTCAAAGTGATTGTCCCGTCAATTATTTTTTAATTGAGGAAACAAGAGAGTTCTGGATGTTGTCAATATTACGAGATAGCTTTAACTTTTCCTGCTTTTTTTCAAAACTAATCATTCGGACAAAAAAGTATATTATAACGCCTTTTAATTAAGACGATCAAAAAGTACATTCAGTTGATAAATTTAAATCTATCCAAACTACATGATCTTTGTTCACACCCAGAATTCTTGGTAGATGTGAAGCGATGTCACTGGGAATATAATAGTCTAGTCATCCTTACTCAGCTTCTCTAAGTGTAGTGCCAACTCAGGAAATTCAAAGCTTACAGTCATATCACACTTAAAACACCCGTCCTAGGTATGACGATAAACTATTAGGTTGGTGTAAAAATAATGACGTAATAATGTCGTTTTTTGACATTAAAAATACGTCAAAAAACGAAATTATTACGTCATTATTTTTGCACCAACCTAATACATCTGCATCCAGGGTAAGACGATAAACTACATCCAGGGTAAGACGATAAACTATGTCCAACAGCAAAGCCTCTGATCAGGAGGCTTTAAGGAACGTGGAGCCACCTCTTAACTGCTGATGTTCCCAGGTCCACCCTGACCTGGGGTGGTAGCACCTGTTAGGGTCCAAGCTATGGGCAAATAGTTAATCCAGAAACTGATGTAAAAAGCATTATGAAAGTGTAAAAATAGGTTTTAGTACCAGAAATACTTTGTAAAAAATTATTATGAAAAATAAATTTTTGAAGGAAAAAAATATTACCAGGAATATATTTTTGAAAAAAAAAAATATTACCAGGAATAGATTTTTGACAAAACAAAATATTACCGGGGAAAAAAGTTGTCGGCATTAAATAACCCATTAAGGTTGATATGCCCTAAAACAAAATAAACCAAACCACTGAAACACCGGTTCTCATACGATCACCGAAGTTAAGCACTGTCGAGCTTAGTTAGTACCTAGATGGATGACAGCTTATTCTTACAGAATATCAGGTACTGTAGTCTTGGATATCCGCCTGGTGTAATGGATAACAACTCTGATTTTGAAATAGGAGAGCCGAGTTCCAATTCAAGTTCTTTATATAAACTTACGCGTAAATACCCTTGGGAAAGGAATGAATCCACCTTTTTCCGCCAGCAATGTGTTAATTAATGGGATTGTATCATTATCATCTCCAAAAATACTTACAATCTAGAAATATTTTCAGTCTTTAAATAACCGATTAAAGTTGATAAAGGATAAAAAAGAATCAGGAAATTCAAACAACCAAGTGTCCTGGGTAAGACGATAAACTACGTCAAACATCAAGGCCTCTGATCAGGAGGTTTTCAGGAGTATGGAACCACCTCTTAACTGCTGGTGCTCCCAGGTCCACCCTGACTCGGGGTGGTAGCACCTGTTAGGGTCCCAGCTATTAGCAAATAGTTAGCCTCCAAACTAGGGTCAAAACACTATGAAAGTGTAAAAATATGTTTTAATACCAGCGATACATTTTTGTAAAAATATTACCGGCAATGAATTTTGGGGGAAACAAATTATTACCAGCAATGAATTTTTTGAAGAAAAAAAAATTATTATAGCAATGAATTTTTTGAAGAAATTAAATAACCCATTCATGTTGGTATGCCGCAAAACAAACGAAACCAAACAGCCAGTGGATATTGAACCCACGGCTCTAGCGAATTGATCTGCGAGACGAGTATGTTAAATATTGCACTGTGGTAATATATATTACCAAAAAAATATCTACGAGAGGTGCTCTCGTATATATTTTTCTTAGCTGATTGTGTGACGCCAAGTAAGGATGTAACTCACCACAGTATAATGAAACAGATTTGAGTAGATATCTAGATTAGAGGAATGCTGGGATTTTTTTCAATGCCACGCCCTTTCAGAACTTACACGATCATGGCTCCCTAGAGATTCCTTTCTCCATTATATGTGAACTACAATAACGTTTTGGGAAAGGTAGTGGAGTAGTTTCCCATTGCCTTCTCCACGGTTTTGAATTCAAAATAGTTTTTCTCCTAGACTGTCTGCTAACCGAGTCTCGAAATTCCATTATGCCTTGCTATTTAATTCATAACTGACGATTTACAAGTAAAGATGGATTCGTGCTTTTTTCCAAAGGCGTAAATGAGTGAAAGTAAGTGCAGTAGACTGAGATATGAACTCGTCAAATCCACTTTCAGTATAAATACCCACTGCACTACAGGCATGTCTCATAAATAAGATACTTCGAGCCAAATTTATGAAAAGAAAGATTATGGTGTGCCAAGCTTTTGAATGGACGGAGATCGTCTGTCTTGGAAATAAGTAGTTTAAATCCTGTTGAAAATTCTTACATGGAATACGAAAGAAATGGCGATGACATGAGAAGTCGTATCCGTGAAGGTTAGAACTGGCGGAACTAGGGAATGTAGCCAGCGATAGAGTAACGAGAGACTTGTAACGTTTCGTCTGTGGGAAAGGGGCTGTAAGTTGGAAAACAGTCCATCACCCACAGGCACGCGGACACGCTTTTGAACTATATCGAGACTGGAAAGTGAAGACTAGGTAGCTCCGGCCCATAGAGCAGTCCTTTATTTTCGACTGATTTTGTTCTTAAGGTAAAGCATAGTAGAAGAAGTCGAGTACTTACTTACTGGAGTGGTTCAGAGAACCGACCTCTTTTGTGGTCTAGCTTGAGCTTAAGTCCCGACAGGTGACAAAGGCATGGGGTTTCCTTCCTAGAAAACCCATTCATCGCGATAGCTGATGGGTCTGCTCAGAGATGATGGGACGGAAACAGTTTATTAGACGTAATGAACTGTCTTGATGTTCTTTTCAATTCTGGAAATGTCTGAAAATTTCGAAATAGAAATCGTGACATTAAATGTATCGCGTGTATTTGGAATTCTTTATAAGTGTGTTATCTATTATTAACTAGGCTCTCGTCGTTTTATGAAATTCAACTCCTCATGACCCAATTTTGTTTTCGTTCAGATAAGGGATGTAACGGTGCTATATGCCATCAAACAAATCCAAGAAATAGTAAACTGTATAGCTGCCTTGTCAACCTCACAGCAGCATATGACCAAATCAATAGAGACTTCCTCTTCACATCCATAAGAAAACCGCCTTCCAAGCTCCGAATCCACTGAATGCATCGATCTAATAGAGGAACTGTATCGATCTACAAAATTCTTACATATCTGGTGATGACTCCAATACGGAAGCATTTCAGACTTCATCAGGAGAACAAGGACAAAATGAGAGCGCCAGTCGATTTAATCTCTTCCTAGACTATGCACTGCGGGCTTACAATCACAGATATGATAAGATGGGCAATGACCATATATGCATTCCATATCACATCCAGAACGAATCTATCAATAAGACAACGATCCTGCTTTCACTCTCAAAGCCAATGTAGTAATAATTATGGGAGAGGGTCTATTCTGATTCCATAGGTGTTGAAAAGGAATGATCTTTAACAGGAAATCAATATCCTCTATCAAGTTTTCCAAGAAATGAGATTCAGGATAAACCTTTCCAAAACACAAACTATGATCTGGAATTGGAATGAAAGCAGTGATGACACCTACCCTGAATTCATTATAAAAATATATTATGTGGAATTACTTCAGATAACTCGGCGTAGGGTTCAGCTATAACCAACTAAGTATAGAAATTGAACATAGAATAGCCTATGATATAATTTCTCGCAACACCGCAAATTGCTACGAAGCCAAAACAACATGAAAACTCGTCATGTTCTTAAATAGCCTCGTCAGATCAAGAATTTCATATGGATGTCATGTATACCGCCAAACCCATTCTGAAATATGTAATATGTCAGCTGTATGCAACCGCTTCCTAAGATCAATGGTGAACAAAGGATTTGAGCGTGTGAAGTCTGAAGGTCTTGGCAAGAAATCACTCTTCTTTGAACGCTGTTTAATGGCGCTAGAGAATCACAAAGAACTGCACCAAATAACAGAAACTACATCACTTGAGAACAGCAGCAGCAACAACCAAAATGGATAGCACATGTAACTCGAATGAACAATAATGATGTAATCAAGATGTTGACATTCCACACCTCTTCAATGTTAAGAAGGAAACATAAAAGATACTGGACTTAAGAAATCTGTTTTCCTGAAAAGGAGTTTAAATAGGAGGATTTATTAATTTCGATCGAAAACAGTACTGGCTGCTCAGCCAATATATGGCAAAATGTTACCTTATAGGGAAACGGCTAATATTACCATTACTATTTCAGAATTCTTTATAAGTATAATTTAACTAATTTGAAATTCTTTATAAGTATATGTTATCCATTTTGTAATTCTTTATAAGTATGTTTTATCTAGTCTGGAATTCTTCATAAGTATAAGTTATCTAGTTCGGAATTTACTATAAGTACCTATTAAAGAATCGTTATAAAAAAGTAATTTTTCTTTTCATCATTTTAGGCGATTGAAATGTACAACACCACATTCAAGTTATTTTTTTGCAATTTCAGTTTCAAGCTTAGAAACAATATTTTGCAGGCATTTAAGACTTTGATGTGTTGTTAAGTGTGACGGTGAAGTCAAACCATTGATTGCCATTGGGAAACTATATCTTCTGTCCGCAGCTATGGGTTAAATAAAAGGATAGCCTGGACTCTCCAGTCTTGTTTGCCAGCCAACCTAAGAGAAGAAAAATTCTGGCTTCGAAACAGTAAAGTAGGCAACGGCAAACAATTCCATCTTTTCCTAAAAGGCTAGATTTCACAGATAATAAATGAAAGGGACCCATGGAGAACCATGATCATCATTGTCTTGAAGAGACAGTTTTTAAAAAAAAAATCTTTTTCTTTTTCCGTATAAAATAACTCGCCTTGCCTACTACAAATCAAACCTAGTCTTTTCAGAAAACTATATTCAACCTTTGTCCAGTCATTCTTCGACAGCTACTGGTACCATACAACCGATTACTATCTGCTGAATGGTCGGCCAATCGGTGACTAAACCGGTTCCCCAACCAGGCTTAAAAATAAGACCAATCAAAATATTAAAGGTTATTTAGCACATTGGAATAGATTGGTCCCCGTATCTATGCATGCAGCCAAGTGCGTTGATGGGACAGCATCGATGGGAAAGGTATTCCACGAATGAAAGCTGCGGCCAGGGCGGTGACCGAGGCGAGCCTTCAAGTCTGCTACGTTGATTGATTCGTTTTTTACCGTTTATCGACCCATCTGCACTTTATTTAAAGCCAAAAAAATATTTTTAGATTGTAAGATTTGTATTTTGTAGATAATAATAACTTAGTGATAGGCGTCTTAATAATTAACCCATAACTGGGGGAGAAGAGGTGGATTGATACCTTTTGCCAACAGTATTTGCGCGTAAGTAATTATAACAAAATAATTGCTAGTCGTTATCTATAACACCACCAGTACATCCAAGCTTATAGCATCTGATATTACTAAGCGGTCACCCATCTAGGTACTGACCAGGCTCGACGTTGCTTAACTTTGGTGACTGTACGTGAACTGGTGCTTCAACCTGATGTAGCCGTAAGCCAAATTCCAAGCAGATTATAGCAGCCTCTTATTTATTTGCTAAGTTTGCAGCAGAGCAACGGAAGTCAACGAAACAACCTGTCAGCAGCAAGTTTAGAGACTGGATTAAAAAAAAAAACTCGTCATAAACATTTCAAGGAACATAGGAAAACTTAAGACAGATAATTTTGAATATACTTAACGGAAAAGAACACGCAACTGAACCAACTTTCTCTCTATGATATGATGTCAACTTACCTGCTTCAACTTTAATTCCACAAGTCTGTACCAACAACAGGACAAACAACATTCAATTGGCAACTCCTTTCATTCAATAACTAGAGTTCCTACTACTACGTTGGTCTTTCAAAACCCGAACTGCTGAACAAAATTTGACACAATTTCATGAACTTCAATGACACATTACATTCTCTACCTTTATAGCAAAGATCAAACTTTAGTACTTAAATCTTCCAATGATTTTCATGTCAAACTCAATAAATGATTCCAAACATGTTAGACAGCTGAGAGATTGCTCATCATAGGAGTTCACGAATTTTCCCACATATTCTGATATTTAGGTGCTATTCAAAAGAAGGTGCCTCAGCCACTTCTTAATGAGAAAATGTAATTTTGCATATTAATCGGTGACTCAACCTGAGCTCACATTTTAGTAATGAGATGTTCTGTTGTTATGATAACAGAAATAAGTTAAATTGCATGGTGTTACCATAAAAACGGAACATCTCATGAATATCATCATGCCGGGCAGATTATTACACTTTCTAGTTCCTGTTTTGTATTAGCTTGCTTGTTTTCAGTGACTTTCTTTCTTAGTTTTATATATATATATATATATATATATATATATATATATATATATATAAGGGAACATAGACGTCAACACTTACAGGCGACAGTCTGTTTCATGCTAGATGCAATCGTCAGGCCACGAGTGCTGTTATTATTACCCATCCATAACAGAACGCATGTCAGATAAGGCCATCAACTTAGCTCAGGAACAAATAATAAAAAAAGCGAAATCGGCATCATTATGCACTCCCGTAAATCATAACTATTTCACAATGAAGAAGCATGGATAAAGAAAGATGGGATATTTGACACTACAATGGGAAGCTTTGACGGTGCATGACATGCGAAATATAGGTATTTACTTACTACACGAACTAAGCAAAATAATAGATAGAAATGACACAGGACTCTACGGGGACGATAGTCTTATAATCTTAAGAAACTGTAACAAGCAAAATACAGACAAAACCAGAAAAGCAATAATAAAGATTTTAAAAAAATAACGGATTCGACATAGATATAAAAAAAAATAACCTAAACGAAGTAGATTTTCGAGATGTTACCTTCAACCTAAGAAAAGGCACATATAAACCATACAGAAAACCCAATGATAAACCACTCTCTATATACACACATCTTCCAACCACCAGCCTTCTATAATCAAACAGATACCAAAATCGATTAACCGCAGGCTTTCCGACAATTCCTCCAATGAATCCATATTTACCAAAGCTAAGAAAGACTATGAAACAGCCCTAAAAGATAGCGGATTCCCAGAAACACTCACATACCACAGAACACAAAAAAAGGCCAACAGGAAAAGAAATATCATATGGTTCAACCCACCGTACAGCAAAAACGTAAAAACAAACGTAGGAAAAATATTCTTCAAACTCTTACACAAACACTTCCCGAAATCAAGCACCCTACACAAAATATTCAACAAAAACACAGTAAAAATCAGCTACAATTGCACCGAGAACATGGCACAAATAATAAAAAAGTACAACAGGAAAATTATCAACAAACCACACGAACAAATTGAACCCACGTGCAACTGCAGAATAAAGAATGAATGTCCCTTAAACGGTAATTGTTTACAAAACAACGTAATATACCAAGCCACAATAAAATCACCAGATAATGAAGAAAAAGTATGCACAGGAGTAACTGAAGGACCCAGGAAACAAAGAAATTATGCACACAAAAGATCTTTCACAAATAATAAATATGCGAACAGCACAATGCTTTCTAAGTATGTCTGGGAAATTAAAAATAAAACGCACATCACACCAAAAATATCTTGGAAAATAAGGAAAAGAACATCAGCCTATAACAACCAATCAAAAACTTGCAAACTTTGCTTGGAAGAAAAATAGCTATCATTATCTTCCCAGGCCAAAATGAATTATTAAATAAGATCCGAGCTCATCTCAAAATGCAGACATGAAAACAAATTTTTACCACGTTTCTTAAAAATCGGAAACGGAAAAAATAAAATAAAAATAAATAAACAAAATGACAATAAAATAAGCAAAATAAATTAACCCAAACAAATTACCAAATCACACCTGTTAGAATAGACGAAAAAGAATAAAAAATAAGGAAAAAATCAATGAACCCAAATAAAGTAAACAAATTAGCAAACCATTATGACCAAAATATTAGACTATAAAAATCAAACCAAAAATCGGACGAAAAAAAATAGCTATAACTGTTATATAACAATAAAAAAAAATCCTACGTTACTTGAAAATCGAAAACCAAAAAGAGAAAATATACAGTATAACAAATAAATAATAAGTAAAATAAATTGACCTAAATTCATCCAAATAAACTAACAAACTGATCCCTATAAACTAACGGTTAGAAAAACAAAGATAATCTAAATAAATACCTGAAGTAATAAACAAACTAAAAACTGTTCCCGCCAAAATAATAGTTAGAATAACCTACAACAATCAACCCCAAAATTGAATAAATAGATTTAATTATCTTCCTAAACCAAACCAAAACTATTAAATAAGCGATATAAACAAATTTTTACTACGTTAATAAAAACACCGATTAAAATATATAAATAAGAAATAAAAATGAATAAAAACAAGCAAAATAATTTAACCCAAATAAATAAATAATCAAATAAACCATTTCCGGTAAAATAACCGCCAAAATAGACTACCTTCAATGCACCACTGACCCGTATATATAAAAAGCCGAGAAAAATAACAGCACTCGTGGCCGGACGATTGCATCTAGCATGAAACAGACTGTCGCCTCTAAGTGTTGACTTCTATGTTCACTTTTATATTTACACACGCTCTCTCTGATATTGAACACTTTATCCCATAAATATAGCACATCTTAAGATTATATTTCTTCACACACACACACACACACACACACACACACATATATATATATATATATATATATATATATATATATATATATATATATATATATGCACACACACATGAAAATAGATATATTTTCTAGTTAAAATTTCCTACATAGAAAAAATATAGACAACGCCTATATTAGTTGAACCTCCTCATAATTATTCTTCGAAATATAGTTTAAGTTAAATTATGTGTTTGTGAGATTTATCTGAATTTGTTCGACATGCAAATTTGGTTGGGCCCGAGAATTTTAGCATGCAAAGCATGTGTGTTGAAATTAGCATTCAATTTAATTAATCTGATAATTAATTTATTCAAGCAGTCTAACGCCGAATTTGCAAAATACCTGTAGCTTTATTTAATAATTTCGATCACTGTCTGCTTTTTTAACTTTGCATATTAATAGTTAGTATTCATTTATTTTAAGTGTTTCCTAAGAATTGGATAGACTCTATTTTCACTAAGGAAGAATTTAGTCAAAATAGTATCTACCCACTATTATTTAGTTCAGTCCCAGGTTATATCTATCACTCTTTCCTTTCAGTATCTATGTCCGAGAAAACACACACACACACACACACACACACACACACACACACACACTGTCATGAATACATACATATAAAAGGTGTATTTCGACAGCAAGAATTCTTTCAAACGTGTTTTGTTAAATAATACAAGATCTACAGAGGAACGAAAACATCATCATACTACCGGCTGACAAAGGTAATGCGACTGTAGTGATGGACAAATCAGAGTATACAAGAAAACTGGAAGACCTCATTAGCAGTGGTAGCTACAGCAAAGTGAAAAAGGATCCTACTATGCAAACGGAACACAAACTGTCACAGATCCTAATCAAGAACAAGGATCACTTCGCAACCAAGACGTATAGGCAGTTATCGCAGCGTTACACCAAGCTACCTCACATATACAGTCTCCCTAAGATTCACAAAGACGGTATTCCGCTCAGACCGATTGTTAGTTGCCAAGGCTCTGTGTGCCACCCTC
>OZ010584.1:72363638-72378638 GCA_963932145.1 Acanthosepion lycidas | reverse complement strand
AAGGTAATAAATTATGTGTCTTCAATTGAATCAATCGTGGGCGGTGGTTTTGGGAAATTCAACAAGAGAACAATAAAATATAGAATTTTCCCGATTGTCTTTCCAACTGAATCAAATTCCCCCTAATAATCTTTTTCTTCTACTTCTTTTTCTTCTTTCTTTCTTCTTTATTTTTCTTCTTCTTTCTTTCTTTATTTTTCTTCTTCTTTCTTCTTTATTTTTCTTCTTCTTTCTTCTTTATTTTTCTTCTTCTTTCTTCTTTATTTTTCTTCTTCTTTCTTCTTTATTTTTCTTCTTCTTTCTTCTTTATTTTTCTTCTTTATTTTTCTTTCTTCTTCTTTCTTTCTTCTTTATTTTTCTTTCTTTCTTTCTTCTTTATTTTTCTTTCTTTCTTTCTTCTTTATTTTTCTTTCTTTCTTTCTTTCTTCTTTATTTTTCTTTCTTTCTTTCTTTCTTCTTTCTTTTTCTTTCTTTCTTTCTTCTTTATTTTTCTTTCTTTCTTTCTTTCTTCTTTATTTTTCTTTCTTTCTTTCTTTCTTCTTTATTTTTCTTTCTTTCTTTCTTTCTTCTTTATTTTTCTTTCTTTCTTTCTTTCTTCTTTATTTTTCTTTCTTTCTTTCTTTCTTCTTTATTTTTCTTTCTTTCTTTCTTTCTTCTTTATTTTTCTTTCTTTCTTTCTTTCTTCTTTATTTTTCTTTCTTTCTTTCTTTCTTCTTTATTTTTCTTTCTTTCTTTCTTCTTTATTTTTCTTTCTTTCTTTCTTCTTTATTTTTCTTTCTTTCTTTCTTTCTTCTTTATTTTTCTTTCTTTCTTTCTTCTTTATTTTTCTTTCTTTCTTCTTTATTTTTCTTTCTTTCTTCTTTATTTTTCTTTCTTTCTTCTTTATTTTTCTTTCTTTCTTCTTTATTTTTCTTTCTTTCTTTCTTCTTTATTTTTCTTTCTTTCTTTCTTCTTTATTTTTCTTTCTTTCTTTCTTCTTTATTTTTCTTTCTTTCTTTCTTCTTTATTTTTCTTTCTTTCTTTCTTCTTTATTTTTCTTTCTTTCTTTCTTCTTTATTTTTCTTTCTTTCTTTCTTTCTTCTTTATTTTTCTTTCTTTCTTTCTTTCTTCTTTATTTTTCTTTCTTTCTTTCTTTCTTCTTTATTTTTCTTTCTTTCTTTCTTTCTTCTTTATTTTTCTTTCTTTCTTTCTTTCTTCTTTATTTTTCTTTCTTTCTTTCTTTCTTCTTTATTTTTCTTTCTTTCTTTCTTTCTTCTTTATTTTTCTTTCTTTCTTTCTTTCTTCTTTATTTTTCTTTCTCTCTTTCTTCTTTATTTTTCTTTCTCTCTTTCTTCTTTATTTTTCTTTCTCTCTTTCTTCTTTATTTTTCTTTCTCTCTTTCTTCTTTATTTTTCTTTCTCTCTTTCTTCTTTATTTTTCTTTCTCTCTTTCTTCTTTATTTTTCTTTCTCTCTTTCTTCTTTATTTTTCTTTCTCTCTTTCTTCTTTATTTTTCTTTCTCTCTTTCTTCTTTATTTTTCTTTCTCTCTTTCTTCTTTCTCTTACATGTTTACATGTTTTCTTCTTTCTTTCTTTATTTTCTTTCTTCATTATTTTCTTCTTTCTTTCTTCTTCTTTATTTTCTTCTTTCTTTCTTCTTTTTCTTTCTTCTTCTTTTTCTTTCTTCTTTCTTCTTTTTCTTTCTTCTTTTTTCTTTTTCTTTCCTCTTTTTTCTTTTTCTTTCTTTCTTTTTCTTTAATTTTCTTTCTTTTTCTTTAATTTTCTTTCTTTTTCTTTAATTTTCTTTCTTTTTCTTTAATTTTCTTTCTTTTTCTTTAATTTTCTTTCTTTCTTTATTTTTCTTTCTTTCTTCTTTCTCTCTCTCCCTCTCTCTCTCTCTCTCTTTCTTTCTTTCTTTCTCTTTCTTTCTTTCTCTTACATGTTTAACATTTATCTCTCGCCTTCACGCTTGTATTCTCCATTTTTGAATTAATACCTTCCCTTTTATATAATAGACTGTCTCATCGTCTTCGACATATGCAGACCAACAACTCGTTTCTTAGAACCGATCATTCAGATTACCCAAACATTTTCGGTTATTATGGTGAAGGCTTGTTCAGAACTTCAAAAGAACTGAATACAGTGAAGTGGAGGAAAGAGTGTGCCACAATGTCTTCAAATGCCCTCCACTCAGGTTTGTAAGTCAGACATACTTCTAAACTGGTTACCAACAAAGGCTAAAAAGCCCAGTCGACCCTATTATTTAAGACATAATTAGAAGGTGAAGATATGAATTCATACCTCAGCCAAGTGTATTTGCACATGCGTGAAAGTAACGAACTCTACTGGAATTAGAACTCCGCTCTTCGATTTCTCATTCCGAGTCGCTATACATTACACCACACACACACACATATATATATATATATATATATATACGCACGCGCGTGTGCACAGAAAAGGAGAAAGAGGATGCGATGGGTAAATTGTCATTTTATATTTTTATAATTTTATTTTTATTTCACGTATGCACATTGTTTGTTTTCCATTTTGTATAGTATAGTAGGGTCAGTTGGGCACTGTCTGTGAGAAAAAGAGCACCATGCGCCAGAAATGTGGAAGCAGCATGCTGTATTGCTTGACAGAACCTCTAATATGAACATTTCATAGTGTTTTGGTGTCAATCTGAAGATAGTGTAGAGGATACGGAAAGTGTTGGATGCATCGATGAAGGGGCGGCAGCTCGAAAATCCTACTCTGATCGTTCTGATGAGAAAAGAACTCCTCAACGCCGAGGTACACATCAAGTGCCTTGGGGAGGTAGTGCTGCCCTAGATCTTCTGGAAGACCCTATGTTTGGAAACAGGTCTCAGCACCATACCACACAAGAATCCAGTTATGGCTGTCAGGCAATTTCTGCGAGCACATCGCCAACTTATATCTGGCCGCCTAACTCCAGAGACTGTATTCCCCCTTGATTTTCATGTGTAGGGGCGCAGTTGAGCGAGAGACGAACGAAACTCCTTTTAACACACAAGATGAACTGAAGGCAAGGATTATGGCAGCATTCACCGACTTAAAAAGGAGACCATCCAGAAATGATGCAGGAGATTCCGAAGTCATCTGGATGCCGTGGTTGAAGCTAATCGCTAATTAATTAAATAAATTTACTCTTTAGTATTTCCAGATATTTTTGTGTAATTTTGGTAAATATATCTATTAAAATGAGATGACTGTTAATTTCATTTTTGCGCTATTTAGACAACAATTTAACCATCGCACTCTGCATATATATATATATATATATATATATATATATATATATATATATATATATGCACACTATCCAGTAGATAAAATCAAAAACAAACAAAGCGCATGCGCGAAATTAAAAAAAAAATATATGGCGATAATTTACCCATCACGCCCTCTGTGTGTGTGTGTGTGTGTGTGTGTGTGTGTATATATATATATATATATATATATATGTGTGTGTGCGTGCGTGTGTGTGTGTGTATATATATATATATATATATATGTGTGTGTGTGCGCGTGCGTGTGTATATATATATATATATATGTGTGTGTGTGTGCGTGTGTATATATATATATATATATATCCTGTCTCATAATTTTATGTTGCATACACACTTCTTAAACTAAAGAAAATATGGACAAGGGTAGAATATATTATAATATATGTATATAATACTAAAGTATATGACATCACACACACACGCATACTTTACCCTTTTTCTCTCATCCTGTCCCCCTCCCCGCTCTCCCGTCTATTGCATTAGATAAATAGGTAAATAGATAGATATTAGATAGATATTTGGTAAATAGATATTAAGATATATATTAAGCTAGATATTAGATAGGTAGATAGATAAATAGATATCAAGATATATATATTAAGCTAGATATTAGGTAGATAGATAATTAGGTGAGATCGATATTAACATATACAGATAGACAGATATAGATATATTACTTCTCATTCTAAATTTCATTATTTAGTCTCTGACTCTCTTTTCTAATTTTCCTTTCGTTATCCTCCATCCTCCGACAATGCCATCTTTCTCGTCACTCACTTTATCTTTTTAACGCTTACTTTTCGGGAACACTTTTTTTTCTCTTATTTTTACTCTTCATTATTTTTTACTAGGACTTCTTCTCTTGCTTGTTCATATCCGTTCTGTTTTTTGTTTTGTTTTTTGTTTTGTTTTGTTTGTTTTTTGTTTTGTTTGTTTTTTGTTTTGTTTTGTTTGTTTTTTGTTTTGTTTTGTTTGTTTTTTGTTTTGTTTTGTTTGTTTTTTGTTTTGTTTTGTTTGTTTTTTGTTTTGTTTTGTTTGTTTTTTGTTTTGTTTGTTTTTCGCCCTCATCATGATCAACTTATTTCTCCTTCCACTTTTTGATTTTCTCTCTTCGTTTTCCTCCTATTCGCCGCATTCGCATTAAATCTACTCCTGTCATCATCTCTGCCTTTCTTTACTCCTGTTTCTCTTCCTTTCCATAATCAACGATTTCTTCTTCCTTTTTCTTATCACACCGATGCAATCGTTCAGTGTGCGCTACCATTCGTCTTGTCCACACTTTATCTCCCTCCTAAACTAGAAGTTCCGCGCTACTGTTTTGCACATCATCTCTGCATTGAAAAGAGCGTATTTTGGAGCAACCTGTTGCTTCGCATTTACTCAGTAGTCCGCCTGTTCTCCAGACATGAGACAGAGAGCTTCAACGCTAGTTGAGCTTGAAAGACGGCGTCGGTGTTATTTAATATACAGTAAATTATAATTAAATAAATTCGAAACAAACTTAAATGCGTTTGTACATGTATTTCCCCATATATATATATATATATATATATATATATATATATATATATATATATATCTGTACACACATATCCATACATACATACATATACACACACACACACACACACACACACACATATATATAATTTTGTATTTGGGCACAAATCCTTTATTTTATACAAGTTTCATTGAAATTGAACGAGGCACTGCGATATAGCTTTTTATTATATTTTACTTGAATGCGTTCAACAATATATATATATATATATATATATATATATATATATATAAGCAGCAAATCTGAAACATATTCGACTTGTAAAAGAACTGTTTGGTAATACCGCCACATTTTAGGAAGTGGGTTTGACTTTATATATATATATATATAATGTCGTAACTCGTATACATTAATTTTGTATTGTTATATAATCATATTCATATGCGTGTGTGTGTACATAGATATGCATATCTATATAAATTTAACATCAACGCATTGGCATACATGTGCATATATATATATATATATATATATATATATACACACACACATACACATATGAAAAAGTCATAACTCGTTGTTGAATTCAGTACCCACTTATATTTACACAGGCTCTGTCCCTGATATTGAGCTCTCTTACCCATATAGTCTACTTAAAAACCATATATTTTTAATATATATATATATATATATAATACCAATTTGGAACAGGTAGGGATTATTCCAAAGAGGACTTTAATACAACGAGCGCTCACTGTAAGTTACAGAGCAATATAGAATGATAGATTAAGAAAACACCTTAAAAATCCATATCGGCTTTAATTTATTTCATGAATATTGATATAGTCTTCTCTTCCGACCGAATATTTTTAAGAATCATATACATATATATATATATATATATATATATATATATATATATATATATATATGCGTGTGTGAGTTAGTGTATAAAACTCTGTCACGCTATGTTAATTCATTTCTTAATGATTATTTTAAAATGCACGTGACAACGGAGAAGCCGAGTGGGATAAATAATACAGAGAAATACTTTCGTTATAAATCTATACATACACACGTGTGTGTGTGTGTGTATATATATATATATATATATATATATATATATATATGGGGGTTGCGTGCGGCTGTTGGGACGCGGAATTGTTCACATATAGAGTTCGAGATAATAATAATATATGCAAATGACAGTGATGAAAACACTGCATGGTCTCATGTTCTTAGGTAGTTGCTTCTGTTTAATAAATGTAAAGGTCTTCGTATAGATTGAAAGCGAGGGAGGAAAATCAAAGTCTTTAATAATATTTGTTTGTTGTTCATGCAAGAGAATTGTATGCTTTTCCATATAATCATGTGATATCGGTTGTAAAAAAAGAAAAAAGAAATATGCGACATGTAGATTTTGTCCTTTTGAATGTGATACAACATTTGGGAATTTGCAGAGAGGCTTAGTCAAAAAATATGTAAAATTCGTAAATCAAGAAACTGGTTAGGAATAGAATGAGAAAATAAACGAAAGAATAAAGGTTTAAACAAATGGGAGAATTGGGGCCAATGAAAACATTTGCCGAAATAAAAGAATTAAAACAGTAAGAAGAAATATTTTGTACTATTTCTATATGGACGATTTAATAGGAAGATAATGAAAGAAAAATATTAGGTTGGTGCAAAAATAATTTCGTTTTCTAACATATGTTACTATGTCAGAAAACGAAATTATTTTTGCACCAACCTAATAGAAATGAAGAAAAAGAAAAAAAATGGTAGGAGAAAGGGAAATAGAATGATAAAAACAAGCGATGAGCACGAAAGGGGGGAGGGTAAAGAAATGGAAGGATAAATAAAGAGAAAGAAAATAAAAAAAGTGTAAGGGAGAGGAACGAAGGAGAAAAGGAAAGGAAAAAAGGAAAAAGAAATGAATAGAAAACAAATGGAATGGAGAAAAAGAAAGAAATGGAAGGAAAATGAATGGAAAAGAGAGAAAGAAAAAAGAGACAGAAAGGGAAAATAAATGAAAATGAATAAAAGATAAACGGAAGGAAAAAGAGAGAGAGAGAGAAAGGAAAAGAGAAAATGAATAAAAGATAAACGGAAGGAAAAAGAAAGAGAGAGAGAGAAAGAAAAAGAGAAAATGAATAAAAGATAAACGGAAGGAAAAAAAGAGAGAGAAAGAGAAAGGAAAAGAGAAAATGAATAAAAGATAAACGGAAGGAAAAAGAGAGAGAGAGAGAAAGAAAAAGAGAAAATGAATAAAAGATAAACGGAAGGAAAAAGAGAGAGAGAGAGAAAGAAAAAGAGAAAATGAATAAAAGATAAACGGAAGGAAAAAGAGAAAGAAAAAGAGAAAATGAATAAAAGATAAACGGAAGGAAAAAGAGAGAGAGAAAGAAAAAGAGAAAATGAATAAAAGATAAACGGAAGGAAAAAAAGAGAGAGAAAGAGAAAATGAATAAAAGATAAACGGAAGGAAAAAGAGAGTGAGAAAGAAAAAGAGAAAATGAATAAAAGATAAACGGAAGGAAAAAGAGAGAGAGAGAAAGAAAAAGAGAAAATGAATAAAAGATAAACGGAAGGAAAAAGAGAGAGAGAAAGAAAAAGAGAAAATGAATAAAAGATAAACGGAAGGAAAAAGAGAGAGAGAAAGAAAAAGAGAAAATGAATAAAAGATAAACGGAAGGAAAAAAAGAGAGAGAAAGAGAAAATGAATAAAAGATAAACGGAAAGAAAAGGAGAGAGAGAAAGGAAAAGAGAAAACGAAGAAAAAGAACTGGAAGGGGACAGAAAAGGAAAGAAAAAATGTGAATAATAAGAAATGGAAAAGAAAACTAAGAAAAAGAAAAGGAAGTCAAAAGAAAATGAAGGAAAAGGGGAATGTATGAGGAAAGGAAAAAGAATTAAAAAACGCAAGGGAAAAAGGGAAAAAAAAAGAAAGACAGAAAAGAAAAGGAAAATAAAGCGGGAAAGGGAAGTAAAAGGAGAAGAAAAATGTTTAAAAAAAAAGAACGAACAAGAAAATGAAAAAAAGGAGTAAAATAAATTAAAAACGAGATGAAATTAAAATTCAGTCATGGAAGGAAGAAATTAGAAACTTAAAAAAAAATGTACTATTATTAAATTAAAACAATGTTTTTGTTTGTTTAAAAAAAGTAAGAATAAACAGTAAAGAAATCATTAATTTAAAAAAATAACGGAAACTGAATAAAAAATGAGATCATCGTCAATTTCGTGACTGAGGTAATCACCTATTTCTTCACAAATGCCAGAGGCCGTATTTAAAACTCGGGCACAGGCTGATTTTCAAGGTAGGCAGACCTCGGCAAACAAAAAGGAATGGCGCTTCACTCGACCCACATTTTGCCTTGAAACATACAAAGTTATGATTAAGAAATATTCTTAAAAATAGAAGAATTTTATTAAACATGTTAAATAAGAAATATTTTTTTTGAAAGGATAAATGTTGAAAAATAATTTTGAAAAGCTGAAAAAATCTCGGCCTTATGCCAGTTTAAGCTAAGTATACTAAATAGTTATACAAGAAAGGTTTGTTTATTTATTAATGAAAGAAAAGAAAGGAAGGTTGAATGATTACATTTCATCTACTGACGAAACAATCAGTATTTATTAGCATAATTAATTTGTTTTATTTGTTCATAGCTGTCTCCTATGTGGAACGATCGATTTTCCAGTAGCAGGGGTGACAGGTGTGTAAAATGGGTGATGATCAGAAAGAAAAGTGGAAGGGTTGACGTCACCATACCTTCCTCTCTTTATACCACTATCCTATTGGCTAATATCTAATGTGACGTTTCGATTACTGCCATAAAACCTCTCCAGATTTTTCTCCTTCACACACACACACACACACACATATGTATGTAAGACAGACAGAGTTTGACTTGTGTTACAATGGTTAGTAAGTTGTGCTTTCAGACCATTATTACTGAGCATTTAGTTCGGTTCTACCTGGGTGCTCCATATTTGTGGCCTTGTGTAAAACTTAAACAAGCTTACATTATGTATGTGTCTGTGTGCGTAGAGAGTGACGAATACATACACACACACACACACACACACACACACACATATATATATATATATATATAGGCTTCGGGTTTGAAAATTGCTCGGCCCGATACGCTTCCCAAAATTTGATCAAACGTACAAACAGTAGAATTTATGAGGTGAAGATAGGTTTATTGGTCTGACTGCGAACTTTTCACCCCCCCCTCTCTCTCTCTCTCTCTCTCTTATATATATATATATTCGAGTGTGTGGGTGTATTCACAAATACTCTTTGTCACTATGCTTACCTCCCTTTCTTCTTCAAGCTTGTGTTCACACCTGCTAGAACGTCGGATCAAAGGGAATGTTAAACAAAGTTTAGCACAAGGCCAAATGAAGAATTGTAAAACTAGTAACTATTTATCCAACTATTGATGTATCTACTATTTATAAAATGCTCATTCTTTGTCTCCAATACTGACCACTCGTACTGGGGTGGGAGATATATGCATCTGTTTGAATCACGAGACAGTCCCAGCTAACAGTGCACTCGCCCTTCCGTAAAGGCTTAGCTTTTTTTAGGTTATACGAGAAATGAGAACTCTAAGCAGACTTTGATTGAATAAATAAATAAAAGCGGCCGATGAGAAGGAATAGGGATAAATGTAAGAGTTAAACTAAGAGTGGTACAAGGCCAATTAACGAGAGTGATAGGAAGGTAAAGAAAATTACGTTGCGGAAATGTTCTTAATGGAGCGGCTAAGCCAAACTTGAAAAATTGTTCTACTTTGACTTCTGATAGTTGTAGCTGAGACTCAACTGACTGACCAACATAGACACCTCCACACACACACACGCATGCGCGCGTCTGTGTGTTGACAGAAACAAATATGGAAACATGTATACGGACAGGTATATAAATATATAGATATGAACAGAATTTTTTTACAGTGCGGTTCACTCTGCACAAGGCCTGAAGGCCACTCGCGGTAGAGGGTTAAGTTAAAGGGTAGTTTAAATGGATATGAAGGTAAGATAACGGTTAATTCTAGACTTGAACAGGTTAGGGATTGAAGTAATCGGGGAAGCACCCTCCTCGGAGTCTGTTCCACGGGACAGAAGTTCACGAGAAGAGCTTCTTGAGTGGAACTTACTTCTCACCGTTGGAATACGGGGGGAATGTGGGAGATTTGCGACAATGTAAGTGGCATGGCGAGTCCTAGCCAAGACGGTTAGACCTGGCGGAACCAAGGAATGTAGTTCTTCCGAGCACTTTCCATGGAAGTAGCGATAGACTTGCCACATTCCGAATAAGGTTAAAAGTTGGAACGTGGAGCACAAATCCGTAAAGTTGGAACGTGGAGCACAAATCCGTAAAGTTGGAACGTGGAGCACAAATCCGTAAAGTTGGAACATGGCCCACAAATCCGTAAAGTTGGAACATGGACCTCTTACATTGGTGTAGGAGATGGTATGCCTGGTGTCTACTTTTTTGAGGTTAGGTTTGCTGGTTTTGTTCGTTTTCAATTTGATAGCTTTCATGTTTGTTTTGGTTGGATTGAGGGGTGATTAGTAGGCTGTGAGACACACACACATTGGAAATGCACGCATAAATAACCTGGGTTGACTCGGTTGCAGCTTTCTTTTATGATCTTCTTCAATTCCTTCCTCTCCATCCCCGTAGCATGGGAAGAAGAGATTGAAGAGGCTCATGAAAGAAAGCTGCTTCGGTATGAGGAACTGGTGGCTGAGGTCCGTCAGATGGTATACGGCTGCACCCCGGTGACGTTTGAGGTTGGCTGTAGAAGCTTTCCTGCTGCTTCTTTAAAGAGATTCCTCAAGTGCGCTGGTATCCAAATGCCAAATAAGGTGATAAAGACCTGTGACGAGAAAGCGGTGGAAGGCTGTGTATGGATTACCCGGAAATTCGTATCGAGTTCCGTCCAGCTAACAACATAACAACGTAACATCATCCAGAGGGTATAAATTGTTAGATCTAGGGTAAATCCAATGTTTTTAGTTCAAAGATTAGCATTCGCCGCGTAATGGTGTCACCATGCCTAAAGCAAGCAAACTTACCTAAGTTGGACGTTCTCGAATTCTAGATTTCCATAATCAAGGTTTGTCACAGCGGGCAAACTGTGATTTGCAACTTTCTAAAGGACAGTGCAAATTATGGAAACGCAAAATCTACTGGTAGGCCCCCAAAAAATCTCCCCGGCATTGAGTAGGAGAATAAGACGGGTTGTTGTGAAAGCAAGTAGACTTTCTTCTAGTCAAATTAAGGCAGCAACAGATGCTGATTGCAGTCCTGTTTTTTTTATGAGAAAAAATTCAATCTAGATGGTCTTGATGGCTTCCAACAATATTGGCATAACAAAAACATGCCTCCTGAAATTTTTTTCCACACGTCATAGTGGTGATGGGACCCTAATGGTATGGGGTGCCTTTTCTTACAGAGGGACGATGGAGCTCCAGGTGGTGCAGGGTCGTCAGACAGCGGCTGGTTATGTTAGCATGTCACAAAAAGCATCGTTGGTGACGGAGGGCCGTCGTTTGTGTGGGGATGGATGGTTATTCCAACAGGATAATGCTGCAATCCACGCTGCATGCCGGACCTTGACCTTTCTACAAGAAAATGGGATCCATCTCTTGAGACATCCTGCATGCTCACCGGACTTGAACCCAATTGAAAATGTTTGGGGATGGATGGCAAGAGATATTTATGGAAATGGCAAACAATATTCAACAAAAAATGAACATCGTGAAGCTATCTTCAGAAGCTGGAGCAATATTCCTCGCAGCTTAATGGAAACACTAATTTCTAGCATGCCCCAAAGAATTTTTGAAATCTTTAAAACCAGTGGAGGTAGAACTCATTATTAAATTTGGCTGTTGAATGTTTTCGCACACTTTTCGTACAATTTCGTAGAATGTTTGTCTCTGGTCTTATAATTTTGATCAAGTGTAAAACGCCTCATTTTATAAAAATATCAATTTCTCAATAAAATGTTCGGATTATAACTTTTTTTTGTCTACATAAACTTTTAGATTATAAAATTAGTAACCTTAAGCAAGAAATGTTTAAAAATTTTCCATGAAAAACAATCTTTTCAAAAAAACTTATTCAAGGGGTTTTAAATTTTTGATCAGGAGTGTATATTTTTTTTTTCTCTTCTCTGTAACTTCTCTTTTTCTTTCCTTGCTTCATTTTTGTTTTCTCTCTTCAATTCCCCTTTTTTTCTTTTCCTTCCCATTTTGCCCCACCATGTGACTTATGAATGATTTATAACTAATCCTAAACATAATGTGTCGTAATTTGTCCAGTAATCTTCCCCACCCTCACAAATTGCAATCTCTCCTTTTCTATTTTTCTCATTCCTACTGTTCTTGTTTCTTTTACCTATTTTTTTTAAATTAATGCTTCTCTGTCTCTCTCAATCTATTTTTTTCCACCATTTTTATTCGGTATACTATTTCTTTTCTTACTTTAAATTCTACTTCCATTCTTGGTATTCGTATTTTCTTTCTTTCTTTTTCCTTTTAATTCGTTCATTTCTGAATTTTTCTTCAGTTTAGTCTTTTTCTGTTTACATTAAATCTTTCTTTAAATTCATTCATCTCATTTATTATTCAGTTTTTTTCTTTCTTCTCTCTATTTAAATCCTCGCTATCTTATTTCATTCTTACGTACTTTCATTTTTTTTTCTTTCTTTAAATTCGTTATTCAGTTTAATCATTTTCTTCTCCCTTTAGATTTTCAGCATTTTATTTACTTCTACTATTCATTGTTTTTATCTTATTCTTTCTTTCTTCTTTCTTTCATTCTTTATTTCTTTCATTAAATTCGTTCATTTATTAATGTATAAACATTAATAAATGAACGAATGTAATTAAATATTTTAGTCATTTTCTTTTTACTTTAACTCTGCAGTATTATATTTCCTTCTTTCGTTCATAAGTTCCGTTCTTTTTTTTTCTTTTTCTTTATTTCTTTCTTTAAATTCCTTCATTTCTGAATTTTTATTCAGTTTAGTCTATTTTTTCTTACTTTAGATCGTCAGCATTTTATTTTCTTCTATTCATGATGTCCTTTCTTTATTGCTTTCATTTTTCTTTCTCTCTTTCTGTCTTTCTTTCTCTCTTTCTGTCTTTCTTTCTCTCTTTCTGTCTTTCTTTCTCTCTTTCTGTCTTTCTCTCTCTCTTTCTGTCTTTCTCTCTCTCTTTCTGCCTTTCTCTCTCTCTTTCTGCCTTTCTTTCTCTCTTTCTGCCTTTCTTTCTCTCTTTCTGCCTTTCTTTCTCTCTTTCTGTCTCTCTCTTTCTTTCTGTCTCTCTCTTTCTTTCTGTCTCTCTCTTTCTTTCTGTCTCTCTCTTTCTTTCTGTCTCTCTCTTTCTTTCTGTCTCTCTCTCTTTCTTTCTGTCTCTCTCTCTTTCTTTCTGTCTCTCTCTCTTTCTTTCTGTCTCTCTTTCTTTCTTTCTGTCTCTCTCTTTCTTTCTGTCTCTCTTTCTTTCTTTCTTTCTTTAAATTCCTTCATTTCATAGTTTTTATTCAATTTTTCTTTTTCTTCTTACCTTAAAACTTCGGCATTTTGTTCTTCTATTCATGAGATCTTTCTTTCTTTCAATTCGTTCATTTCATAATTTTTTCTCAGTTTAGTCATTTTCTTCTTTACTAGAACTCTGCAGCATTTTATTTCCTTTTTACATTCATGAGTTTCTTTCTTTTTCTTTTCTTCTTTCTTTAAATTCGTTCATTTCTTAAAATTTTATACAGTTGAGTCTTTTTCTTCTTACTTTAAATCTCGGACATTCTTGTCCTTTTCCACATTTTCTCTTTCTTTCCTTCTTTAACATAGGACTTTTTTTAACAGATTTCATCCCAAGCAAGGCTGTAAAGCCACTAGGACTCAAGGTGTTACTGTGTGTAGAAGAATTAAAAACATATTATTTACTAAGGAGCAAGAATAAAACGAGTAAGCAGGAAGACAGCAGAACACGATTGACAGTGTATTCATTTTTTTAAGAGATGACTGAAAAGCGTGGAGTTCCACAAGCAATAAGTGCGAGAAAATAAACTGTTAGCATATAACTTACGGTTACATCTTGCTAACTCAACTGTATATTGGTGATAAATCGTCACCAGTTTCGTTCTGCGTTTAAATTCCTAAAGTCTATGTACCCTGACGAAGAATTCATCTGAACAGTTGGCATGGACGTACTTATAGAAAGGGCATAGGGAGGTAACTTTAAGGCCGCGAGGAAAGTGGCTGAAGCCGAGATGCAAGATCAGGGCCAATAATATTACTGATTCTTCTTTGGTTTTTATTAAGGATCTCTAGATTTAGAGCACCAAACCACATGTGGCAGCAATATTCTAAGCATAAACGAATGTTAAAATTTTAGATATGTAAGATTGGATTCAAGAGAGAAAGTTTGTCTAGCAAGACACAGTAAGCTAACTATCTTAGCATCTGACCTAGCAGTGAATTCAATATAGACGTTCCACTTCATTTCAACCGAGAACGTTAGGCACAAAGAGTTACTCTCTTGGAGGTTAGTATCAGTTATGCTGATGGAAGTCAGTAAAGGGGTCTCTCAGATAATAGAGAGCAGCTTAGTTTTGGAGCCGTCAGAATTAACTAGCTATCCTTTTCCCAGGATAACAACAGATTGAAAGCCGTTTTTTGACATCCGCCTCCAATTTAACCTTATCGGACCGATCAGACTTAATGTAACATCAGCATAGATACCAAATTGGGAGTTAATGCCATCGGGAAGGTCGTTAATGAAATTAAAAACAAAGAAAGAATAAGACACCTCCATTAGTGCAAAACGATTTAGAGGAATAGCCGTTTAGGATAAATCTCACGATTTGATTCAAAATGATGACCGGAGACTAGATGGATAGATACATAGATATATATGGATAGACAGGTGCATAGATAAATAGATGGATAGACAGACAGACATAGATAGGCATGTAGAGATAGAAAGATCGATGCCATAGATGGATAGATCGATATGGATAGACAGTTGCATATATTGATAGGTGTACAGATAGATCAATAGATATATATGGATGGACAGATGCATAGATCGATAGATGGATAAATTGATGAATAGAAAGCTGCATAGTTATGGATAAAGAGCTGAATATATAGATAAATGAGATAGACAGATGTAT
>OZ010584.1:72356138-72358638 GCA_963932145.1 Acanthosepion lycidas | reverse complement strand
TCAAAGCATAGTTTTTGGGTTCATAAATTGATAGTTTAGTAATTGGGAATTAATATATAAAACTCTGTGAAATTTGTATCTTGTATGTTTGCCAGAAGTCATATATAGAGAGTGGGGAAAAGAAAGATATAAACAATTCATATATAAAGTTGGGAAAAGAAAGATGTAAATTTATTATCGTGGAGGGATGGAGCCGATTTTCTTACGAGAAACTCACAAAAAACGGCCCCAAACAAGATTCAGCTGTCATCAAGGTCCACGCCACTCTCACTTGTGAGCTTCACGACCTCATGCTAAAAGCGGCAGCGCTGACAAACCTCAGAGAGGCCTCTTCAGACTTCTATCTCTTGTATTCTCTTTACTATGAACCACGCATATAACATTTCATTGCTTCTCACATACGTACGCAAAGAGAATTTTTTATTTTATTTCGGGATTTTATTAGCCCAAACAAAAAGACATTACTTTACAGTCTATGTCCAGTTTCTTGTATTCTTGATGTTATATTAAATTAATGTTCATTTGTTGAAACTACGTTGTCTTTTCTACTGAATTTTATTCTTTTAATGAATAATCGTTTGATTATTCTGAACGGTCGAATTACACGCAGCCCTGCAACAATATTTTATCGTCTTGTATCGAATCCCAACACTCCTAATTTTGACATTCCAATCTCTTATTGTTCAACTTTCTTCAGACAATATTTTTAATGTTGAAAACATCTTCAATAACTGCAAATAAATGTATTTTTAAATGCATTCAATATATATATATATATATATATATATATATATATATATATACACACGCAAGTATAGGATTGGTGTATACGGAATAGATTCCAATAACCGACAAATACTATTCTTAAGAATGCTCAATACAGATAGAGCAAGTATAATTATTAATTCGAAAATTAAAACATAAATATGTTATAAAATCACTACAAAAATAACCACTTTGTTTCAACACTTCTGGTGTCTTATCAAGTGATGGTGTTGAATATAGTTCTATATTCAACACCATCACTTGATAAGACACAAGAAGTGTTGAAACAAAACGGCTATTTTTGTAGTGATTTTATAACATATTTATTTTATAATTTTCGAATTAATAATCATATATAATCTTATGTCTAGCCACTCGTATACGAAGATGCCTGGCTACTAGGTCTCCTGTTGTAGAAGCCAGCTCAGGCACATTTTTGTTTGTTCAACATCCACAGTGCCGATGTGTGGTTTATAGTGCAACTATAGTTACAATTTCTGAGAGTGAGCTTATTAGCGAGTGTGATCAACAACCTGAACAAGGCCAGAACGCTGAAACCTCGGTCACGATGATTTAGCATAGTCACCAACGGCTCCAAAGGTTCTGTCTACCTAATTTCACTCACAAGGCTTGGGTCAACCAGTGGTATGGTTTTGAAGCACTTTCCAAATGTGCCGCCGGCTGGGAACGCCTCCCCTAGACCGATAACATCAAGAAGTCAAATTGACCCTGGTTAGATTCGGATACGGATCTCATGGCTGGAAAATGAACATTCTAACTACACGGTCATGTGCGAAGCACTCGGTGCGAATCGACCTCAATCCAATACTACTGCGTGTCCAGCTTGCTTAACCATTGTTTCATAACAAAACAGTATAACGGATACAAACGTAAACAGATATTCAGCAGGTAACAGGTGAAAGATAAAGAATATTTTATTAAATGTTTAAATATTTTTTTGTGTTAAACATTGATAAGCCCACAAATATTTGCATAGATCATGAAACAGATCCTGATCTGATAATCGATAAATATTCATTATTTCGTGTATCGTAGCTTTTAGTAGTAGAATAATATCGGAAACACAGGAGAGTATAAAGCTTATTGGTCAAAAGCATTGACAAGCTAAATAATTCAAATCTATCTAACAACACATAGACGGGGTCGTTTGAAATAAAAGGCGTGGTCGAAATGTCTTAATTCTTATTCTGCCAGAGATAGATAGATGGGTTGCCATAGATAGATGGGTTGCCATAGATAGATAGGTTGCCATAGATAAATAGATAGATGGGTTGCTAGAGATTGGTTTGAACTTCTCGATAAATAACAACACACACACACACACACACACATATATATATATATATATATATATATATATATATATATATATATAGAGAGAGAGAGAGAGAGAAGCTAGATATATGGAATATTAGAATGATATATATCTATATATCTCTCTATCAATATGTATATGTAAATATATAGATAGATAGGTTAGTAGAGAGAGTTTTGTGTAGATATATAGATAAGTAGATAGATATGTTTGTAGATATAGTTATATATATATATATATATATATAGTGTGGAAGGAAACAAATGTTCGTGCATAATAACTAAATATAAATCAGAAAAAATGATTTAATAGAAATAAATCCCATTTATCCATTTTAACGTGTGGAAAAAGTATTCGTACAATACAAAAAGAATGCATAATCTTCATTTAATACATTGT
>OZ010584.1:72287508-72355938 GCA_963932145.1 Acanthosepion lycidas | reverse complement strand
CTTTCTTTGTTGTTTTATTTTCATGGTGACATCGTTTTTGGCGGTATCTCATGTTGAAATTTTTCTTTTTTCGTTAAAAACGTATTTTTAGTATATTTTAGCATCTTTTATCTCATTGTAGTGTTTTTTGTATTTTTATATTCGTTTTTTAACACACTTACTTTTTTTTTTCTTTACTAGAATTATGATACTTTTTAAGTTTAAAAGGAAAAAATATTAAAAAAAGAAAACAAAAGAAAAAAAGAACGATCACTTTTAAAACGAGAGACATTAAAATTTTCAGTCGAATTCCAGTCGAGTTCGTTATATTCAATTACGCACAAACACCCTTGGGAAAAATCTAAATCTATCTCATTTTCCCCCAAGTATGGGTTGAGTAGCGGGACAGGCTCTGTCCTTTAGCCTTAGTTGGCAAGCAGTCTACGGCGGAAAAAATCAGCAGCCGACTTCGGAAAAATCTTCTGTTTCGTCAGTCATAAATGGAAAGAGACATGATTGCCCAAGCGGGTCTAAAGTGTGACACTTAACTGACTGACAGAATAAAAGAAAAAAAAAAATGGAATAAAAATTTTTGAAAGTATGTATTTAAAGAATTAGTTCATATCAACTAGATCAATTAAAATATTTAAATTTAATATAAGTTTTTAAGATCCCCACCGACATTACACCCGACTTACTCTTACAAGCACGTCAAGTTTGATAGGTTTCTTTGAAACAATTGTTGTTGCTGGTGTTGTAATTAATGCTATATTTTATTCAACATCTTTCAGTTGCCATTTTTATCCTTATCTGAATATATATATATATATATATATATATATACTAGCCATACGACTGATTTATGTACAAAGATTTGCTAATTTTTTATACTATATATTATATAATTTACTATATATATATATATATATATATATGACCACCTCAGTTGTTGAACATCTCAAAGATTTTGAAGAAGTTTTTGGTGTTGTAATTAATGTTACATTTTATTCAACATATTACATTTTGCATTTTTGTCTTTACCTGATATATATATATATATATATATATATATATATATATATATATATATATATATAATAGTTATACGACTGTTTTATGTACAAAGCTCTGGTATTTTTTTTATATATTATAAAATTTACTGTATATATATATATATATATATATATATATATATATGTGTGTGTATATATATATATATATATATATATATATATATACACACATGTGTATTATACGTATATATACATTATATGTATATGTGTGTGTGTGTGTGTATACACACACTTATATTGTGATTGATATGTATAATTTCTCTGTCTATACAATTGTAAACTTTGTCGATAATATAAATTTTAGTAGCCACCTATTAAATTTGTTTTAATATCATGTCCATTCAGAACGTAGGTAATCCTGGCTCTCAACAACTTCGTTTTTGTTTTTTTTTATTAACTGAATTAAGTGGTTTCCCATTGTCTTCTCCATGGTTTTAAACTCAGAACTGTACTCTTCAACTGATAGCCAGCCAGCCAGCAACAGTCTACTCTGCTATTTAAGCCACAATTGGGGAAGGGAGAATATATATATATATATATATATATATATATATATATATATATCCCAACGGCACAAGCACAAAATGAACGTCGGATTATTCTGCCAGTTCCATTATCCGCGTCAATAAATACTTTTCCGTGCACCCACACCTTGCCTGCTCAAAACCCGTAGAGCCCACCTGTAGTTTATACTGGAACAATGCGGAGCGGACTTAGGTTGCAGTTATAACTTTGTGCTATCACAGCCATCAACGGCTTCCGAATTGATCCGTAAAACTAATTTCATTCATAACGCTTGCGCCAATCCATGGTATGGTTTCTCAAACACTTCCCGGGAAGGTGATCTCTCTCCAGATTGATAATATTAGGAAGCCACCTTCCCGACAAATCGAACCCAGGTTTCATGGTCGCAAAGCGAACTTTCTAACCAATCAGTTGCGCACCAATATAATACACATACACACACCTACACACACCTACACGTAAATAGATAGATAGGTAGATAGACAGATAGATAGATAGAAAGTAATAGAATGAGATAGATAGAAAGGAATAGAATTAGATAGATAGATAGAAAGGAATAGAATTAGATAGATAGATAGATAGAAAGGAATAGAATTAGATAGATAGATAGATAGAAAGGAATAGAATGAGATAGATAGATAGAAAGGAATAGAATGAAATAGATAGAAAGGAATAGAATGAAATAGACAGAAAAACTGTTAATATATTTGTAGATTTGCATAAGAAAAAGAATTAGATTGAATATTCATAAATATTTCAACTCCTTACACAGAATCAAATAGTCATACATGGCAGTTAGTTTCTCCGACATAAAACGGCTACTAATACTGCTTTTCTACCTGTTGCATCGATCTTTATAGCTTTTCTAACACACTAACTATTCACCAGCATAAATTTATCTGTATGGGTGACTAATTAAATATTCAATATCGTTTTAAAAAAATTTTCTTATCCAATAAATACACAAAGAATATCTCGTGATATAAAGGTTAACAAATTGATCTCAAGGTTCTTTATCTTATTTAGTGAGGGTCAAGAACAGGGTGTTGCGGAAATTGTATGACAAAATGGAAAACGTTTACTCATATAAATAAGGAAACGTTTCCCACTTTGTCATAAAAATTCCCCTCACACACACACACACACACACATAATATAAACATACATACATATATATATATATATATATATATATATATATATATATATGAATTAGGATTAATGTGAATAAAATCTATCACTTAGCTGATTGATGTTTCCTTCAGCATCACGACTCCCAGAATTTCGTAGATGAACTTGTTCAGCCACTCTTCACGAGGCATCAGCAAAAAGACAAAAGGAAAACTTATCTTAGCCGGTGCGTTTCATCCTCTGAGGAAATTTAGCTAGGTAATATATATATATATATATATATATATATATATATATATATATATATATATATAAACATATCAATAAGAACACTGAACTATATATCTTACTGTTCTTTCTTTATATATATATATATATATATAAATATAAAATCTGCCTTGATAAAGTTCCTCGGAGGGCGAAACGCGTCGGTTTTCCTTTTGTCTTTATTTTTTATTGTCATTTTGCAGATATACTCAATCTGAATTCACATACAGATATATATATATATATATATATATATATATATATATATATATATATATCGTTAAGTATGACGGACAAGGAAAAATTTATTAACTATTTATATTCAATTTTTCCAACTTTCTTACATTTTCCTGTTTGGTGGTAGTGAGAGAGTACAAAAATTGTCAATATCATCGATTGTCCCAGGCGCTTTCGGCCATTTCTCTGCCATATCAAGGAGCTTGTGGTGTTAGTCTATTTTCAGGTTTTGACTTTCTGTATAATTTGTGATTTATAGGAGGAGCATTAATTTTGTTTCTTAGAGTGTATATATAATAAGATGTGTGGAAAGTTCTTGGGCCCAATCAACTTCCTAAAAATTAACCAAACGGTCGCAACATGAAGAAAGCTTTTGGATGTTTATCAGATATATATACCATTAGTTACTTCTATCTGCCTTTTCACAAGGCTACGTTTAAATAGTCAGATGATGTTGTTCTAGTGGGCTACTGGATTATATAATTTAAAATTTATGTATTTAGACATGTTTTGATTGAATAAATTACAAATATTATGTCTGCTTATTGTTATCATAAATAAAAATAAAATAGAAATAAAAGTGATTTTCACTGTTACTGTGCATTTCCTGCCTCATTTGCTTGTAATATACGGAAAAAAATGTTCGTGAATATGAAAGGATTATGATAAAAATAAGCAAACATAATGTTTGTAATTTATTCAAGCAGACATACCTAAAAGAGAATTTGCTGCGTAAATACACGCGCGCGCGCGCACACACACACACACACACACATATATATATATATATAGTGAACTTACCCGTCGTATTCAACGGATAGGGTCAAGTAACCCAGTTCCAAGAACCGACAGCCCAAACACCAGCACATATGATTTGATTATAGTGGTGAAGTCTTTGTGTAGATTACTACGTGCCACAAGTTCCCTAAACGACACCGCAGGTTTTGAATTCATAGTTGTCCTTCTCCTAAACCAGTTGTCATCCAGTCTGCCCTGCTATTTACCCATAGCTGGAGGGATAAGATGATTAATATCTTTCCCAAGGGTATTAGCACGTATGTGAATGCAATGGATTCGAACTCGGCTCTCCGATTCCTCAGTCCGAGCCACTATAAACTAGTCCACACACACACACATATATATATATATATATATATATATATATATATATATATATATATATATATATATATATATATATATATATATATATATATATATATATATATACTGGGTCGTTAGTAAATCTTTAGTCTTTGCCAATGCCGTTGATCCAACGTCTCTTCCTTAATGTTTATATATATATATATGTATCAGTGTATGTAAAAGTTTCCATTTTTAATGTATATCTTTGTAACTACTAAACTTTTCTATGAATCCAGAAACTATGCTTTGAGCTTTCAAAATAGTAATTTAAAAAAAAATTAATTATGTTTAAGTGTGTGTGTGTATATATATATATGTATATATATGGTGTTTCAAAAAGTATGATCTCATTTAAGATATAAATATCTGAGTAACAACATAATCTAGGCAAATGAAACTGAACAGGCTTATTAAGGATAAGATTTATTCATCAAAATTTGAATGAGAAATTCAAGGTATATGCATTGTATGCACGATTTCACAAATTTCAATCTGCTCCATAGCCTGTCATCTGTCTTGAAGGTCTGAACGAGCTGCAGCTTGTAGGGTGTCAATCGTAAGAGACACATCAAACTGTAGTTGCAGTAGTCTGCATTTCCAGACTTGATCTTCTTTTAAACTTTCTTGGGTTTCGCTAAAATATTTCCCGGGTCTACTCGACCATTTCTGATACTGATGGACGTCGTGCTCCCTTTTTTTCCTTGCATAGAGAAGCCTTCTTCTTTTAACCTTTTGTTCCATGTCCAAATCTGCATTGCAGTTGGTGCATTTTAGCGAATTCTCTCACAAATGCACACTGCACAGTCTTGTCTTGTTCAACTGTGTTCAAGCATAGTCTGACGCACAAAACGCCTTTTCTTTTCCAGGTTATGGCATTTCTATTCTTGAAAAGAAAAAAAGAAAACATTAAACAAAGAACTTTGTGTTGTTTCTACGCATACTGTTAAAATTTGAGATCATTTGAACGGAAATTGGTCAAATTATTAGATTACGAAATTATATCAATTTATCTGAAACACTAATATATATATATATATATATATATATATATATATATATATATATAATCACTAATCGTAATTTTAGTTTTATAACTAATAACGTTTTCACTTAGGGCAGGTTAAAATGCGTGCAATAGGATATGTATATAACATTTTTTTTTAATCTGTATTATCAGGCCAAGCAAAGCAGTAAAGCCACTAACACAAGTGGTTACAAGATGTGGAATAATTAGGAACAGACATATTAATGAGCAGAAAGAGAACAGTCTAAACAAGGGGACAGTAGATAGCGATTGACATTGCATTTAAATTTTTGCAGATTAAAGTTGGCTGGAAAGCATGAAGCCGGGAGGGAGTTCTACAAGTGAGAAGTTCCAGAGAAAAAAAACCTGTTAGCATAGAATTTACGGATACATTTAACCGGCTTAACTGTAGATTGATGAGATCTCGACGCCACTTCTAGGTCTGCGCTTAAATTCAAAACGTCTAGGTACCATAGCGAAAAGCTCATCCGAACAATTACCATGAAAGTTTTTATAGAAAAGTCATAGAGAGAGACAACCTTACGGCGATGGGGAAAATGACTGGAGCCTATCTGCCAGACCAGAACCAATAATATTGCAGATTCTTCTTTAAATCTCATCGAGGAGCTCTAGGTAAATAGCATGGACACCGGACAATATGTGACGGCAATATTCTAAGCCTGGAAGAACGGTAAGATAGATACTGGAGAGAAAAATTGTCTCGCCAGACATAGTGAACCGACTGTTATCAGCTGACCTAGAAATGGATTCAATATAATCTTTTCACTTCATATCAGCAGAGAAGGTGATCCCGAAAAACGCATCGAATCACTTTCTTGGAGGTTAGCATCAGCCATGATGATGGAAGCTGAGAGGGGTCTCTCAGATGATTAATGAAGATGTTTAGTTTTGGATGCGTTAGTATTAACAATTCATCATTTTTTCACCTGACTGCCATTTTGACCTTGTCGGACTGACAAGCCTTATTGTCGAACCAGGAGTAATTTCTTGTAATCATCAGTGTATTTAGCAAGTTGAGAGCTGATGTCATCAGGGCGGTCATTAATAAAATTTAAAAACAGCGTAGGACCAAGAATGGGGCCCTGGGGGACACTTATTTTATTACGAAAAGACCTAGACGAATGTCCGTTCAGGATAAATTTCATTTCACAATTTGTTAGGAAAAACTGGATCAGGTCAAAAAAAAAAATGTCCGGAGACACCCATAACTTTTCAGTTTGTGCAGAAGACCTGAAAGCCACACCCCGTCAAAGGCTTTCGAGATGTCCAATGCCACAAGCCTGGCTTAAAATACAACATATGACGTTTAATATATTACCGATCTGAGAAAAGTGCGCGAAAGGCAGTTCGATTTCTACCTACATGGGTTGGAGGTTTTACAATTAAGTGACATAACATGATCTGGCGTTAAGGCCTTTGCTTCGGCGCTGCGACCTTGCCTCTAGTGATACGGTTTTATGCAAATGCGTCCAGTGCTATGGCCTTTGGCATTTGGATCCGGCGGTACGGGCTTTAGCAATTGGGTCCGTCGCTATGGCCTTTTGCAACTAGGTCCTGTGAGTCGGTCTTTGGCAACTGGGTTCGGTGCTATGGCCTTTGGCAACTGGGTTCGGTGCTATGGCCTTTGGCAACTGGGTCCGGCGCTATGGACTTTGGCAACTGGGTCCGGCGCTATGGACTTTGGCAACTGGGTCCGGCGCTATGGCCTTTAGTAACTTGGCCCGGCGTTATGGCCATTGGCAATTTGATCCGACGCTACAGCATTTTTTGGGGTGGGGGGGGAAGTAGTTCTTTAATATTAATGAATAGGTTATTGCTACTTCATGAACTGAAATATCAACAGGTTGGGTCAGATTACAAACAGGTACTTATGTGTGAGAGCCTGTTTACACTTTTTCTTTTTTTTAACTATGAATATTTTCTACCAAACTTAAAGTTCTTTACTGGGCGAAAATTATCAGGTGTAAATGGGAATTTTGATAATGAATTGAACCTTTAAGACACTTTGTGATATCGATGTGTGTGTGTGTGTGTATATATATATATATATATATATATATATATATATATATATATATAATTATTATAAAAACGAAGACTTTGAGAGCATAGTGATATTTTATTTCGTTAGAACCGATGTTGGTTCCAACTCATCAGACCGCATATTCAAATACAAATAAATGGATAAAATTGTTTTTCTGTCTGTAAAATTTTATCCATCTATTTGTATTTGAATATGCGGTCTGATGAGTTGGAACCGATATCGGTTCTAACGAAATAAAATATCACTATGATCTTCGTTTTTATACTAATTATCATTTGCTCTGTTTTTACATTGAGTTCTCTTTGATTTATATCCTGTTTGGAATTATCCATACGGATTACTAAATAATATCATTTTATATATATATATATATATATATATATATATATATATATATATAAAGTCGGTAAGAGTTTTTACTTTTAGGTTTTTGTATAACAAAGTAGCAAATCTATTATTCGTAGATTCTACATTTTTAACTGAATACATAGATTTTTTATATATGTATCTTGAGTTAAGCGCTTTCGGCTATTCTTTGAACCATTATCAAGGATATTTTCCCCTTAGAAACATTATAAAGAAATACATAACGCCAGTCGAACAGAACAAAAAAATTAAATTATCTACTATAAAAAAATTAAAACAGTTAACCTTATTGTCAACAACAACTCACCCGCAAGAAAAATAAAAATCAACTTTGATAATGGCTAAAAGAATAGCCGAAACCGCTCAACTACATACATTCATAAAAACCTTACTTACAGTATAAGAGCCAGATCAGACTGAAAATGGAGCACTTTTGCCGTATTCGGGCGGTAGCTGCCCAGACCTCGCTTTCCAGTCTTGATGGAATTCAAAAGCGTCTCCGAGCCCTTGTTGACGAAGAATTATTTCCATACTGCAACCTCTCTCTCTCTCTCTCTCTCTCTCTCTCTCTCTCTCTCTCTCTCTCTCTCTCTCTCACGGGTGGGATGTGGCTACTACCATGGAAAGTGCTCGAACGAACTGTATCTCCTGGTTCCACTAAGCCTAAACTTCACGGCTAGGACCCGTCATGTCACTTACATAGTATCAAACGACTTGTATTCTCTTCGTATTTCAGCCCCGAAAAGTAAGTTCCCTCAAATAACTTGTTCCCGCGAATCTCTTCCCTATATAGCATACTCTCATGAGATCGTTTCCCCGATCACTATAGTCTTAACCTGTTTAAGTCTAGAGTCAACCGATATATTCCCCTCCTATCCATATAAAACTACCCTTTAACATAATCCTATACATGGAGTGGCCCCCGGGCTTTCTATAGAGTGAACCTTGCTATTTAAGAAAACAAATAAAAACACATTCGCTACTTCGTTATATATATATATATATATATATATATATATAAAATATTAAAACTGATCCACAAAAGAGAGCTCGATATAATTTTTATTATAGAGCATAAGTGAATTACAATCAATGAAATCCAAACAAATTATCTCTTACAGATGGGCATTTCGTCCTCAGGAATAAAATTTTCGGGCAAATGTATTTGCATTGACAAGACCAGGAAAATTATATATATATATATATATATATATATATATAGGATGATTGAAAAGTAACTCCCCATTTTAAAATACTTATAATTTATTATTAATTTGTACAAGAAGCGGATATGAGAGAGAAGCGTAGCATGAGGTTTTATTTGAAATTCGATATAAGCATCTGATTTCGCTACTGGCTTCTCGAACCGCCCAGGAATCGCGTTAACTGATTTCACCAGGAACTCTTGTGGTATGGAAGACAACTTCTTCTATTCGCCCTTCAAGTTCTTCCAAAGTCTTGGTTTGGTATAGTAAACTTGCTTCTTTAACCAACTCCAAAGAAAAAAAAGTGACCAGGTGTTAAGTCAGGACTCTGGAATGGCGACTCATAAAATCGTTCCTCATCATCAGACAAGAGTGTATTACTGACAAAATATACATTTATAGATGCTTATTAAATATGTTAATTAAAATTTCAAATTTAATTGCCTTAAGCGATAGATATTAAAGCATTGTATTGCCAGCCTCTTTACAGTGTTGATTTGTATGTCTACATTGTTTATATATACATGTATATGCTCTCACCCTGACATTGATTACTCTTTCTTACAATGTAGGCCACATTTTGAACATACGTTCGTATATATATATATATATATATATATATATATATATATATATATATATATATATATTACAATTGTGTATTTGGGCAGCAATCCCTCTTTTATACAAGTTTTATTATAAACGACGGACAAGGTACTATGTTCAAGCTTTTTTCTAAATTTTCTTGTGTTCGTACAAGTTTTTTTTTCCTTTTCTGGGTATAGGGAGTGTAGAAATTGTCCGAATGATTTTGTATGTCCGAGCGCTTTCGGCTGTTCCTTTAGCCGTTTTCAAGTATTTTTTTTTTAATTATCAATCCTTTATAGGTTATTTAAAGCCAGAAAATATTTTTAGATTGTAAGTATTTTGGGGTAAGTGAATGAAACGAACGCAACTGGAATTGGAACAAGGTTCTCTGATTAACAATTCCACGACCCGCACACTCAAGTTTACAGCACTTGGTATTCCCTAGCGGTCACCCATCCAGGTGCTCACCAGAATCGACGTTGCTTAACTTCGGCGATCGTACAGGAACCGGTTTTTCAACATGATATGGCCGTAAGCCCGTTTATGTGTAAGTGTTCTTAATATTTACTTAATTTGAACAGTATTTCATTTATTGCGGCCATTTAGTTATTTTTGCTTCGTTAGGATATTTAATAAATTAGAATCATTATATATATATATATATATATATATATATATATATATATATATATATATATATATATAAGGTTGGTGCAAAATTAATGTCGTTTTCTCACATGTTTTACTATGTGAGAAAACGACATTATTTTTGCACCAACCTTATATATATATATATATATGTGTGTGTGTGTGTGTTCTCGGAATCATTATTTTAAATTGGAATCACCGGGCGGCGTTTAAGTTGGAGCGCATCGGTTATTGTTTGACCTGGTGAGGAATGGGATGCACCAGGTTTACTTGTTCAATACATCTGCGCCTGCTCAGCGACCCTAAGACCATACTCCATTATGGTGACGATGAGGCAGAGGAACTCTCTATTTTACATCACAAATTTTTTATCTGTCTTTTTTTTTTTTTTTTTTTTTTTTTTTTGCGGCGGCGGGGGGTGCATCCCTAAACTTTTGTTGAAGGACATGCAAACCAGGCACAGTTGAAAACCGGTTCTGTGAACTTGTGTAATTTTGACAAAAGGTTCGTGAGACCCACTACAAAACTCCGGAATCAAATCACCTGAATTTAACCTCATTCAATCTTCCATTCCGTTTACAAATCTTAAGAAACATTTTTGCAACTATCAGAAGCTCTACGTTTGGCGTACAAAGCCATTCTTTTCTTGTGTTGGTTTATCTACATAACCACATATGTAGACATTACCTAAGCTGGACTTAGTTTGGCATAAGGCGACCATAGTAGAAATTCCCATAAGGATTAAAGGTGTTGTAATATTAACGGCATGCGAAATTATTTTATTAAATATCGTTCTACGTCAATAATTCTTTAAATCCGAATATATATTAAATTCAGATTTAAAATTAATCCGCGCCTAATAGAGCTTAAATGAATTCAAACAAGACTTGAAAGGCCATCTTGCCCAGGATATATCAATGCTACTGTGACAGCAGTACAAGCGGTGTCCCTACGACTGTAATGGGATTCGAGATTGTAATATATATATATATATATATATATATATGTGTGTGTTTGTGTGTGTGTTTATTATAATTAGGGTAAGGGTTATTTTAGTGGGTACACGTATTTGATTTTCCATTCTTGTTTTTTTTTGGTGGGGGCGGGGAAGGGGTTTTATACAGTGAACTTAATAACCGGCCTAGATTACGTACTGAAGGAATATGGCATTTAAAATCTTGATAAAGTGTCGAAGAACCTCGATTAAAACTAACCGTCATTCACTTGAACATTTGAAATCTTAGCCATCTCTGTGTTTAAATCTAAGACACACACACACACACATATATATATATATATATATATATATATATATATATATGACAAAAATTTAGTTGTAAGGTATACTACATTTATGGGTAAAAGTGCTCACTATCAGAGATAGAGCCTATATAAATATAAAAGTGAACAGTCAGGTTAACATCAAGCGGGGACAGTTTGAAGATAGCCTTCAAGTATGTAACAAACTGTCACCTACTGGTGTTGACATCAATGTCCACTTATATGAATTATGATCAAAAATGGATTGGAACCCAACAGCATGATAGGATAAGGAACAAATAGGAAATGCTTAATAAAAGCGAAACATGTTAATTTTTATAAACGTCCCTTATCCTATCACACACACACATATATATATATATATATATATATATATATATATATATATATATATATATATATAAAATGTATGTGTGTGTGAAAACAATTTTTGAATTTCTCAAAAAAAAAAGGTCGACCAGGGTATTTTGGAAAAATAACACTTTTAGAGCAAACAGTCTTTGAAATTAAGATACTCAATATAAAAATGAGGGCATTAACAGTAGCAAATCAAATTAAATGATCATTTATCTGTCCATACACTAAGTTTTACGTGGATGTATCCAAATATCAGCAGGACTTGATAGACTGAATTTATTTACAGAAATCAAATTTTTCAGAAAAAAAAAATAATTAAATGAATCCTAAAATTATAATTTCTGTACATAGATTCTATCTTACTATGAAGTCCCCTGATAATTGGACACAAAATGAAACTCAGAGTAAGATAAGATAAATGAACATTTAATTTTGTTACTAATATATATATATATATATATATATATATATATATATATATATATAACAGGTTCGATTAAATATAACGTGCAAAAGATATTTATTGAGCCCTTCTTTTTTTTTCTCCTGGTGTCGAATTAATCGCCTTAATTTAGACAGAAATTTGTAACGAATGTTGCCGAAATTAAATGTTAACATCCGAAAAATCCAACATTTACGACATTCTAAATTAAAAATTTACAACTCAAAATAGCAAAAAAATTGTAGATGGTTGCACTAAATTTAAAAAAACAAAAAAAAAACCCACAAGACAACAAACTTATCAAAGTTAATAATGCAGAGATCGATTCTTTTAAAGTCCAGACTTACAGCCATATCACGTTGAAACACCGCTTCTCATACGATCACTGAAGTTACGTATTGTTGAGCCTGGTCGGTGTCTAGATAACTGACAGCTTGGGTGTTCCGGTGGTGTAATGGATGACGTCTCGGAATTGGAGATCGGAGGGCCGAGTTCTAATTCCAGTCGCGTCCGTTGTATTTACTTTCGCACAAATATCCTTGGGAAAATATGAATCCGCCACTTTAAAAAGGACATCTACTTTATTAACTCTTGTTTACTCAAATTGAATGCCCTTAACGATATAAGATAGCAATCATAACAAAACTTATTAACCAAATCAATGTCCACTTCTAAAATAAATTTCTATAAAAAATCTTATTATAATTGTGTTCGTCCATCCATTAGTTACTTAGTTAGCACTTCTGTATTTTAATCCCTGTAAATACCACATAAATAATTGCCTATTTCGTTTTGATCGCCGGAAAAAACGTATCAGAGACGCTACTTAGTTTCAGTGAGAAAAAGAAAGAAGTGTTTAACGTCTGTTTCTGTGAAATAGTTTCAGATTCAAACCTTTTCATTTGTAACCCTTTTCTGAATAAGGGCAAGCATTCATATTTATGATCGTTATTGTAATATTGTTGTTAGGCTCTAATATTTAACGATGCGATGGGGAAACTTCTACGGATATTTTATTGTCGTAGAACTCACCATGCGCTTATTCAATCATCAAATTAAAAGTTAGAAATTGAGATTGAACAGAAAATTCAAATAGGAAAACCTTGAAGTTTCCACGTGTATTTCTGGTTATATAATATTAAACCAACATGAATATCCTCCTTATCACGTCGCTGAAGAAAAAATAAAAATATTTTTACAATCACAATAACTTATACAAAACCCGGATTAAAATTACAGCATAATCCTTTTAACTTATTTTACTATAACCAATTACATAAAAGATGAAAAAGTAATGAAATATATATATATATATATATATATATATATATATATATATATAAAACAGATATTAAGCATTGCTAAATGTTCTTCCTATATTACACAAAATGGAAAACCTTCACACTTGTCTTTACCAATAACCTTTCTCTCCAAAAAACATTTTGCAAAAGACTAAATTTTCTTATCCTTGGGGAAGTTGAGTCTCTGTCCATAATACAAACATCAACATTTATTTTTATACCTCATTTCTCTTCAGATTAACCTATCATCTTCCAGTACAATACCGAAAAAAAAAAAAAGAAAACTATTAAAGGTTCTGAATGTCCTTCATATAATAAAACGCTATTAATAGTGGTTATATTTTAATTTTTTTTTCAATTTGTCACTATCCAACTGCTTCTTTTAAAATGTCACATTCTGTGTTGAAATGCCCTCAACAACTCATATTTATTTCAACTGGAATCTTGTAAAGGACACTGTTGAAATGAAATGTTGAAAACAATGTCCTTTCGACCTTCTTTTGTACTTTCCAAGGAAAGAAGCTTCAAAAGGACAGAAATAACCAGTATGACGTTTGAATTGCTGCCAATTGAAACTTTAAAAAAAGAACCTGATTTCACGTGTTACAACTATAAAACAGAATTTAGCACATTTTTTTTTTGGGGGGGGGGGCAAATATAACTTTTCAACTTTAACCTTCTAGTGTCCGGTCCGGACATGGTAAAACATGTTAGTCCATTAGTAGATCAAATATCGATAAAATGCTAAGGGCATTTAATATATTATTTTATCATATATATATATATATATATATAGTTTAAGGTATGTAATAATTAGAATATATATATATATATATATATATATATATATATATGATAAAATATAGTTTGAGGGTATGTGATAATTAGAATATATATATATATATATATATATATATATATATATATATATATATATATATACACACACACACATATATGATAAAATGTAGTTTGAAGGTATGTGATAATTAGAAAAATTATATATCCACACATATACGATAAAATATAATTTAAGGTATGCTATATTCATGGGTTAAAGATCTCGATATCAGGTATAGAACGTATGTAAATATAAACGTGAGCAATGAAGTCAACACTCAGCTGTGACAGTCTGTTTCATGCTAAACGCAATCGTCAGACCATCTTATACGAGTAGGAAATGAATTGAGTAAATACATAAAAATAGACAGGGGCGTTTCTTTTCGGCAGACTTCAACATTTACTGTGAAGCAATCCTGAGAGAATTAGAAGTTCTGCCAAGATTCATTACTGGCGGCCACAAATTTTAACATTAAATTTTTCAGATGACGCTGTGTTGATAGCCTGGAAAGGAAACTACAGACATTCCTACAGAATGTCGTAAAAGAAAGCGAGAAGAAAAAACTATATTTCAGTTGTGGTCGATTAAATGGATAGCGGCTCGGATTGAGCAATCTGAGAGCCGAGTTAGTATTCCAGTCGAATCCATTACATTCACTTACGTGCTAATACCCTTTGGAAAGGTACGAATCCTCTTCTTCCCCCGCCCCAGCTATGGGTAAATAACAGGACAGACCGGGTTTTATAGCCTTGATGGCAACTGTTCTCCCGTAGAAAGAAATGGCAACCTATTGCGGGAAAAAACTTGCCTCGTCAGTCATTTATTTGAAAGATCGCCTAAATGTGGATCACGCATGTCACACAACTGACTGAAGAAGACAAAATGTGTAGTTGTCAGGAAAAGAGACCAGCTCAACATACGAATTACAAATTGAAGTCACCAAAATTAAGCAAGAACAAATATTAAAAATCTAGGAAGTGTTTTAACAGAGGGCGAAAGACGCCTTCCAAAAGCTAAGCAAAGTATTAACAGGAAAAATTCGTTAAAAAAAAAAAAAAAAAAAAATGTTATCGAATATCGATCCTGAAGTGAATGGTGGACAATCTCACACAGATGAAGATACTTGAGGTATCCTAAACGTGGTTCTACAGAAGGATGCTGAGAATTCATTAGACCGAAACATGTGAGCAACGGTGACGTTTTAGAGAAAATGGAAACAAAAAAGACACACACACTTAAAATCAGAAAGTGAGTGTTGAATTTTCTAGAGTATATAATGAGGAAAGAGGGCTTAGAAAACGTGACACCCGCATGACCCATTAAAGGCAATAGGGACATGGGAAACAGGGCATAACCTACCTAAAACGTTTATGTAAATAGTTGGCAGAACAAGGATTAGGAGAGATAGCAAAATACAAGCTTTACTAAAAGCTGCAAAGGACAGGAAATTGTGGAGAGTCATAATCTACGACGACCTGAATGGACACTGCATATGGAATAAGATATGCTCAGAACCTTTTTCCTGTCACTGTGTGTGTGCAACGATATTGACGGTTGAGGTCAACTGTGTCAGTAAGCCCAGTGACAATAAAATTGTACTTATCACTCGGCAAACCTCTTACCATGAGTGCCAATAATGACAAACAAGAGATGCGAAAGGTGAAGTGGGCCTGAGGTGACGACTGAGGTGAGGGAAAGAGACCATGAGAAGAAAAATCGATTTAGAATCCGGTGGTAAGTGTGCTACGCTTAAAGAAGAATTAAAGGATCAGCTCGTCAAATACGTTCATATGCCCTTTAAAAAGCGGATGAAAATCTTGAATTCAGTCAGTTTCCATTTACCAGCAAGATTATTGTATTATAAAACTATCTTCTGTCTGTTTTTTCTTTAATACACACATTCATATTTCAGTTTATATTTTTATCCTTACTTGGAATATATATATATATATATATATATATATATATATATATATATATATATATAATATTATTATTGATATATTAGAACAAAAACATATTGAAATCGCCACATAACAGCGATTTCAACATGTTTTTGTTCTAATATCTCAATAATAATAATATATTAGTCTACTTTGTTTAAAAGTAAATAATACGAACGGTGGAATTTTACTTCATCTCTTCTTTCTCTCATTTGAGTGTATATATATATATATATATATATAGTTTTAAGGTGTGCTATATTTATGTGATGAAGTGCTCAATATCAGTATCAGAGATTGGTGACAGGCTGTTTCATGCTAGACGCAATGGTCAGGTGACTTGACGATTGCGTTTAGCATGAAACAGTCTGTCGCCTCTGATTGTTGACTTCAATGTTCACTTATATATTATAGATAATTAGGAAATCAGCCGATTCCGCTACCTTGGTTTCAACCTTTCGGTATCTTAATCATTTATTTGTTGTGTTTTTTTTGTTTGTTTGTTTTGTTTTTTTTTGGTGGGGGGTTAATATAGCGTTCATAAATTTTTATTTTTTAAATAATAAAATGTTAAGAAATCAGTTGACCAAAATCGCCTGAAGGTACCGAAAGGCTGAAACCATGGTACAGGAATTGGCTGACTTCCTAATTTTCTATGCTTAAAAGCTCTATATGTTATTTTTTTAATCTTTTTAAATGTGTTTGAGCACTTTTTAATACTACTGTTCCCGGGTCTAATTAAACTATGACTATAAACTTTATAATGATAGCAAAGATTTTGTGAAGCCAGAAATGCTATCAATCAGTGTAAGTCTGAAAAGATATTTAAGGTAAGCAGTCTTTGCAATAAAGTTCTCGATATTAGATATGTATTCAAAGGATTAATACAAATATAAAATTTGTCACTGATCTGATTGATATAATATTCAGCACCTTTACTCCGCGATTTCGTAGACGAACCTTGGTGCAATTGTTCGATCCACTAGTTCTGATGCATCAGCAAATATGTCAATTTTCGTTGTTTTTATATGAAGTTAAAAATAATTTATTCGATTTTTTTATTATTTTTAGGTTGATTTTTTCTTTTCTTCTTTGTGCCTGTGTGTGTATGTGCTTGCATTCGTGTTTGTACACCCGTATGCGTGGGTATGTACACATGTGTCTGATGTTGTGGTTATTTCCCTTTTAATACTTTTCTTATATATACAGTGTAACCCGGATATAAGAGAGTTGTCGGGGCCGGGGAATAAGTCTCTTATATCCGGGTTTGGTCTACATTGGTTTAGATAAGTAGGGCTCTAATTTGGGACCAGAGAAAATCTCTCTTATATCCAGGTTACACACACACACACACTCTTTCTCTCTCTCTCTTTTTCTCTCTCTCTCTCTCTTTCTCTCTCTCTTTCTCTCTCTCTCTCTCTCTATATATATATATATAGAGAGAGAGAGAGTGCGTGTGTGTGTTTGTGTGTTGACATTGAACAATGCATGTTTCAAGCGATCATGAAGATTAAGAAAAGAGAATTCAAGACTACATAGCGACTGTCGGTTTTCTTTTTTATACTAAAGTATAAAAAAGAAAACCGACACCGACAAACCGACTAAAATATAAAAAAGAAAACCGGTTTTCTTTTTTTATACTAAAGTATAAAAAAGAAAACCGACAGTCGCTATGTAGTCTTGAATTCTCTTTTCTTAATCTTCATGATCGCTTGAAACATGCTTTGTTCAATGTCAACACACAAACACACACACGCACTTTTTTATACTTTAGAAAACCGACAGTCGCTATGTAGTCTTGAATTCTCTTTTCCCTGTTTCTCTCACACTTATTCAAACGTAAGCTCTATGCAAATGTTTATTTCTCTCGCACTTCCCACTTGTGGAACTCTCATTCGACTTCTTGCTTTGCAGTCAACTTTGACCTTCAAGTATTTAAATGCAAAGTCAATCGTTACTTTTGTCCCCTTGAATCCTGTTCTTTTATTGTCCTCTCTCGTCAATAATGTATTTTCTTAGTCTCTTTAATTCTCTGTAATCCCTTGCGCCTTAGGGGCTTTATTGTCTTAACTGGGGTGAAATGATTAAAAAAATTACCCTGTCCTAAAATGATCGCAATAAGCTGTGATTTTTCGACGTTGAAGTTTGGAATTACTTTGAGAACTTGTCATCCGAATCAATCATAGAAGCTGATTTTAATGTCTTGTTTTATTTTAAAGAGTTAAAATGTATTTATGAGGAAGCAAGTCCCTTAAAACAGTTATCCGAACTGATTAATTAAAGAACTGAAACGATAAACTGAATTTTTTTAAAAAATGTTTTAATTTTTTAGTTTACTCAGCTCAATCAACGTCTGACAGTGGCTATTTTTTCTCAAATTGCTTAGACAGCCCTAATTTTAAACAGGATGACGGTTGATATGCAAAACTCCCAGGTATTTGTCAGGACTAATTGTTGAGGGCAGATATAAATCGACAAAAGGTGTTGTCAATAAAACTAACAACTTCTTAAAATTCCTAGTTTTTTTTTTGGGGGGGGGGGGTTGATAAAATTGGGATTACGGTTAAGTGTTGCAGGTCAAAAAAAAAAAAAAAAAGAAATTTCATAAAGAATCAATAATCCCCCAAAAAACGATGTTTGTGTTACGTCTATTTCATACTTATATATGGATGTTTTAAAAGACGTCGTCTTCACCAGAATAGTTCATCACTCGTAGAACTGGTCAACCGATTCTGGATCCACCTCGGAAACCTCGGGCAAAGTAGAAACGACACGACTAAAATATTGGTTTATGTTGTTTAATTTAAAGACATTGCCCATCTTTGTTGGAATATTTAATGTTAAATTCAAATCTTGTAGGGAAAAATTTCTCACTGTCTTAAATAGTTAAGCAGAGCTGTAAATGGTGACATTGGTCTGGTTTACGCTAAGTATTAGGTTGGTGCAAAAATAATGACGTAATAATGTCGTTTTTTGACGTTACGTCAAAAAACGACATTATTACGTCATTATTTTTGCACCAACCTAATATAAAAAGTCAAACCTGAGTCCGGCTTACACTAGTGTCAAAATGGTACATCCAGTTAATTAGGGAAATGACTCCCCGAAAATGTAAAAGGAAAAGAGGTTAAAATATTAGTAATATACTTTTAGTTATACTTTGTGGAATAGACTCTCTGGAGTCTATTCCACAAAATATCTATCACTATCTGTCTGTTCTGTTCATGTTTGTCTATCTATCTCTCAGTTTCTTCTTATCTATCTCTCAGTTTCTTCTTATCTATCTCTCAGTTTCTTCTTATCTATCTCTCAGTTTCTTCTTATCTATCTCTCAGTTTCTTCTTATCTATCTCTCAGTTTCTTCTTATCTATCTCTCTATCTACATTACTATTGCTTTCTATCTTTGATATATATATATATATATATATATCGAAATTCTCATCATGACCAGATGGATGATAAGTCAATTGAACATTTCTTATTTTATCTATTGAGTACTTTTTGATAGACATAAAAAAAAACAAGTAAAATTTTCACTATATTATATATATATATATATATATATATTAGACATTTTTATGTTTAACTTTTCCTTTTTTTTTTTAGATACAACTATTTAAGTAAATGCTCTGTTTATAATAAACAGTATTGAATAACATTTACCGGCCTGAATGTCCGAGAAATTTTCATAGAAAATATTCGTCCTTCGACTGGATTCGAACCTGCATCCTATACGGAACCGTCATTTATCTTGACGTGCCTAACCGCTCGGCCACAAAGGATCGTTCGGTTGGCGAGGTCGAATTTACTGATTATAAACTTCAATCTTCCATGAATCTCGTACATTCATAACTGCTCATGGCGTATCAAATGTAAACAAATGACGTCATACATTAAGAAATGGACAAAGTCCGACAATTTATTTATTAAAGACATTTTTCATGTTTAACGTTCTTTTTATAGATACAAGTATTTAAGTAAATGCTCTGTTTATAATAAACAGTATTAAATAAGATTTATCGGCCTGAATGTCCGAGAAATTTTCATAGAAATTATTCGTCCTTTGACAGGATTCGAACCTGCATCCTATACGGAACCGTCATTTAGCTTGACGTGCCTAACCGCTCGGACGAATATTTTCTATGAAAATTTCTCGGACATTCAGGCCGGTAAATGTTATTTGATACTGTTTATTATAAACAGAGCATTTACTTAAATACTTGTATCTAAAAAAAAAGAACGTTAAACATAAAAATGTCTTTAATAAATAAATTGTCGGATTTTGTCCATTTATATATATATATATATATATATATATATATATATATATATATATATATACACGCCTAACATTGTTATATTTATTCGAGTAGAATGCTCAATATCGTAGATAGAGCGTATGTAGATGATGATGAAATCGGCCAATGCTGATGGCATAGGTATTCATAGTTGGCTTACGAATGATCTTAAACAAAAATTTAACATTCCCTTGCAAGTGTTCCAAGAATATAAACCTTTCCAAAACAGAAATTATGATCTGAAATTGTATGTGGATGTAATAAATACCAAACACTATACAAATAAACCAATTCGATATATAATAGGCTACACTAGAGGTAACTCTGTTCAAAATGCTATAAAATCAAACCAATAATCTAAGAACTCGAGTTGTGTTCTTAAACAGCCTCGTCAGATCGAAACCTTAATATGGATGGCATAGATGACAGACAACCTGTTCAGAAATGTTTAAACAGTCAACAACCGGTTTCTCATTTGAAGGTTTAATCCTTGATGGCTTCAAGTGAATCAAAACTGTAGATCTTAGAGAGGACCTTCCATCTTCGCAACTCGTAGACTGACAATAAAGAATTAAAAAAAATGAATCAAATAACAGAAACATCACTCGAGGACTTTAAAGAGTAGCAATAATTAAAAGGGAGCGCAAATGTAACTGGAAAAGAAAATAATGACAATCAATATGTTGACATTCCACACTACCTCGAATAAAAGGTTACATATAGTTCTAAAGTGTGCGATATTTATGGCATAAAATGCTCAATATCAGAGAGCGTATGTAAATATAAAAGTGAATATTGAAGTCAGCACTCAGAGGTGATGTTTCATGCTAGACGCAATCGTCACGCTGCCTGATTAGATATATATATATATATATATATATATATATATGATATTCAGATAGATATATTAAATTATCGATATGTCTGTACAGATAAAGACTGATAGATTATAGTCAACTTGCAGCTCCGATGACATGTACTGAGTTTTAATTTAACACTCCATATGAAGAAATAGATTTGGGGCTAATTATACTGCAACAAATGTCTTCTTGAGGCGCGCCTGGCTGTCCTTTTTTTCTCTGTCTTCCCACCTTCTCTCTCTCTCTCTCTCTCTCTCTCTATATATATATATATATATATATATATATATAATGTGTGTATGTAAATGTATCTAAAGAATTATGTGCGTATTTGTGTTCCTATGAAAATGTATCAATATAATTACACATGCACACACATACAAACAAATAAGTGTGTGCGTATGTCATCTTTTCTACGTGTACATAAATATATGAAAATATGATACAAAAATATATCTTCAGATACATCTACATACATACATACACACACACATATATAAAGAGAAAGACCCGCCATACACACACACACACACACACACACATATGTGTATGTGTTTGCCTGTGTTTCTATGCACCAAATTGATTTTTTTCTTTGAATATAAATCAATTTTACAATCAATTTTATTCTAATACATTTTTTCTCTGTTGAAACATTTTTTTTCTTTTGCGTCGTTTAAATTAACGAGATAATTAATCATTTTTTAATAAACGACCCTGCCATTATTTTGATTAAATATTGTTCGATGGACAAAAAGGTCATACAGCGTCCTCTACCGGCAAGATAGATCTTTACAAGAATATATATATATATATATATATATATATATATATATATATATATATAATGTGGCTGTGTATGTGTGTTTATTTAGGTAGGAATCTCTCTCTGATATATGTTTCGTTAAAAACGACTAACAACGTACTTCTGTTAAGTTTTCTTGTATTTTCTTGCAACAAGAGAACTTAACAAAAAAAAGCCTTGTCGGCCATTTTTAACGAACCCCCCCCACACACACACATATGTATGTATATATATATATATATATATATAACAATAATTATGAAAAAACTTTAAAATACGTAGTCTGTTATAAATTTATCATATAGACATATTCATCTCATCAGATCGACTACATTTTATGAAAATGAATGAGGATATCACAGACAGATATACAAAGATAAAAAAATACAATAAAAAACAATAGCAAAAAATAAATTGACCAAGAAAAGTTTTCTTTGGAGGCTGACATGAAGAGAGAGAACGGGAAATAGTGTAAGGGAAGATAAAGAGATAGGAAGGTTCAATTTAAAACAGAGCTACAAAAACATATACACCTATATGTAACAATATATATATATACACATTCTTTTTATAAATACAAATATTTAAGTAAATACTCTGTTTATAATAAACAGTATTAAACATTTACCTACCTGAATGTCCGAGAAATTTGCATAGAAAATATTCGTCCTCCGACAGGATTCGAACCTTTATCCTATACGGAACGGTCATTTAGCTTGACGTACCTTTACCGATTTGGCCACAGAGGCGCGTTCGGTTAGCAAGATCGAATTTACTGTATTTGAACTTCAATATATATATATATATATATATATATATATAAAATTTCAAATTGTAGTGAATTGTATAGGGTATTCCCAAGTGATCCCCCATCTAAGTAATGACTGGCTTTGACATTGCTTAACTTCACTGATCAAGCGATAACCGTTGCTTTCAGTGTGACCGGGCCTTAAGGGCTCTCGTGAGAAGCTTTCCGAATCAAACTTCCTTCTTACTAAAGGAATACGAAGGGAATTGGGGAGACTTTTGGAAAGTGAGAACTGGGTAGCTCCCGCCTAAATATGGCAACAATATTACATTTTTCGGTTTGATCTGGCTCTTATAAAATTCGAGGATATCATGAAGGATCAGGTACAAGGAGTCAATCATTTTACTGTATTGTTAGCGATGGATCGTATATAAGAGTTCCACTTGAGGTCTTGAGTTAGTTTGAGGCCCGATATTCGCTCAAGAAACGGTGCCTCCTCGAAGGGACATCCGTTCATCGTGACTGGCGCATTTTCTGAGTAGATTTCATGCCTTTAAACAATGAACTTATGTCTCTATTCTCACCTTTTACAATCCCAACTACAGTTTTTTTTTGTTTGTTTGTTTTTTTTGTTTTTTGTTTTTTGTTTTTTTGTTTTTTTTCCTTTTTTTTTCTTTTTTTTTCTTTTTTTTTTCTTTTTTTTTTCTTTTTTTTTTTCTTTTTTTTTCTTTTTTTTTTCTTTTTTTTGGTGATGTTTTCAATTTTGTTTTTGATTGTTCTGTGATCTCTATTCAACTTTTTTTGTTTTTATTTTTTGGCAATTTCCAACGTTACGTTCCCATTACTCAATAACTTTACTTTTGAAACTTTACTTTACATTTCTAACAATGGAAATCTTATATATATATCTGTAATTATTGAATAAATCAAGAAAAGTTACTTACTTGAACTTTTCTTGATTTATCGAACATTAAATATCTAGTTGTCTATTGAGCGCTTTTTGGCAGATGTTCAGATAGTCTGAAAAAAGAAAAGACGTTATATTCAGTTGTATTATTATTGCTATTAACACTTAACAAAAGAGTGTGATTTAAGAAAAGAAAAAAACAGTGTTTGGAAATGTTAAACAATATTTCGACAGTATATCAGTTTTCTCCATACTATCGAAATATTGTTTAACATTGTCAAACATTGTTTTTTTTTTCTTTTTTCTTAAATCGCGCTCTTAAGTGTTCAAGAATTTTGAAAGAGTTACGACAATAATTTTGTTTATTATTAATATTATTATTATTATTACTATCATTATTACTATTACTACTTATTATTATTATTATTGCAATTGTTATTATTATTACTATTATTATTATATCTGAAATTGAAAATTAAGTATTGATAACTATAATATTATATGTATTTACAATTCAAAAGATACGTGATATCTCACAACACCAAACAACTTATTGCAAGTAATTCTAAATATATATATATATATATATATATATATATATATATATATATATATATATATATGGCGGGTGGGAGAAGGAGGAGGGGAGAAATGAACACAACAAACGTCGGTTACAATTTTGCATCGAGAAAATTCCCCCTACATAAGTATAATTCCATTGATGAAAACCTTATTTTAGTCCGAAATGTCCTTTCGAATAATGAAACACATTACATTAAAATGTTTCCATTTTGATATTCAGCGGCACACTATATCACATCATATATATATATATATATATATATATATATATGAGTGTTTGTATAACGACGCATTTAACATTCAGTTAATCTTCTAAGTTGTTTTCTTTTTAACTTATGTTTTAAAAGCTAAGCAGTGTATTAAGAAACAGGAAAATTTCGTTAGAAATAAAGAAAACAGTACTGAACAGTTATGTAATATCTGTCCTCGTATATGAAAGTGAATGCTAGACAATCTCCTCATAGTAGAAAAAGAGACTTGAAGCAACAGAAATGTGTTTCTACAGAAGGATGCTGAGAATACCATGGAGCAAACATGTGAAAGAAAATGGAAACAAAAAGAAAACTTATTCTTAACATCAGGAAGAGACATTTGAAATTTCTAGATCACAAAATAGGGAAAAAAAGGCGTAGAAAATCTGATACTCACAGGACAGATTGAAGGCAAAAGGTACAGAGTGAAACAATACATAACCGATCTAACGAGCTTGTGTAAATGGTTGGTAAAACAAGGTTTAGGAGAGATAACAAAAAGGTAAAATTTATCAAGCGTTATAAAGAAAAGGAAATTGTGGAGAGCCATGGTCCACCACGTCCTGGGAGAACACCGCACACTGATTAAGAAAGTTTATTTTCATTTCTCGGTAGCGAGAAAGATAAAGATTATTGTTTCGAGTTATCTTGATGTAACTTTTTTTTTTTTTTTTTTTTTGCTTCGCGGGTTTGAATTCCAAATATTCATTCTTTGCCCAGATCTCAAAGATAACGTCATTACGGCGGCCAGATAAGAAACACCCAGCTTTCAAGACTGGCGTCTATACTGTCGAACAAAAAATTATTTCCTACTGTTACTAAATGATAGTCGTTAATCTACTAAAAGTACTTGTCTTTTAATCTGCAGATAACCAATCAAGAAAAAAGAAAAAAAATCAATGCTATCAGTTCGAGATTTATAAATCGATATACGCAAGTGACAACACTGGTTTTCAAAGTCGATAGCAATTCTTTATCCAATGAAATACTGGTTCCTTAACTAAATAGTTGTCATTTCGACTTTTTTTTTTTTTAATCATTTCACCCCGAGCAAGGCAATAAAGTCACTTGGACGTAAGGGGTTAGAGAATAGAATAAAATCTACTATTAAGGAGAGAGGATGATAAAAGAACAATAAGAAGACAGAAGATAACGTTTGACATTGCACTTATATTTTTGATGACCAAAGTTGACTGGGAAGCAAGAATCCGGAAGAAAGTTCTCCAAGCGAGAGGTTCAAGAGAAGGAACTGTTAGCATAGAACTTACAGTTGCATCTAGCCATTTCAGCATTAAAATGATGAAACCTTGCTACCAATCTAGTAACTCGCTTAAATTCATAAAGTCTAAGTACTGTAGCGAAAAGTTCATCAGAACAATTACCATGAAAATATTTATAGAAAGCACTGAAGCCGAGAAGCTAGGTCAAGATCAATAACATTGTAGATTCTTATTTGGATTTTGTCAAGAATCTCTAAGCAGAAGCACCAGACCAGAGGTGATAGCAATATTCAAAGCAAGGATGAATGGTAGACTTATAAATATGTAAGATTCTCGCACGACATAGTGAGCCAACTTTCTTAGCTGCAGACTGAGCAGTTGATTCAATATACTCTTTCCACTTCATGTCAGTTGAAACCTTAGTCCGAGAATCCCTGTACTGGCGGTTAGCATCAGCCATACTCATGGTAGGTAAAAGGTGTCCTCTCAGATGATTAAAACAGAAGTTTCATTTTGGAGGCGTTAAAATTAACAAGCCACTCCTTGCTCCATTTAACAACAGACTGTAAATCATTTTTTTAGATCAGCTGCTAATTTGGCATTATCAAATCAATCTGACTTACGCCTTGACCAAAAATCTTTATTCAGTCTTTAGAAATCGATGGTAAACATTGTAATAAAATCAGGAGTTACAAAACGTCGGCATTAACTATGGTATCTCGTGCGAAAATTAACAGAAAACCTTATTTTTTTATTTCTTTGACAAACCAATATTATTATTATTATTATATAGTAAATCTTTCAATCTAATTTTCCTATATTTGTTGTCCCATTTGCTGTATTCTTCACACCTGCCGTATTTTGTTATTTCTGAAAGATTGTTAAATACAATTTGAGGAAGGACAGAGAACACATCAGCTAAAACAAAGACAAATCTGATTTGAAATAAGTAATCTAACTGCAATTATTTTCTACTTGATTTTGAAGTTTCAATGTCAGCTTTCTCTAATATTTTTTTTCTATCATGAATCTATTGCCTCCAATCGCAAGTGTTTATTTCCTGTAAAATGTCAAAACCACCGATTGGTTTACAAATTCATCATCGACATCAGGCCGACTTTCTTTCTTTTTTTTTTTTTTTTTTTTTTTAAATTATCTAAATTAGTGCTGTCCAGCACGCGACCCGCAGGATACATAAAACCCCTCAAAGGTATTTCTTTCAGTTCGCGATCAAAGCCGACTCGAAGTAATTTTATTTGGGGAGATGGCGCAGGACGGCGGGGACGGTATCTCTAGAAAAATTTAATGCCAACTTTTACGCTGAATTTCTGTCGTGCGACTTATAGACAATCGATCTTAAAATTTTTTTCGGAACTTGCAGTAGAAAAATGCAAATATTTGGATAAATTATAGTTCAGCCGAAGAGAACAATCTCTTTTTTATCTCATTTCGCCCAAGCAACTCCGACATTGTGCATGATCGTAATGCTCTACCTCATGCACCTTTCGCTTTCAGAAAGCAGTGACAAACGAATGCCTTGCGAATATTCCTTGAATTTACTATTTTCATAATAACTGATCAATTTATATAGGTTCCATCGCCAAAAGCGAAATAATAATAATAATAATAATAATAACCTCCTACTACTACTACCCTAATCCCCTGCACTGTCTAAGATACAAAAGATTGTTTTCATCAGTACCACTCACATATTCAGAAAATGACAGTTCCTGAAGGCGCTTTGAAGATGCTTAAAAAAAAACTATGAAAAATACAAGGATCTTGAAGTGAGAATCTTACAAATGTGTCACATGACGACATCAATAATTCCAATTATGATTTGGAAGGTGGCTGGCTTTGATTGAAAAATGTTCTTATAGACTCATTAATGAGATCCCTGACATCCCATACCTTCAAAAAAACACGAAAAATTGTTACCACAAGCACAGATCACATCTTTCGAAGGGTTTTAGTCGCGTAAAATGTGTGCATTTTTAAGATGTTTTATTCCTAATTTTATTTCTTTTTTTTTAAGAAAAATGTTCAGTGTAAAATCTTATGAAGCCACTTCTAATCTTTGGTCTCCGGTAAAATGTGTATACAACAGAAATCAATGAAAATAATAAGTAAATGGATAATATGATGATAATTAATTTGGGTATATTTTGGAAAGTGAGTCAAGCCAAGAACCTTTCAGCATCCTCGTGTATGTACAGCAATTACATTTTACAAATCGTTTTAGTAATCCCATACCTCTGAGCCGGAATCATTTACGCTTTCTGAGAAGATATTAAGCAGGAAGAACTTGAGGGGTGCAAAGAAGACGGGGAAGGATATAAGAAGATGCGATGGAAGAATGATAGGAAATAAGAAAACTAGAGAAAATCGAAAAGAAAACCAGGTGAAAGGAAAAAATGTATATTTATTTATACAGAGAGGAGAGTCTTAATGTGGTGAGCCAGTGGCCATAAACTCTGTAGACTCATATGTGAAGTATAACATACATACAGGGAGAGGGAGCGGATTATTGATTGATTTGTTTTTCACGGCTTATCAACCCTTTGGAGGTTATTTGAAGCCGAAACATATTTTGGATCGTAGGAATAAATCTTTTATTTTATTTATTTATTTATTTTTTTTTTTTGCCAGTGACGATTTCTTTAGCAATCTTTCGAGAATAACAATGGCTTTTCTAGATACAAGTCCCATAGCTTGGGGAAAGAGATGGATTCATACCTTTCCCAAGTGTAATTGCACATAAGTGAATGTAACAAACCCGACCGGAATTCGAACTCGGCTCTCCGGTGAGTGAATGAAGACGAAAAAAAACATAAGCTGGATAAATTAAAGTATTAAGAATATGTACAGGATGTCCCAAAATAATGTATACACACTTTGAATCTTTATATTAGGTTGGTGCAAAAATAATGACGTAATAATGTCGTTTTTTGACGTTAAAAAATACGTCAAAAAATGACATTATTACATCATTATTTTTGCACCAACCTAATAACTTATTCAATTTATGTATTTTGACTTGTAAATAAGATTAATACAAGAAAAAGAATACACATTTAAAGAATTTGAGATTAAAATATGCAAAAAAAAAAAAAACAGAAAATTAACTTGGGGCAATGGTAGAATGTTCATATAATGATGAGTTCACATCAAGTGCTCAAACTGGTTGCCGTTCTGTTCAATACGCTTTCTTGAAGAAATAGACCTAAAAACGTCCAGTATCATTTCCTCTGGTATTTGAGCACATTCTTCTTCAATTGCTACTCTTATTTCCGCAATTGTTTCAGAGACATTGTCTTTTAGAAACCCCCCACAAAAAGAAATCCAAGGGTGTCAAATCTGATGATCGAGGTGGGTATTCAACTGTCCCTCTTCTTCCAATCCATCTGTTTTGCATCTTTTCATCCATATAAGTTCTCAAATGACGATGACGGTAATGTATTATTAACTATTAATATTTAAAGAGTGTATACATTATTTTGGGACACCCTGTGTATCAAGAAAAAATGGGTACATCGAAGTGATGTAATGTTTAACAAGCTTGTCTCGCTAGACTTTTCGACCTTGTATCGCTTGGAAAATCACTATGTCGAGAAAGAGGGAGCAAAATATCGAAAAGTGGGTAGGGATTGAATCGCTTAAAAATTGCGACATATTAAAATTGTATTAGGTGATATAGATCAAAAGAAAGACAAAAGAGAGGATGCTGTCGAAAAAAGGTTTGGTGCATTTATTATTTTTTTCTCGCGTAAGAAAATAAATTTTGGAATGGATAAGGGGGAGAATGAGAAGATACAGGTTGATTTTTCAGTGCCCTCACGTCACTACCAAATGTGACAAAAGAGAATGAGAAAATACAGGCAAAGAGCGAGAAAAGAGCAGAGGCATGTGATATCCTTTGTTGTCAACATTTATAGGTTCACCTAGTAAATATACTCTGTGTTACATAGGAATAAAGTGTCGCTACCGACACTAGAGTTTGAACACGGATCACCAGAGAGCAAGCACAGGCGATCCCATTTTGAATAGATAGATCCCGTGATGTTAAAGGAAATGTATATATGGGAATTAGCGTGGCGTCTAAGTGATCACAATACGGATTACTGCTGGTCAAACTCTGCCTCCGGACATAGAGGATCCCCAGACGAGGCTATGTCGAAGGGCAGAGTCTCGTCTCGGGAGACAGCTAGCCGAGTCCGGGGAATTTTAGACCGAGCTTACGGGCTTGGATACCCCACAATAAACTTGGCCTTGTGCCGCATCCGACCGCGTGGGGCGGTTAGTGAATATCTCACGATACGGATCACTATTCGGTGGTTACTATTTGAGCGAGTATTATCGAGCAAGTATTATTAGTGCGAGTGTTATTGACTGGAGTCTGACACCAGTATTGTTCAACGGCGTCACTATAGTTGTATTTGCGATTATAAAGTATTTACTACAACAGGCATTACAAAAGTGACAACGAGTATTCGTTGACATTACAGAAGTGGCAACGAGTGTTCGTTGACACCGCAAAACTTTGCTTTTAAAAAAGGTAGAAAAGCGACGACCGGAAAATAGTGTAGAGTCGGTATTAAAGACTGATTTCAATAGGGTTGACAAGTCCGGTGATCCTGGTTAAAAAAAATGTCGACAATTTTTTTTTTTTCTCAACCCGACGAGAGCGGACGAATACAGCTACCAACCACCGACCTGACAGTTCGGGCGATCACCGTGAAAATGTCTCAAGCAGAGGGCAAGACCTTTCTTCGTCCGACGCAGGAGAGGAAAGATACCCTGGCGTTGCTCTGCTGTCTAATATGTGTTACGCTGGTCTGCAATTGGTCCACACGTATTCGCACTAACCCCCGAACGTGCAACAAGTATACTCCGTGTAGACCGGCTGCAGACCTGTGTAACAACTTTGATGTACTACAAAGCGGAAAAAGGTCACAAGAAACGCGTGTACATTCACAAACGGTTCTTACTTAAGAGAGAGAGAGCGAGTGCAAAAGAAAGATACGTTCAGATTTTCTCCCCTTCCCACAATGCAACGGCGACAGAGCGGAAACAACGAAAGGAAACGGCCAACAGATATGTAGGGGTTTTATTATTTATTCATAATATTGATTTATTTTATTTCAAAGAAAAAAAAAATCTTTTATTTTTAATTCTTTTTTTTTTTCTATTTTCCATGCATGTTTTGCTTAGTCAATAAGCTACGTCTGTTCATGCGTACTTTATTTTTTTTTATCAACTCTGCACATGTTTGCAAGAAAAATTAAAATATCTAAAAAAAGAACAAAAAAATCATTTTCACCGGTTTTATTTTATGTGCATACGTTTGCACGCCAGTCACTATTTTTCTTTTCAATTTTTTCTATTCTGGCAATTTTATCTTGCTTTTATGCCATATCTTCTTTTTTTCATTCTGTTTTTGATATTTATAAATACCCGGAGGTGTGATAATTCCACAAGATTTTGTTTGCGAGTTCATACACGACGATACGTACAAGAAAATATCAACCTTATTAACAAAGCGTAAACACACACACACACACACACACACACACACACACACACACACACACACACACACTTGAAAGCTGATGTAATGATTATTAGAGGGTCTATCTACAAAACTCTGGAGTCAGGATGCTGAAGGTAATACCAATTCGCTAAGTGACAAATATATATATATATATATATATATATATATATATATATATATATATATAGGAAAATATGATACAGTGGAAACTCGGTTTACGAATTTAATCCGATCCTGAATGCCGCTGGTAACCCGAAACTATTTTTCCAGTAGGAATCAATGTAGAGAAAAAAAATGTCCTGGTACAAATAAAACTGGAAAAGAAAAACACACCACAACACACGAATGTATACAACACGGTGATAGACTCGGAAATTATTCCGTTCCGGTTAACTCGGTTCGGCAATGTTGTTCGAGAACCTCGAGGCATTTTCGTCTCGAATTTTCTGTTCGCAAACCGATTTTTTCGACATATGAGATGCTCGAGAACCGAGGTTGCACTGTATATGGAAAAATATGATATATAAATTTCTAGATATCAGAACAATGTCAGGCAAATGAATGACAAAGTGTACAAATTCTGTGTAGAACGGAGGTCCTCAGACTAAATTAATCTTCTGTTGTCAAATTGTTGGTGATTTAAAAACAATGATAAAAACGAAAACGTATGCAAACTAAATGATATCGGCTAGGCTGTGTGTCCAGACACATCAAATGCAAAAATAGGCATATATATATATATATATATATATATATATATATTAATTTTAAAATTCAGTAATTTTAAATTTAACGGTCCCATATTTATAGCCTGTCCCCCACCCGAAATTTACCTTAACTCGCCACTGCGTCAGATTGTGACACAAGGTTGATTTTTTTAACGTGGGGCCGCTGGTCTTAGCTTGTCTAGGCTAGCCATAGCAGGTCATATCACTACTACGGAACAGATGTTACGCAATGGAGGAGAAAAGGCCCCCGGAACGGAACAGATACTACAACCGCAGCATCTACTCCGATGGGAAAAAACCCTTCTCCTCTGTTAGTCCATCTGGAAGGAGAGCCCCCAGAAAAAAATGATTTTCTAAGCGTAGCTTAGATGTGGCACAAGGCGAAAACTGTGGAGCACCCAGTGAGGATCGAACTCACTCCTAAGCCGTAATGGCTCTTGCGAAACATGCTTGCTAACTATTACACCATCTCGAAGTGCACAAAATGTTTTACTAAACTTAACATCGATGTGGCCGAAAATATGGGGCATCCAGTGAGGATCGAAATCACTATTCAGTCGTAATTGAAGCCCGTCCCCCACCCAGTTCATAATTATAAATGGTGTTCATGCCTGTATTTACCCCCTCCTCTACACATGTATAATCCCATCAAGAATAACAATTTAGTTCCATGACGAAACAGATTACACATAATTTTTGTTCCATTTTGTCATTCGGTTACATCACACACACACACACACACACATATATATATATATATATATATATATATATATATATATATAGTGTGTGTGTGAATATGTGTATTTTTGTAGCAATTGTTTCGTTTATACAAGAAAATAATAACCTCCAACATTATAATCACCAACGATACAACAAAAGTATCAACACTTCAACCAACCAATGTTGATTATGATTTCACTTGCTCACTTATAAACACGACAATTCAAAAAACACATCTACTGGTTTCACCACCACCACATGATCGTACCGATTAACGTGCCATTTGTCTGATAATAGCTCAGTTAAATCACATATCACCAAGCGACACAACGGAAAAGCACTTGATACTTGAAATTTGAAGAAATTAACGACATAGGACAACAACAAAAAAACTTTCATAGTGGCTAAGGATAACCGAAAGTACTCAGACCTTCATATCTGAGTATGTCCTCGAAACCAAAAAAATGAACTGAAATGTAGAAAAAAATAAATTTAAAAATAACAATGAACTTTCACTGTTCTTTATACAAACATTGATATTTCAAAGCCGAATACAGCCGGGATGAATAGTCATTGTAAACCCCACGATACTTTCATTAGATGTATGTGCTTCGCTAGGGCTACATACGGTTTTTGAATTAAGTTATGCTCTTACTAGACTGGTCGACATCCACGGCTGAAGAGCCCAAACTGTCTTTAGGCCATAGCAAGAGAGAATGCATGGGTTTATACTTTTCCTAGGGGTATTTGGGCGAAACAATTTCTTATTACGTTAAACGTCATATTTAGTGTTTTCAGTAGACATCCTTTTTTTTTTTTTTTAAACCTTGAAATTAATGTCTACCGGCCTAGAGATCAAATTCGAATGTCTTACTAAAGTGGTTTCTCAAATGAAAAAAGGGAATACAGATTCGTTTCCTGTCAGGAGGCACTTTTTTTTTTTTTTTTTTTTAATACTTCCAATCTCTTAGACGGCATTGCAATGTTTAAAAAATAACAGGGAGGTCTACCTGAAACCCAGTTTATTTATGTGCGGCTTTTAGTATATTGGCATCCAAGGGCATAGTAATGGAAAAGCAGAAAGACATTCGTTGAGGCGGAATGAGCTGATAAGAAACATCTGTGAGAATGGGAAAATATCTATCACCAGAAAAAGAAACCGAAACTCATAGCACCTGTCTTTCTCTTCTCTCTTTATCCTCTCTCTCTCTCTATCTATCTACCTGTGCCTGTCTATCTATTGATCTTTCTTATATATATATATATATATATATATATATATATATATATATATATACATATACACACACACATAGTCTTCCCGATATATATATAGTGTAGCGGATAGAGGCTCAGAATGAGAAATCAGAGAGAGAGCCAAGTTCGAATTCCAATCGAGTTCGTTACATAAACTTAGGAACGATATAAATATACCTATTCTTTTCTCTTAAGCTATGGGTTAAATAGTGTAACTGTTACCTCGAAAAATCATTATTATTCTCAGAAAAATTGTTAATGAAATATCCAATGTAAAAAATAAAAAAAACAATTATTATTACAATCTAAAATGGCTTTCAGCTTTAAATAAAATAAAAATGGCGGTGGGTGGCTACCATATATTTTAGAATATGTGGAAGTAAAGAAAAAATTACTTACCTTCAAATCAACATTTCACCGTGTCTTCTTTGCTCCATCTAAATAGTCATTTTATGTGTATACACACCGCGGCTCACAAAGGGTAGCGTACAAAATCCGTACCAATATCATTTTGTGCACAATTTATATGCCTCGTATTATACGGTAAAATTCGTATGTAACGGTTATCAGCGCTGAAAGCGGGATTGGCGCCCCGAGTTCAAATCCAAACGGCGCCCGTCTCGCATGCTTTCGCATTCAAAGAGATATAGATACATCTCTCCACTCGCTGACTAGAGGTTACTAGTACATCTTACAGGGCTCTCTAGATTTGTTTAGCAACCAGTCTAGGAGAAGTGCAACTGAATTCAAAAGGGCTTGGGCTCCGCTCGACTTGCCACAGAAACCACATCATGATGAGGATATCACCCTATAATCTCCAGTATAGTAATCTACAAGAGATAAAATCAAATACTTAAAATATAGCAAACCATTTGTTTGTGACCATTTTATTACCAGGAATATATATGATTTTGGTATAGTGACTATAAAGTTGTGCATATATACATCGCGATATACACATATTTACTCATCGTGATACACACACACACACACACGCGCGCGCGCGCATATATATAGTGCTAATTTTTGAAGCCAAAATTTCTGATTTTTCAGAGATTTGCTGATAAGGAAGCGTTAAATGCAAACAGGCTTTGTGGTAGTGTTTATATATATATATATATATATAAAGAAATATAGTCTTAAGGTGTGCTATATTTATGGGATAAAGTGCTCAATATCAAAGATAGAGCGTGTGTAAATATAAAAGTGAACATAGAAGTCAATACTTAGAGGCGACAGTCTATTTCATTCTAGATGTAATCGTCAGCCTGACGATTGCATCTAGCATGAAACAGACTGTCACCTCTAAGTGTTGACTTCTATGTTCACTTATATATATTACATAGAATAGAAATCCATATTTACCTCATTCGAATAGCTATTTCAACCAACAAGTTCTATGCTGTTGGCATTGTCAACTCAGAAGTGTGGTGAAATAAAACAGGAACTCAAAATTTAAACATTTAAAAATAAAAAGAGAAAAAGGAAATTATATATATATATATATATATATATATATATATATATATATATCAGAATAGTTGCAGTATAAACCAGTTTGGCTATGTAGGTGTTGTACTAATACAAATATGCCAGAGTAGACGTCAATAGGGATCGGCTTCACCAGAAATAGAAACCGAAGCAGTTGTATTCTGAAAACATATAGCCAGCTATTATCTATAAACATTATACGTGCACATACATTTGCCTGATTCTCTGTATTTTCACACCCACTCTATATACACGTAATTAAGTAAATGGCTAGCTATCGCGCATTGCCAAGTTCAAATCTTGTTCATCACACCTCTTTTGTTTTAATTGTATGCGTATTTCTTGCATTATACACATTTTTTTCTTTCTTTTTTATTTTATATTATTTTCTTTTTTTCTTACACAATTTTCAGGTTTATTTTGGCGGGAGTCTTTTAACAAAAGTAAGTACTCAATTCTCGTATGCCTTTCGCAAAGCTTTGTCAATAGTCCATTAAAAATCATCTTCGCTTTTTGTGTTTGCTCGTCACGATCAGATGCTTTTTTCAACCAAATCAAAGATGAAATTCTGATTAAATTTTGTCAATTATTTCTTAACTTTTCTTTTTTTAATTACCCTTACTTGATGAAACCAATATGAATTAGGTTGGAATTATTTAAAAAACAGACAATGCGTGGGTATAAAACCGAAGACGTTGTCCTTGTGAAGAATCGGTATGATTTTAAATAGGCGGCTAAGTTTTCATTTGTATAATATGTCCAACATCTCTAAACATTTACAACAACATACCTGTACAAATTCGCAATTCAGAAAAATCCTTATTCGATTCTTTTTCACGAAAAGAATAAACATTAACTAAAAATTCTCTAAGCTATCTATATTAAAAAAACTGAAACTAAACTTTAATAAAATTAATTCTGAATACTCCACAAATGTTTTAAAATGTGTACAATAGATAGTTTGAAATACCAAGGTTTGCACCAATAGTTTCTCTTTTTATACTACTCATTTCGTAAGAAATCTCTCTACACCATACTTAGTTACCTCCCCTTAAAGGTTTTCAGCGGTCACGCACTGACGCAGCGTTCTACACTCCACTTGTAAGTAATTTTGTCTTTGACAATAATGAACACTACAATATTTATCTTGTAATAATCAATACCCTGATGATGACATTGCTATGTCGAAAGTACTCGGAAATAAACTAAATATGTATCAACACGGCGATTTTCTTCTCGTCATTCAATAATGACACCAAAAATCTTATCCGGGAATATGAAAGGATCCTATCGAAAATAAATAGACAGAACTTGTCTAAATTATTCAACGAAACATACATATCTATATCTATATCTCTCTCTTTCTCTCTCTCTCTCTCTCTCTCTCTATATATATATATATATATATATATATATATATATATATATATATATGTGTGTGTGTGTTACAGCGACGTTATATATGGGAGAGAAGTTATACATATAACACAAAATGTCATCCCGTAAGAGAGAACATTTCTTTATCAATCAGTGTCCCTTATTTTCCTCTACCCACTCTGTCTCTATCATATATATACACACACACACATACATATATATAAGGTTGGTGCACAAATAATGACGTAATAATGTCGTTTTTTGACGTATTTTTTAACGTCAAAAAACGACATTATTACGTCATTAATTTTGCACCAACCTAATATAATGGTCGGCTAATTGCTTTCAAGTACGTTCGCCTGCTACCACGGCTAGCCAATCCCTGCTGTAGACGATTTTTCAGGCACATTTCTTGTGTTTGTGTTACCCATATAGCCCTCTTGTAATTATACTGGGCGAACCTTAGTTACACTTTATAGGAGATAGCGCATAAGCCGGCGTGAGGAATAGTTAATCTCGGTCACGACGACTTGTGACTTCATGCTAGCACAAAAATCGATGGCTTCCAAACAGTTTTGTTTATCCAATTTCGCTCACAATGCTTGGGTCAACCTGTAGTATGGTTTTCACGCTTTTCCCAAACATTCAACCAATTTCTTATTAAGCCATTTCTAACCCAAGCAAGGCGATAACAACAAGGGGTTACTTGGAGTGAAAGAGAACGAGCAATCTTTAAAAGAAACCGGTAACCCAATCCTATTGAAACAATGGATTAACCTGACTTCCGGTTTAATGGAAGGTTTGTGAACCGGGCTGTAGGTAATTTAGATGTAGTAACAAATAAAAAAGGTGAACTAATCGATATAATTCAGAATGAAATGGTATTTAAATTTTAAAACTTTCACATTTAAAGAAATTGATTTATTTCTCCTTTTAGGCAATAAAACATTGTAAAGAATAAAAATAAACTTGAAAGACGTAAAAATCTTAACATTCCGAACTGTTGTATAATAGAAAAACGATATTTTTGGAACTAAATACTGTTAGTGTTTTCTGTCCGGAACATTCGTGAAATCCAGTATAACATTTGTCTCAGAACAAAACCATTTTTGCAAGCAACATTAAATCAATGTTTTCTCAATGTTTTAACGGGCGGAGATTCTAGATATATTGTACGTCTTTTAAATTCTCTAAATATTGGCTAACCTCAAACATGGGCGAGAACGTTGATTTCGTTCGACCCAGTTTGAGATGAGGTTCTCCACACCGTCCTTAACGAAGGCTCCAACACTGGGATCAATTATATTTCAAATCAACCTACCAAATCCGTTATTAGGTAAAACATACAAGTTTTTCTTACCTGTGAATTACTTTGAATGTGGCATCGACGTTTTGATTCGTCACCAATGTTTCACCCCTTAAACTGTACAAAAATGTACATAATTATATTCGTGCGCTGTTAGCACGGTGTGCCTAACTCACGCAAAAAAAAAAAAAAAAAAAAAAAAAAAACTATCCGGGAAAAATCGGAAAAGACCTCATGCACGAATGTCGATACTGTTAGATTTCATCAAGTGGAACATGATTCCTCCTTTCGAAGTGCAACATCCAGCTGCAAAAAATCGATTTAATTTGGAGGAACTGTTTACAGAAAGAAAAAGAAAAATAGGAAGAAAACGCGCAAATGTAAATAGGAATTGAAAAGAGAAAACAAATGTACTTTCCCTAAATGGCAAGGCGTAATTTAAAATGTACCAAATTCTCGGTGCTTGCTTATTGACAAAATGCACTCGGATTCATCGAAATGGGTCATCTACTATTGTGGTACGGTAATGGATGTAAATGATTTTTCGAAAAGATCCACATTTTACTGAAATAAATCTGATATATATTGAGAGGTACACATTGAAATATAAAATTTATATCCTGAATAAATATTTTGGCAGTATCAGTGCAACCACACACACACACATATATATATATATATATTAAGAACTATAATTTTAAGGTGTGCTATATTTATGGGATAAAGTGCTCAATATCAGAGATAGAGCGTATGTAAATATAAAAGTGAACATAGAAGTCAACACTCAGAGGCGACAGGCTGTTTCATGATGGGTGCAATCGTCCAGCATTAAACAGCCTGTCGCCCCTGAGTGTTTACTTCAATGTTCACTATATATATATATATATATATATATATATATATATATATATATATATATATATATATATATATATATATATATATATATAATGGCCGAGTGTTTAGAACGTTCGCCGTTCGCTTTCTGGCCATGAGACCCAGGTTCGAATCTCACCATGGTTAATTTGTCATGAATACGACTTCCTCTTGTTATCGGACTGGATCGAGGTGCGGCACCCTTGGAAAGTGCCTGAAAACCATACCATGAGTTGACCCAAGCCTTGTGAGTGAAATTGGGCAGACGGAACTCTTGTAGGCCGTTGATCGCTGTGCTAGCACGAATACACAAGTCATCGTGGCCGAGAACTTGAGCGTGATGACCTTGTTCAAACTGTTGATCACGCCAGATAACACGCTCTTTTCCAGAAACTGTAACTAAGGTCTGCTCAGCATAGTTGCAGTAATTAGAATTATATATATATATATATATATATATATATATATATATAATTTTACTCTGATTAACGCGTGGCTGTGAGGTTACAACGTTCGCATTCTGATCATGAGCCCCGAGTTCGAATCTTACCACTGTTGATTTGTCAGGAAGTAGACTCTCTGATGTTATCAGTCTGGAGGCACCTTTGGAAAGTGCCTGAAAACCATACCACAGGTTGACCCATGACTTGTGAGTAAAATTGGGTAGACATCGGAAGGGTTGGGCGTCTATAGCTGTGCTAGGACGAAGTCACAAGTCATCGTTACCGATGTTCAGATTGCTGATTACGCGAAATAACATGCTATCTCCTAGAAACTATAACTAAAGACTCCTCAGCATAGTTGCAGTATAAACCACAGGTTGGCTCTGTGGGTGTTGAACAAACACAAATGTACCTGAGCGAGCGTCTGCAATAGGGATTGGCTAGCCGCCCTAATAGTATCCTTGAATACGAGTGGCCAACTATTATTATTATTACTCGGATTAACGAACTTCTCAAAATCAGACTTAATCTATTTTATTTTGGGGGCAAGACGAGAACATATCCGATGATCGGTCGCGAAAGTGAGTCGCCAGGCCACGTTGATTTCTATGTACACAATGTACATATATAGGAAACGTTTATTAATCTAACATATATCACTTATTGAGAAAAACAGACAAAAAGATAGAACTTTTCAATTTTGTTTGGTTCGATTCGCATTGGTCAGTCATGTATCACATGCGTTAAAACTGTAGATATTTTATATGTATGTTTTAATAAAATGCTTTAATAAAAGTTAAACGTTTTAGATTAATAAACGTTTCATATTTGTTCTTTATCTTACCATATGTGTGTGTGTATGTGTAAGTTTCTCAAAAAGTTTGTAGCCGAATTGAGAAAAACTATTTATTACCTGAAGAATTTTGTTTTTCAAAATAATATTTTCTTTTAACATAACGCTTCACAACAATCATAAAAAGAAACTTAGTTTGATATGTTTCGCCTATGATCAGCGTCTGCAAAAATATATATATTTCACAAGAAACAAAAGTCCATTGAGCAAGGGTACCAAATGTGATTCACGTTAAACATTCACAACGCTTGGTTTTTATTGTTTCGTTACAGAAATTAGATTCTAATGTCAAGTAAGGCTTTATTCTTATTTATTTTATTTTGTTTTTAATAAACAAAAAACTGAATTTAAATTATATATATTTACAATTCCGTCAGATTCTGATCCAGCGAACATTATGATAATAATTAATAATAACGGTTAGGAGTTGAGCGCGATTTAAGAACAGATAAAGAAAAGAAAAACACAGTTTTTGACAATGTTAAACAATATTTCAACAGAATGTCTGTCTACTTCAAGTCATATTATTAAAAAAAATTCAAGTATAAAAATATATAAAGCAACAAAATATTACAAGTCTTTGTACAAACGTGACTTGTTTTGTAATGAAAAAAAAAACGACTGTAGTGGTAATGAACGGGTCAAAATGAATGAAACGTCGCAATAGTAAATAACTAAAAAGCTATATTCAATAATTTGTTTAAAGCCCTAAAGGGGGGAAAAATCATGGAACTAAATACAAACTTTAAAGTCTTAAACAATCTGAGAACGGAATTCGTAAAGATCTTTGTACGTGGTTGAATCCTACTCGATCAAAATGCACTGATATCGGCAAGAATTTGATTTGTCAGTGTTTAGGGTAATCTGGGTTGAAACTAGAAACAGAAGGATTTATCCTAGCTGATCGGGGCAGGGGGTGAAACTAGCTGGTTGGCAGTGGGGGGTGAAACTAGAAACATAAGGATTGATCCTAGCTGCTCGGGGCGGGGAGGGGGTAAAACTAGAAACAGAAGGATTGATTCTAGCTCGGTCAAAGTCTACTAACGAGAGCTTATCCGGCGCATGATTTTAATAGTTGCTGTACAAACGCTGATGGAACCATCTAATATCTAGCAGCTCTACACTAGCACTAAATGAATTTAAAAATAGCCATGATAGGGTTGAGCAATACCCTCACTAACAGATATGCTAACATTTTAATAAGAAAAAAATGGTGTGACTAAAACGCAACACCAGTTCAAGATGATGATCGGGTTCATTTGCTCTGAGATTTCAGCGCTTCATACAATGGGTAATGATAATAATAATAATAATAATAATAATAATAACCCTCCAAAGAATATAAACCTTGTTTTATTGATATAGTCATTCCGTTAGATGAAAAAATATTTCAGTGGAAAAATTTGACAAATACACAAAATGTAAAGAAAATAGGCAATAGAAATTACAATAATATGTCATTTGAGTCTAACCGTGATTCCAGCAGTTATAGGAGCACTAGAAGTGATTAAGATGAATATTGATACGCACAAATTTAAAAAAATATCCCTGGAAATTCAAGTTGTTCTGAAAAAAGTTATTATATTAATGAGTTCTACTTACATAGTCGTTCAGTTCAATATACCGAACGTCCTGGGTACGGCGATAAACTACATCCAACAGCAAGGCCTAAGATAATGTTTTCGGAAAAATAATGTTGCCAGCTATACGTTTTTGAAACAATAATGTTGCCAGCTATCCGTTTTTGGAACAATAATGTTGCCAGCTATACGTTTTTTGTAAAAAATAATGTTGCCAGCTGTACGTTTTTGAAACAATAATGTTGCCAGCTATACGTTTTTTATTCCATACAAAATAGGCATTTAAAATTCATATAAACTGGATTTGGCATTAAATAATTCACAGTGGTTGATATGCCATAAAACCCAAACAAACAATCAATCAATATACCGAATAACTTTCTGGGAACGAGTTGGTAACTTTCTTTGAACAACTTGGAAAATGAATGTATCAAACAGCAAGTAAATAATAATAATGTTTTTTCGAATTTTATGAGGAATCTTATTTAATTCTTCGGTTAATGATTGAATGAGCTCATGGCGAGTTCTATGACAATAAAATATCCGTAGAAATTCCACCATCACATCGTTAAATATTTAAACTTTGAAATATTATCAATATGAATGCTTGTCGTTATTTTACGAATTAAATGGGGTGCAAATGAAAAGATTTGAAATTGTCAACTTTTTCGATTTCACTGAAACAGACGTTAAACACTTCTATCTTCTCTTCGTTATTTCATTTTATTCACTGAAACCAAGTAGCGTCTTTGATATGTATTAGGTTGGTGCAAAAATAATGACGTAATAATGTCGTTTTTTGACGTATTTTTCACGTCAAAAAACGACATTATCACGTAATTATTTTTGCACCTACCTAATATTTTGCTTCCTCACGCAATCAAAACGGAATAGTCTAATATTTCTGAGGTATTAGCAGATGTTAAACACTTCTATCTTTCTTTCTTTCTTTTTTTCATTGAAACCAAGTAGCCTCTTTTATATGTATTTTGTCATCCCGCGCCATCAAATCAGAATAGTCCATTATTTATGAGGTATTGGCAGGGTGTAACGGTCGGGCGAACTAACGAGAAGCAGGGACAAGTGCTTTTGTTATATGATAATAATACCAACAACAGTTACAATATGAGTGCTGGGTTACTGAGTAGACTTTCTACCATTTCGACTCCCGTGTAAGCAAACACTACAAGCATGAACACTTAATGGTTCAATAATAATAATAATAATAATGAAGAAGAAGTGTGTTTGATGGTTGCAAACGATTATTATTACTTTAGAATTAATATTGATTAATTAAAACATCTAAGATGATCAGTCTCACTAAATCTACCAAAGATGTCTTTTACTCAAACCCAGATACTCTTTGGCCGCAAGGTTCGATTCAGTAACGAAGATATTAAAAGTTGTCATAATTGTAGTCGTGATTGCTATGGGTTCTTGTTGTTGAGGATGATGAGGAGAATGATGCTGTTGATGATGATGATGTGTTCGTAATATGATAAGGTGCTGAAAAGTTTTCGGCACGGTCCACTTTCTGAAAATTAACTAAATGATCAAACATCAGTGAGACCCGGATATAAGAGAGATTTTCTCTGGTCCCAAATTAGAGCCATACTTACCTAAACAAAATAGACCAAACCCGGATATAAGAGACTTCTTCTCCGGTCCCGACAACTCTCTTATATCCGGGTTACACTGTAGTTAAAAGTTAGTAATGGCAAAATTTTGTCTTCAATTACTTGCACGGATTTTCAAAAGAGCGGGATACTAAAATGTGATTTCCCCATGAAGAAAATTAGTCTGGCGTCTAGATTGTCTTATCCAGTTTTCAATCTGGGCCATCAATTTTTGAGAATAGATTTGTAGAACTGGCATCTTTCCCATCGGAACGACAATGTCGCCCTTTCTTCGACCATAGTCAGGGATTAGAGTCAGCTTCTAATGGTTCGCTGAGCATAATCTATGACAAAACTTGGTTCTTCTTGTCAGTTTCATGAATTTCAGTAGATAAAAGCTGGCAGGATGTCACAGACCCGGTGAGCGCGAGTGATAAGTTTTCTTATCAATACACAAGTAACCAAAGCAAATTTAAACAACAGTTTTCTATATCGAGGCAGTCTAAAACACAGCGACTTCATCTCCTGTAATATTTACCTATCCTCTAATCAATTAAATGCGTAAACACTCAAATATAAACGACCAATATTTATCTAGCTCCGAAGCAAGTAACTGTCTATCGCGATGAACGGGCGTTCCCTCAGGGTGGAACACGTACATGATGCTGGAAAAATGGCCGGTTTTCTCTACCGCTTCAGTTCTAACTTTTCGGTCTCGATAGAGTTCAAAAGCGTTCTCGAGTCCTTTTGGTTGACGAATTATTTTCCATCCTACAACCCCTTTCTCACAGGCAGCATGTGGCAAGCTTTTCGATGCCCTATCACTACTTCCGTGGAAAGTGCTCGGACAAAGTACCACAGGTCCAGCCAGGTCTAACCTTCACGGCTAGGACCGGCCATACCACTTACATTGTAGCACCCCCCCCACAAACACACACATTCCCTCCGTATTCCATCGATGAGCAGTTCCAATCGAACAGCTTCTTTCCGCGAACCACTACTCTGTGGACCTGACTCCCAAGAGAATGTTTTCTCGATCACTTCAAACTTAATCTGTTCAAGTTTAGGGTCAACCGTTATCTTCTCCTATCCGTATAAACTGCCTCTTAACATAACCCTCTACTTCGAGTGGCACCTGGGCCTTGTACAGGGTGAACCTTACTGCAAAAAGAAAGGAACTATGACTCCGGCTATTCTTTACCTTTATAATAATCCTGCCATACATAGGCAGAAGCTGCCTTTGCCGTCTCGATAGAGTCCAAAAGCGTCTATCCCTCCTTGTGCGTGATTAATTATTTTCCACGCTACAACCCCTTTCCCCACAGGTGAAACGTAGCAAGTGTATCGCTACCGTATCGCTATTCCCATGGAAAGTGTTCTACATTCCTTCGTTTCACCAGTTCTGACCTTCACAGATAAAACCCTAACCCTGCCACGCAGATTGTAGTGAACCAGCTTCATTCCCTTCGTATTCCATTGGTCAGATGCAAGTTCCAATCGAACAGCTTTTTCCCATTTACCGCTACTGTGAGACCGCCTCCCAAGCGGATGCTTCCTCGATCACTAAAATAACCTGTTCAAGTCTAAATTTAACCGTTATCTTTCCCACATTTCCTTATAGACTGTGCCCCTTACTCTGTAACCCTCTACCTCGAGTGGCTCTCATGTAGCATGTACATGGTGAAAAGTATTGTAAAAAGAATGCTTGTAGACCAAAATATAACCGACCATGTGCTTGGTTAGTACCTAGAGGGATGACATGCTGTAAGCTGGGATGTGCGGGATAATGGCTCAGAATTGTTAATCGAGGAGCCGAGTTCCAATCCCAGTTGGATTCGTTATATTCACTTACGCGCAAATATCTTTGGAAAAGGTCAAAATTCACCTCTTCTCCCCTCAGCTATGGGTTAATTAGTAAGACTTGTATCTTTAACCATTATTATCTAAAAAAAAAAAAAAAAAAGTTCTTAAAATCTACAAATATTTCCTGGCTTTAAATAACCTGCATAGGGTTGATAAGCTGTAGAAAAAGCGTTAAAATCTGAAATAAGACTTCTCGAATATTCAGGCCGGTAGACGATTATAAATGTACTGTTTAGATATGGTAGTATTTATAATATTCTATACGAAGTTGTTTTACATAATTTATGTTAAAGACAGTATTTTAAATATTTCATATTATAGAGAATGATTTGAAATACTTCATATTAATGAGAGTATTTTAAATACATCATGTTTCGGAGAATATTTTAAATAATTGTTTATGTTCATGGAAAATATTCAGATGGATTCCACAGAGCGTCTAGTCAAATACGGGTTTCCACTAAAAATAACGTTTAAGTAATACGCGCTATATATATATATATATATATATATATATATATATATATATATATATATATATCAGATATTTCTACATATAATGCTCAATATTAAAAATATTAAAATAATATTAAAAATAGAGCATTAACAATATTCAAATTTACTTAACTGTAAATATCAAATCCTTTTTACTTGTTGTGTCCCTGACTTCGAAGTTTCCTGGAGCCAACCTTTCTTCATGAGATTCTGTATGGCACCAAGAAACATCGGAGCAAGGGATATATATATATATATATATATATATATATATATATATATATATATAGATAGATAGATAGATAAAATTTACTGTACTATAAATATCAAATCCTTTTTAGTAGTTTCTTAGTGCCATACAGAACCTCCTGAGGAATGGTTGGCATCAGTGAAAATGTTAACTTTCGAACTTCCCATGGCGTCCCAAGCCGCAATGTGCATCGATCGCGCAACTGAGAGATCACATTGGGTTTTCTTTCCGCTAGCTCTTGTGTTTTTTGCCACTACAAAAGCATTCCATGTAAATGTATAAGTAAAGACAAACCTCTTATTTACGGACCCCCCTATCAACGGACTTCGGATGCAACGGACAAAATCTGCAGGCAAAATAAAAAATAAATTTGCAGGAAAAAAAACTTCTAAATCGTCTGCAATGTGCTTCAAAATTTGCGACCTTAGCGGAAGGAGTCGTATTAGTTCTCAAAGTGACCGCTTGGCGGCGGTGGCGGATCTTTCAATTGTAAACAAAGACGGGTGTACAGTATATAAAGTACGATACATTAGCTCGGGCGTGAGAAAGTAGCTGTGAGAAAACTATTATTTTTGTTATTTTGATTAATATATCTATTAAGTATATATTTATTTATGCCATATATACATGTTTATAATATTTACATTAAATCATAACTCCTGGTAGCTATTATGGCGGTTTTATAAGTCAAAAATAATTCCTTCCCATCTACGGACAATCAGCTTTAACGTACCACCCCATCCCCCTATTAATCCGTTGATGAGAGGTTTGCTTGGAATAATATAATATTACTTATACCTTTTAAGTCGGACAATCTTCGAAAGGTAGGGGAATGACTTCATGACAAAGTGAAAAGGGTGCACTGGCCAAAATAGGTAGAGAATCGCTGCTTTAGAGCAACAGTTTGGGGAAGACCGATCTCTAGGAATCGGGATCTGTTTCTCTATTTATTATAAGGGTTCACCGTGCAAGAGTGACCGGAAAGGCCATAGTTAGAAAGCAAACTAGACTTGCAGACGATTACTACGCTAGTGTTTTTGCTTCTTATTCTGTTCGTCTGAGCTGAATGAAACTAAGATTAGCAAATGATTCCCACTGAAAAGTTCTGGTCTGGTGTTCCCGCTCGAGATTCTCAGTAATATCCAAAGAGATGTCTAATGTTATCGGCTTTAACCTGGCATCTCGATTTCAGTCATTTTCCCGCCTCCGTGGCAGGGCTTCCCCTCTGACTTTTCCATAAAAATTTTCCTGACAGTTGTTCTTCTGAGTTCGCCTCCTTGTTCCCACGACCGCATGTATTTAAGCAAACTAATAGATTGTTAACTAGGTCACATCGTTTGATTGTTGAATTAGATAGATGTAAACGTATGTTCTATTCTAATAGTTTCTTTTCTCAACTGTGGAACTCTATTCCGTTTCTTTTTTTTCTTTTTTTTTTTTTTGCTCCCTTGCCACATATAATCTTCAAAAATTTGAATGCAATGTCAATCCTTATCTTCTGTCTTCCAGAACCCTCTTCTTTTATTGTCCTTTCTCTTCACTAAAGTCTTCTCATTCTCTTTCACTCCCGATAACTCCTTCCGTCTTAGTGGCATTATCGCTTTGCTTGGAGTGAATCACAAGCACCCACGTAACTATAATTGCATGTACACACACACACACGCACATATATAATTCTGCGATAACACAACACACACAAAGCAAAATAAAGCAGATACATACTGCAGCATCATGATTAGCGAGCTGGCCAGACAGACCAATTCGTCTGATCATTGCAGACATCACTATTGTTGTGACCTTGCGCCAAACTTAGCTCATGTACATAAATGCCGTTCTATATGTTTATAGTAATGGTAATATTAGCCGTTTCCCTATAAGGAAACATTTGGCATTCATTGACCCAGCAGCCAGTACCTCGGTCGGTTGAAATTCATAATTACTTCTCTTAAAATATTTTTTCAGAAAATTAGCCTGGAGATTGCGTTCAAGCATAAGACAGACTGTGGACTCTCGGAGTTAACTCCAGTGTCCACTTATAAATATATATATATATATAATATATATATATATATATATATATATATACACACTCTCGACTCTCCTGTCGAATTCGACGTATGAGGGTCAAGCAGATCAGTTCACAGGAAACCAACAGCCCGACAACAGCACACGAGATTTGATTATAGTGGTGAAGGTTTCGTGCAGGACCATTCACACTTTTCGAATACATAGAATCTGGTGCACTACGTGCCACAAGGTCCCCAAACGACCCTCCGAATTCAGAGTTGTCCTTCTCCTAGACCAGTTACCCTCCAAAGCTATAGAACCCAGTCTGTCCTGCTATTTACCCATAGCTGGAAGGAGAAGAAGAGGATTAGCACGTAAGTGAATGTAATGGATTCGACTGGAATTCGAACTCGGGTCTCCGGTTTCTCAATCCAAGCCGCTATCCATTACTCGTGCCTCCTTTATATATATATATAACAAAATGTTATATAAAAAAATACTAAATTAAAATACTATAATTAAAAAAAATAATTTTTAAATCCTATAAGTTACCTCCCTTGCATAGAGGTAAAAATACATTTTGAATTTACGGTGTTAACGCATAACATATCCATAGATATGCAAACCCTGAAGATGACCTCAGATGCGGTTGAAAGTACTTGGGAAAATCAAAATTATTTGAAAGAAAATTTTGGAATTTTTCTTGATCAATTTTCTACAGTCACCGAGAAATTAATTCGTGGATTTGAAAGGATTAAAACTAAAATAAACAGACATAATACGTCTAAATTACTTAAACAAACATGCTTGAATGAAAATATGCTCACTATATATATGTGTGTGTGTGTGTGTGTGTGTTTTATTGCTATAAAAGTTACATTTGCTGAGTATGTGTTTGAGTAGTCATCCTTGTTAAGCTAAAATTCATATCTACCGGCCTATAAGCAGACAGATTGTTGAAGGATAAAATGACGAATGGGCAAAATGTCGAACAAAGTGGACTAAGTCTTGAGCAGTGTGTCGAATTGGCAAAGTGCCAGAGGGAAAGAGTCGAACTGACTAAATGTCCCTCCAATGGAATAGCTTTTACTTTACATGCAACTATCCTGCCGGTAAATAATTATTATTTTTAAGCTAATATGAAAATCTCCGTTTTGAACAAGGGTCTGCATTCAACCTACAATAAAGAGTTAATGTTTGGAGGATATCGTTGCTAACAAAAGAAAAGAGTACTGAACTGCTGCGTGATATCTCTCCTGCTTTACGGCAGCGAATGTTAGAGGGTCTCTTCAAAGACGAAGAAGAGACTCGAGGCAACGGAGGTATGGTTCTACAGAAAGATGCTAAGGATATCATGGACCGAGCGTGTGAACAACGATGAGATTTTTGGAGAGGATGCAAACAAGGAGGAAACTTATATTTAACACCAGGAAGAGGCTGCTGAAATTTCTGGAACACATAATGAGAAAGGAGGGCCTGGAGAATCTGATTCTCAGAGGTCGAATAGAGGGGGAAAAATACAAGGGAAAGCAATGCATGGCATAGCTGTCGGGATTAAGCAAGAGAGGTCTGGGGGAGTTGACAGAGGCACGAAACTTATTGAAAGCTAAAAGGGATGGAGGGAAATGAAAAGCCATAATCGCCTACGTCCTGAACGGGCACGACACACAAAAGAATGAAATATATATATATATATATATAAGAGAAGACTCAATTCAATTTGCTAAAAAATAGAGCGTAATAAACGACCCCCAATCGGACCGCTAACCAATTATTATGGAGACTTAATCACTTTTAAGTTCATTCGAAATTTTGTCTGCTTAGTTTGGGACTTTGTTCGACATTTTGTCCATTCATCATTTTGTCTTTCGACACTCTGACCTACTACCCTACCGGCGTCGATATCGAAGCTCTTACTTTAAAAATAATAACAGGGGTATTGTTATGGTAACCTATCTACATTAGAATGAACTCTTCCTCCTTCATAAATACTAACCTGCGAGACTTCCTAAAGAGGCAGTCGACCCACAGTCTCTGACTCTGTGTGACTTCTGTCGAACTCTCTGCTTTGGCAGAGAGGAATCCGGACGAAGCTTTGCCGAAGGGCAAAATTTCGTCAGGGGAGGTAGACAGATCCCGAACCCCCTCATGCGGGTTCTACGGGAATATCCTACGGGCTCGGAGAAACCCACGTTAAACTCGGCCTTGTGCCACATACATTCCTCGTGGGGGGGGGGACTGTCAAATATCGGCAGTCGGACGCATTGTAACCTGATAGTTCGGATGGACACTTTTATTTTATATATATGTTCTGTTATTTCAATACACTTGTTCAACCTACCTTCTTCTTTCCGTGTCTTTCTTTCTGGCCCCTAACAGGCCACAACAGGTATACACACTAAATATGACGTTTATAGCAATGCGAAATAATGACATAATAAAAAATAACCATTAATTGCTAACAAATTACTTTGTTTACGTTTCGACTACGAAAATAAGATTACCAGATATAGACTTGGAAAGGTCTGAACGAGAGATGGGCATTTCTTAAATAAAGTAACTGAGACTTGATTTGCTGCGATGACTTTCTGTAGTTTATCGTTAAAGCACTCTTGGCTTGAAAGTGGTTTCCCAGATAAAAAAAAAAGAAGGAATACATATTCGGCATATTTTCTTTCGTAAGACTTTCGATCTATAGGCTGGTAAGCCGAGTGAGCAGTATTCACACACAAAAATGCTATATCGCTGCAAGACGTAGACGATCATAACATTTCATGGATTCTTTTTTCATAATTATCTGTGAACTGTCATAAATTCTTTGGAAACAGTGGTGTTGCTTGCTCGTTACTTTCTTCGAGGTTTGGAATTTAGAATGTTCCCTCTCTTAGAGTGGTTGTTATTCAAGGCTAGAGACTCCAGTTTACTCTGTTAATTAATTTATAGCTAAGTTATTTTAGGCCTCCTATACATTAGATTATCTGCTGGACGTGATATTTTTCTAGCGCCATAAAGTGTCTCGTTTTAGCCTCTTTTTAATGGTTACAATCAGTTTCTTATTAATGCCGTAAAATAATAGAACACATAGGTTATATGACATCTTCAGTAAGCAAACGATCAATATTCAATACATGATGGGTTGGGAATGTCAAGAATAATTCAAGATGAAAGAAGATGTTCATTTTTCCTGCTCTGAACAAACCTGCGAGCTGGTTGACATTGTATGCACAAACATGTAGGTATATCCCCCCCCCCCCCGTATATGAGTTTGCATGTCTGCATGTGCATGTGTGTATTCTTGTAGCACATGAAAACGGACATCCGTGTGTATATGTGTGTGCAATTCCTACGGCTCTGGGGGAGGTTCTCATGCTCTGGTGGATGCTCCGCTCGTTTAAGGGGATGTTTCTCTCGCTCTCCAGGATGTTCTCACTGTCTGGAAAATGTTCCCCGGGCTCTGGCGGGATTTTCCTCCGGTTCTGGAGGATGTTACTCTCATTTCATAGGATATTCCTCTCACTATGGAAGATGTTCTCATGCTCTGGAGGATGTTCCTCCGAGTCTGGATGACGTTCCTCGCGTTCTTTAGGACATTCCTCTCACTTTGGTGGACGTTTCCCCGACTCTGAAGAATGTTCCTCCGATTTTAAGGGTTGTTCCTCTCATGTTGTAGAATGTTCCGCTCGCTCTGGAGGATGTTCTCGCATTCTGGAGTATTTTCTTCCGGTTCTGGAAAATGTTCCTCTCGCTCTACCAAAACCGTGAGAGCTGAAAGGACAAGATGGCTCTCGTAAGCTCAACGTCTTCATGGCATGAGAATCAGTTAGTAGTCAATCAGTTCCTCCAGCCGCAGGGTAGTATTTCGGAAGCTGGCATTACAACTCCTCTCCTTTGTCACGAGTTCAATCCTCATTAATGACATTGTAACTCTAACAAAACTAAGTTTAGTGTACCTTGCCGTAGTATAAGTAAGAGCCGTAGCACGTTTTTACTACTGTAGCTAGTTTTATCTAATATATTTGACCTTTCTGGTTTTGAGTGATAGCAAGTTAGTCTTATAAAATATTAGCTACTCAGTTCGTGTCTTACTATTGTAGTCTTGCGCCCGTCTGTCTAATGCTCCTCTTGCAGATAGAGAATGTAATGAATTCGATTCTCACTAGGTGCTCCAATAATATTCACCTAACGTTAGACCAAGTTAAGATAATTTACTAATAACTAATTGCTCATCTAGGCTGACTTGCCGAAAAGAATCAGCATTCGAAATATTGCATTCGTACCAATGATCGAACAGTAACCTTTGACACAATGCCAAGTTCCGATGCACGCGTCGCCATTAATGACAGTGCTTGGCAACAGACATGGATTATCAGGGGTATTCTGACTACGTGGCTACCTGAGGAACAAAGATCAATGTACTGTTTGCCCTAAAGTATTTGTGCCGCCGTAACCACTATGTTGGTTCGTACTTGATGGGAATGTTTCCACTCACTTCTTACGTCGATTAGTCTTAGCTGCATGTGAATGATTTCACCTCTTAGGTCCACTGGCGATAAGTATTTGCAATTATTGAACATGAGCTCCTCAAAATTTCTGACCTATTATTTTGACGATAATTATTTGTGCTTCATTAAAGTCATTCAATTTTTTTTTTTCCTTTTTCATAATAACTATGGAATTCAAAATATCAAAATGAAATACTCGGAGCTCACTCATCTAACTTAAAATGGGCAGTTGTTACGAGACAGTAGGTGTCATTCTTAACATGCATTTAGCTCATCTGTATATGTAGATACATGTTCGTATTTATAAATATGTGTAAGATTTGAGTATGCTACGATGCGTTACTGCATTACTGGAATTCAATTTTATCCATTCGTTGTGTTTCCTAAAGAATCTTAAAGAAAAAGGAAATACATTATACGCGATAATTGTTAGCGATCTCTTATCATTTCTAGATTTTATTAAATATGTTTTACTGGGCGTGAATTTTTTTTAACTCTTTCAAGATTCTAGTTAACAATAGCAGTAGAAATGGGTGAATGCCTGAGCGTGGTGGAAAGGTTAGCAAGCAAGATGCGTAAATCATTCATAGTGTGTTCGATCCTTGTTACAGTACATTGGATGGCATCTCGGCGTCAGCGGATGGTTGGCGACATAGTCCGAGCGAACATTTCTACCTAATTTCCTTTAACACTTCTTCGCTGCTGACATGTTTCGTCTATGTTATTCACAGCATCCTTCTGTAGAACCACACCCCTGTGGCCACAAGTCTCCTCTTCATTGCGAAAACGCACAATGGTCCTAAGCATATGTATCCTTTTTGTTTCCATTTTACTTTAAAATTCCTCGTTGCTGATATGTTCCTTCTGTGGTATTCTCATCATCCTTCTGTAGAATCACATCTCTGTTGCCTCAAAACTTCTCCTCATCTGTGAATATATAGTCCAACGGTCACTGCTATAGAGGATTATTGATATTACATAACACTTCAGCTATTCTTTCCTTAGTGTCTAACAAAATTTTCCTATTTCTTAATACGTTGCTTAGCTTTTGAAAGGCATCTTTGTCTATCCCAATCCAGCTTTGAATATTTCTCTTATTTCTTTTTCTTTTCCTTTCTTTCACTTTTCTTTGTTTCTTTATTTTTCTCCAAATTACTTTTTGTTAGTTTCTTTCTTTCTTTTATTTATCCTTTGTTCCTTTTTTTGTTTTCCGCCAATTTTCTTTTCTTTTCTTAATACTTTATTTTTAGATTTTGGAAGACATCTTTCGTTATTCCAATACGCCTTTCGATTTCAGTGTCACACCTTGTTTTTAAAATTAATTAAAAAAAAAAAAAAAAAAAAATCCACTTATATAGTAAATTGTTACGGCTATTCGAGCAAATATTTCTCGTACAGATACTACATCTTGATCACCGGAAAACTACTTTGCATTGCTTGTGTTCGAAATAAACGTTCTTTATATATATATATATATATATATATATATATATATATATATATATATATTTGTTCGGTGGATTGTTAAAAACCGAATTGGAAGATGTAAAAATTGTTCCACTGATGCGAATAATCTTCAAAAAGATTTTGGCTTGGTAATTTTCGCAAAAAGAAAATGCCGTTTTCATTTTTCTCAGCCGGTTGACATAAAGAATTTTAAATTATGCATGATCACGTGACATTTCTCAACGCGTTTTTTTTTTTCTTTTATTATTAGAGAATTCTTCCATATTTCGTTAAACTGAAAATTCAGTCTTTTTCGTCCATTTTGAATCGAACATTTCGAAGAAATAATTTCAACTTTGCTCAGTTATTATTTATAAGATTTCTTTTCGGCTTTTTTAAGAGAAATCTCGCTATGGTTGGTTTAAGAAAGAGGAAAGATAGTCGAAATGAAATTTCCTTATTTTCTCATATTCTTTGCATCTAGGTTTCCCTCTTTTTCTTTCACCATTTCTTTCTCTTAGTCTTTCTTTCTCTAATTTCTTTTCTTATTTTTCTTTCATTTTTCTTTGTTTCTTTCTTTTTCTCTTTTTTCCCGAAATTCATTTTTTCTTTCTTTTTTTTTATCTATTTATTCATTCGTTCTTTCGCCCTTTTGTCTTTCTTTCTTTTCATCTTTTTTGTCTTAATAAACATTCTTCTCCTTTATTTTTTGTTTCTTTCTCTCATATATATATATATATATATATATATATATATATATATATATATATATATATACTTCTTTCTTTCTTTTTTTCATTTTTCTATTTCATTCCTTCACTTTTATCTTTCTTTCTTTTTCACCAAATTACTTTTTCTTTTCTTTTTTGATTATCGTTCATCTTTGTTTCTTTGTCTTTTCTTAATTTAGTTTCTTTCTTTCTCTCTTTCTTTCATTCGATCGTTTATCTTTCTCTTTTTCTCTTTTCTCTGTTCCTCTGTATCTTTTTATCCTATTTTCTTTCTTCTTTTTTTTTTCTTTATTTGCAATATTTTCCTATTTTTTTTTTCTGTAGTTTTCTCCTCTCTCTGTGACGAACTTTTCATGTCATTATTCTGTGTTTTTTAATCAGGACTACTGTTTAATCTTCCTACCATCATTAATGCCACTAGATACGGAATTATCAAGGCAAATAAAAGTTTCCACGTATTTGTTTCACAAATCCTATCTGTTATATCTTGGATACTGATTTCAACATATCTGTTTGAGTACACGTTATCAATCGATCTAGTGGTTTCAGTATTGTCCCCATCGCTGTCATTATCTATCTGCCCCCTCATTTTCTTTCTTTCGATCTATCTATCTATCTATCTGTCCTCTCATTTTCTTTCTTTCTATTTATCTATCTTCTCATTTTCTTTCTTTCTTTCTATCTATCTATCCTCTCGTTTTCTTTCTTTCTATCTATCTATCTATCTATCTATCTATCTATCTATCTATCTATCTATCTATCCTCTCATTTCTTTCTATCTATCTATATATCCTCTCACACAGTTTGTTCAAATCTACCTGTCTATCTATCTACCTATCTACCTACCTATCTATCACTGTTTGTTCAAATGTATTTATCTATCTATCTATCTATCTACCTACCTACGTACCTGCCACGTATGTTTAGTGCATTAATAATTTGATTTCATTATGCATTTATATATAGCTTGTATGTTGCATATATTAATTATATATATTTTGTATGTTGTATATATTAATAATTTGCTTTCATTCTCTCTCTCTCTCTCTCTCTCTCTCTATATATATATATATATATATATATATATATATATATATATATATATATTTGTATTAAGGTTTACTTTTTATTTTATTGTCGAATAGGTTTGTGTTTTTCAAATATTTCTCTATCCATAGGGAACTTCACCAACCTTTTATTCTAAAATGTCAAACTTGATATTATTTAGCTCATTAATTAATTGGAACCAGACGTATGCATGCATATATATATATATATATATATATATATATATATATATATATATATATATACATTTGTGTGAATGTGAGACAAATGCTTTCGGCACAAAAAAAAAAAAGACGGAACTTCATATTTATACTAACGGTTCAAAAATATTAAAATATTTGACGTTCAGAAATATTTCCAAATTGCCAAGAGTCTTTATCGACACACTTGCCTTTTTTCCTAGCTTAGGAGCCCCACTCATACATTAAACAATGAATTAGATTGCTGTCATCATCGAAACATTACCTCGTGATTTTCACATTTGCATAATGCATACAGACATTTCTTTCATAATGTATATCACTTCTCGTGATATAGTTTACAGCACACCCTAATCCTCTTGCATGCCAAAGTAGAGTTTTTTCCTGTACATCATCATCATTATTATTATTATTATTATTGTTGTTTGCTTTCTGTTTAGTATGATCACTTACCGGTAGACCTTAGAAGTAAATATATGAATTCTGTTTGCACAAATTCTTATGCTAAGTGATACTTAACATATAGAACGTCTATATTTTCTTTACATTAATAATACCCTTCTGAATATGGAGGTATTCTACACAAGGCAATTTTTAAAAAATCTCTTTTAAATAGGGGCTGCCAGGTAACTTGTTACATTTTTTCATTGTATCCAGGGCTCCAGTTACTATTAGGTAGAACAAGGAAGCACATTTATTTTTTTATTTTTTTATTTTTTTTTTATTTTATTTTATTTTTTTTTTTTTTTTGCAGTTTCAATTTTAAAATACTTATATTTACTACTTTGTTCATAATCTTTAGCATATTATTATTATTATTATTATTATTATTATTATTGTTGTTGTTATCATTATTATTGTTGTTGTTTCGTGCGATTACATGGCCATACAAGTTGGTTGTCTCTGGGGACACGAGCTGACCTCAACACTGCCATTATCTGAACTGTGCCAACTCTTTCCCGATTTTTCAATCTTTCTGATCGTGCCTATTATTATTATTATCATCATCATCATCATCATCATGCAGGGTCACCATCACTTTGATCTTCATCAGCATCAGCATCGCCTTCACTAATAGTTTGATGAATATTTCTGTTATTTTAGTATCAGGAAAAATATTTGTTATATAAATAAAAAGCAAAATTCCCACTTTTTTTTTTTTTATCGATCCCCCCCCCCGTTCTCATAATAGTCACTGGAGTAGTAACACTAATCTATGTGGTTTACACTTATTTTTATCGTTGCCTACAATAGTTAAAAAGATTCTTTACTGAACAATGTAGTCACCTGTTGTCTGCGCGTCCGTTTCACCGTTCTCCACAGAATGCTTATAAACTAAAAGAACTACACTTAATTCTTCTTTTTCTACGTGCCGTGTCGTTTCAGGACATGAGCGATCAAGACTCTCCACAACCTCTAAACTTAACTGCAATCAATAAATTCACGCACAAATCTAACTGTTTTCTTTAAGAAACTTTCTCCTGTGTTTTTATCGTTTTATTATTTTTGTTCAAAATATTTCCGTTAGTTTTCAGTTCTGGGGATCCGAATGTTGATCGCTATTTACTAAGGTTATATTAGCTCGGGAAAGTGGAAATTAGTTCCTTAAAATGGAAATTAGTATAGGGGATTTTATCTTCGAAGTGAGGACTCGCTAGGCTTTACAATCATCTTTTAAAATCCAGGCGTTTTTTGTTTTTTTTTACCTGATTTTGAACAACGACTATTTATAATTAAGCTTTCCTTAGTACGGTATAAAGCAAAAATGAAAGAAAATTGACATGAAAGATCGTTTTACATCAGCCTTTTAAATGGTGTTTTTGGGGAAGGTGTTCTTGTCTTAAAAATTACCATTCAAAATTTTCTTTTTTTTTTTTTTTTTTTCATCTCGGATTGAATACCAACCGCTGGCGTCGCTGAGGGTCAGCGATTTTGTTTACTACTTCGTTTTTGCTTTGGTGTAATTTCTTGATTTTGTTATTTTTTTCTTTTTATTTTATTTATTTATATTTGTGGGGGGGGGAGGTCTTTTTAGCATCTTTTTCTTTATTTTCTTTCATCGATTTTTTCTTAATTTATTTCCATTAATGAATCTTTTTTCATTCTCTTTATTATTCCTTGATTTTTTGCTTTTTATTTTCTTTCTTCCCGTTTCCCCCTCCACTCTAACTCACTCACTCTCTCTCCCTCTCTCTCACTTACTCTTTTTTTGTTTTTCTTCTGCTTCATTACATAAATATTTTTCTAATATTTTTTTTTACTTTCTACATTTTCAGTTTTGTTTTTCATTTCTTTTCCTTCCTTTTCCCCTTTTTTGCTTTCTTCTCTGTCACTCTTTCTTTCCGCTCTTTCTCCTCTTATTTCCTCTCTTTCAATTTTGTTCCTTCTTTCTCCTTGTATTTCCTCTCTGTCACTTTTTCTTTCCCCTCTTTCTCCTCTCCACTCAATGTTTCTTTCCCCTCTTTCTCTTTTTATTTCTTCTCGGTCACTTTTTCTTTCTTTTTTTTCTCTTTCTCCACTGTCACTTTTTCTGTCTCCTTTCCTTTTCTTTCAATGTTACTTTTTTCTTCCTTCATTCCGCCTTTTCTTTCAATTCTCTTTCCTTTGCTTTCCTCTCTGTCATTTTTCTCTCCTCTCCTTATCTGATTTTCTTTCCTCTTTTCGCTCTTTCTTTCCTCCTCTCTCCCCTTTTCTTTCATCTTTTCTTTTTTTTCATTCACTTTCACTATCTCGTTTCTATTTCTCTCTCTTTCTACTTTTTGCACACTCTTAACATCTCCGATATTCTCACCATCACGTTATTTAAATATATAGCATTTAAACTGTCAATTTTATTAAAACAAGAAAGAACGTTACAAGAATACAAAGAAATTTAAAATGACCATATTTAAAAAAAAAAAAATTAAAGAAAATATTTTTAAATTTAAAAAGAAAATTAAAAACATTAATTTAAAAATAAAATTAAATCTAAATTTAAATTAAACAAAAAACTTAAAAAAATATATTTAAAAATATATATAGTGTAATGCTCCGCTTAGTTGCATTATTTCATAAATCTAAGCTTTTGGGGCGTGGGGCTTCTGAAAGAAGCAACAGTTGGTTTTGAGTCCTTCCCACAATTCCAGCCTACCTGAGAAAAGGGCGGAAACGCCACTGTGACGTCATCTCATCATCATAACGCAAACCTACTCACATGACTTTCCATTTTCGCATCCACACAACGATAGAGACACACTCGCAGCTCAAACACATAGACACTCAAAGCCACACGCATCGATCAGAGCGCACATATAGTCAGGACGCCTCCCTCAATTGCCCAACCTTCGATTACTTCCTTTTTTCTATTTCTCTTTTCTTTTTATCTTGACTCGCTTTCTGTATTTCTTTCTGTATTGTTCTCTATCCTCTCCATCACTCTATCTATCTAACTAGCTAGCTAGCTAGCTAGTTCGCTATTATTTTCAGTGGGAGGACACATTCTCAAAGAACCCTTTCTACTTGCTTCTTCTACCTTTCATGCAACAGGTACCGGCGCAATCTTGAGCCGGTGACGTCTGGTACATTTCCTAATATGGTATCTTTGCAAGTTTCGGAACAGAGCATATGTCACGCCTTTCTTTTCTTTTCTCTAACCACACATTCAACAGGTTTCGTTTTACGCGCGTTTTCTCTCTTTTCTGGTTATTAGCCTCTCCCGACTTCACTTAAACACACGCATGCGCAATCATACAAACATCTATACTCGCGCGCCAATTTCTCTTTTTGCTAACCTTCCGTTTTTTTCTTTCTACTTTTATTTTTATTTTTTTATTTATTTTTTTCTCTTTGTGAAACTAACAAGTCTTTGTTTATATATCATTTTATTTTAATTTTATTTCGTTTCGGTCAACACTTTATTTGTTTATCATTTCTGTTCGTTCCACTTCATTTTTTTTTTTCCCCATTAAAATTATTTCGTGTTTAGGAGAATCTGTTAAATTTTCTCTCACTTTAAACTAATTTCGAAATGTTCTTCGCGATGCACTGCGTACATTCCAGCGCATGCGCACACGCCTGTTTTCCACCACACGCACATACACACAAATACAAATACACACACGAAGAAGAAAAGATATGCGCACTCCGTTCCAGTATTCTGTGCGTAGGCGTCTATTTCAACCATTACATTTACAATGACATTTCAAATATAATAACTCCTATTAGACAAATAAAGCTGTATGATTATATCAATACCTGTATACCTACTTTCCTACCTACCTTTCTAACTAACTAATATATACATATATATATATATGTGTGTGTGTGTTTTGGATCAATATGCCTGTAGCCTAGTATCTAGTTATATGCTAAGTTTTCATTGTATAATGTTCGATTCTTATGATTAATATACTTCACTAAATTAAATGCATTAACAAGGAAGAAGATAATGTTTAAAAATAAATATTCTTTATGTAAAATAGGTGCTGATAGCAACTATACAATCATAGATATGATCACACTGTGATAGATAGATAGGTAGATATATATGGTCACACTGAGATAGATATATAGATAGATAGATAGATATGGTCATACTGAGATATATAGATAGATAGATATGGTCACACTGAGATATATAGATAGATAGATAGGTAGATAGATATGGTCACACTGAGATAGATAGGTAGATAGATATGGTCACACTGAGATAGATAGATAGATAGATAGATAGATAGATATGGTCACACTGAGATAGATATAGATAGATAGATATGGTCACACTGAGATAGATAGATAGATAGATCTGAATATGAAACAAAAGGTAATTCCTGTTCTTTTAACTTAGCTTAATTTGACATAAGCCAATAATTAGAAAGGAAGAGTGTGTTGCTCCATCATTCTTGTTCGGAAGGCCCTGGTCACCTTGAAAAATCAACATACGACAGCCTGGTTTCTGATACGGTTTCAAATGTTTAGGTGACTGATTTGTTTTTACAGTTTATCAACCCTTTGTGAATTATTTAAAGTCGAAAGATTTTTAAGATTGTAAAAATTTCTTTTTCCATTCACAATTTTTCCAGATATAAATCCTGCGATTTAAACCATAGCGGGGAAGAGATAATTGATTCATACCTTTCCCCAGTGTGTTTGCGCGAAATTGTATATAACGAACACACAGGAGTTCGGAACTTGGCTTTCAGATTTCTCATTGCAAGCCGCTATCCATTACACCTCCTGACGCGCTCTCGAACACAGAACCCGGGCGCCAAAAAAATAAAATAAGCAACTATTATGTAGCAGATACATTTACATTTATACATTTGTCATGTATAAATTACGATATGTATGATGATGTAACCTAGAAAGGGTTACTGAATGAGCAATAACCAAAACAGAGCTTGGAAATGGAATGATAAACATCAACAAAATACAATACTCGCTAGCGGCATGAACTAGGTAAACCACTGGTAGTGGTCGACTACTTAGACAACATATTAGCCCACTTACAATAGTGCACAACTTATTTATGAGGATTGGTACATAACCATTAGTTTTCATGGTTATGGTATATAACACTATCTGCTGTAACCGAGAATGGGTTACTGAATGAGGAATAACCAAAACAGAGGTTAGAAATGAAATGGCAATATTTATAACATCAATAAAATACAATACTCGCTAGCGGCGTGAATTAGGTAAACCACTGCTAGTGGTAAACTACTTAGACAGCATATTACGATATTTACATGCCTCCTCACGAGGTAGGATGCGGCAAAAGGCCAAATTTAATGTGCGCTCGCGCAAAAATTGCCCGTAGACCCCGCTGGGTCCGGTATCTGTCTAACCTCCACGGACGAGACTTTGCCCTTCAGCATAGCCTCGACGGGTTCCTCTCTGCCCGAAGGCAGAGAGTTCGACACGACAAGAATTTCCCACGCTGCCAGCTCAGGTTAGACAGCAGATCGCCCCCACTTACAATAGTGTCCATTGGGGCATACCAATTAATGTTCATAGGTATGGTATATGACGTATGATTGTATGATTGTAGCATATTTCCGTTGATTGGTTTGTTTGTTTTCCTTTTTCTGAATTGTAATTTTGAAACGGTGTTCATTTTTGTTTCTTTTTCTTTTCAAACTGGCTGAAGAATTTATTTCCAAATTCTCGCCTAAATTTGGCGCGTTTTTTTCTTCATCTTTTATGCGCTGTGCCCATTCAGGACGATCATGACTCTCCACAACTTCCTATCCTTTGTACATTTAATTAATTTTCCCCGTACTATCCCTCCCGTCCATCTTCTGCCATCCATTCACACAAGCTCGTTCGGTAGATTAATCACAGCTTTCCTCTGTCCGTCTTGCCTTCATACTGTCCCGTGTGTATAAAATTCTCCAAGCCCTCTTTCCTTATTATTTATAGTCACTTTTATTTGTACTTTCTCTAAATCTTCCTCGTTGCTAAAATGTGTCATCAATGTTATTCTCGGCAATCTTTTGTGGACCCACAACCCGCCATGCCACTTACACAAAGGTGAATCCTCCACATTCCCTTCGTATTCCATGAGTAAAAAGTTAAGTTCCACTCGAACAACGTCTTCACAAGAACTGCTGCTTTGTGGAACAGACGCCCAGCAGGATGTTTTCTCGATCACTACAATCTTGACCTCTTCACGTCTAAGGTTAACCGATATCTTTCCGCCATAACCTCATAAACTGCGCTTCTTACCTGCCCCATCCATAAAAACGACCTCATTCAATATCACTCTACTTTGAGGGGCGCTTGAGCCTTGTATTTGGGGAAACGATACTGTGAGAAAATGAACACAGTGGAATAATTGTTTGGTAATTTACTTTCCAAATCGATTCGAAGCGTAGTGAGTTCGATTCTAGGAAATCAATCTTTATCCAGTATACATTAAGATTAAGGATTTCAGTTAATGAGCCGGTCAGGAACTGTACTGAATAGAAACAGAAAGCTGTTCATAATAAGAAGAAGAACAACAACAACATACAGACCCAATTACGGAGGTAAGACTTGTAACAACTTTTTGGTACTGTACAATTCACACAGACATAACGATCAAAGCTAATCGCCCTGATATCGTGATTAGAGACCGCAAAGACGACATGTGCCTCCTTATTGGCATGACAGTCTCTTAAGACTGCAATGTATCTTTGAAGATCTTCAAAAACTATCAAAATACAAGGACCTTGAAATCGAAATCGTAAAAATGTGGCACATGAGAACATTAAAAATTCCAGTTGTAGTTGGAGCACTCGGATTGGTTGGAAAAGATTCCTGCAGACACATTGAAGGGATTCCTGGTAGCCTATGACTTAGAAAATACAAAAATTGTAATCACAAGTACAGGCTATATCTTACAAAGGGCTTTATCTATCTAAAATATTTGCGATATTTTTTAAACTGCTCAGTGGACAATGGCATGATGCCATTTCTGACCTTAGGTCTCTGGTCGGGACCCGGAACGAAATGAGAATACACCAGAAACCAAATGAATAATAATAATAATAATAATAATAATAATAATAATAATAATAATCTAACAGTAACAGTAGTATTAATGCTTATCCGAGCACTGGGAACTGACTCAAAGAATCAAATAAAAAAGTCAAAGAAAGTAAAGAGCAAAGGGAGAATTGATACCATTCAAATGGCAGCACTGCTAAAAATGTGTTGCAGTCCTGGCGAGAGCTCACATTCTGATACCTTGCAACCATTTAGATGCTAGTGGAGACCTGAATGGAAAATTTGATAACAGCTAACTCGACCTATGACTTGTCCTTGCGCTCACAAAACACCACACAGTAACCCTCTACGTTGAATGGTCCTTGAAACTTGTATTGGATGAACGTCAGTATAAAAATAAAATACCTCAAGTCACTTCTACATCTGTGAGGAAATTGTGCCATGTTGTATAGCTGTTCAGCACTATTTTCTTAGTTTCTAAATGATGGTACTATAGCATCTAAGGATAGTTTTATAATTACATATGTTTTTTTTTTTTTTTTTTTTTTTTTTTGTATAATCATAGATAATTGGAAAAGAAGGCGTTGGTTTAAACTACAGACACGAGAAGGATATGGGTTCAATACCCGTACACATATTCATTTGCCTTTTTATTATAAAAAATATGATGTACGTATTTATTTAAATTCAAACGGATGAGCAGCCATCATTGAAAATCGTTTGCTTTGAATGTTACAATGGACATTGTGATGGCGTTCTTTTAAAATCAGCAGTATACAAGGATTTAATTATAAAACACCCTCTTTTCTGTCTGTTTTGCTTCTTTTTGTGATATTTTTTATTTTGCTTTGTAATTTTTGATTTTTCTTTATTGTTCTCTTTCTTTTCTTTTCTTTCTTTCTTTCCTTTCTTTCCTTTTTTCTTTCTTTCTTTTCTTTCATTTCTTTCTTTCTTTCCTTTCTTTTCTTTTCTTTCTTTCTTTTCTTTTTTCTTTCTTTCTTTCTTTTTTCTTTCTTTCTTTTTCTTTCTTTCTTTCTTTTTCTTTCTTTCTTTCTTTTTCTTTCTTTCTTTCTTTTTCTTTCTTTCTTTCTTTCTTTTTCTTTCTTTCTTTCTTTCTTTTTCTTTTCTTTTCTTTTTTCTTTTCTTTTCTTTTTTCTTTTCTTTTCTTTCTTTCTTTCTTTCTCTGGTGTCCTTAATTTATTCATTTTTCTTTTCCTTCAACCTTTCCTTCTCTTCCTGTCCATCTCCTCTCCCCCTCCTTTTCTTAATCCCTATTCTACAACCTCAACCATGAATGATCTTCACATAATTTTAAGAGTTATTCAGATTAAGCCACCTCCCAGCTTAATGGCGTTTGGATGTCAATTTAAAATGACTTATAGACCAAAACGCCATTTTGCTGATTGGGCAATTTTTCTCCAGAAAGGAACTGTCAAGCCATAAACGTAGGCCTCAAGTTGTGAACGCAAAAATCAATCTTGACTTTTCGACCGTTGACATAGTTCCACTTTTAACACCGCAAAAGAGATTCTCTAAAATTCATTCACCTTCTCCTTCAGTTTATTATCCTTCCAGATTTTGCGTGTGTATTTATTTAACCACTTGTCGACACATAGAAGTCAAACTCACCATTCATTTGTTCTGCAATCTTCTTTGGTCGAGCTCTTACTGTCCTCATCAGTTTCCGTACCATCCTATGCTGTACTTTTTTTGGATGACAACATCTTAGCTGAACCGAAATTCCTACAGTGCCTTGATACATGGGAAGGATTTCTGAAACACCGAGTCTTAAAATTCTGAGTTACGTTTACTTCTATGTTGGTCCTTCTCGATAAACGACATATGTATTCGTCGGACTGCCATTGCTGATTATTTCGGAGAAATTTCCGACATTATTGCAGCCAGACGATAATGGATTGATTGATTCGTTTTTTTACAGATTGTCAACCTACTGCAAGTTATTTAAAGCCAGAAAATACTTTTCAGATTGTAGGAATCGTTTTTTTTTTTGTTTTTTTTGTTTTTGTTTTTGTTTTTGTTTTTTTTAGATAATAATTATTTAGTGATTACTAATAAACCCACAGCCGGATGAGAAGAGGTGGATTCATGCCTTTTCATAGGTATTAGTGCGTAATTGAATATAATGTCGCAACTGGAATTGGAACTTGGCTCTCCGATTCACAATTCCGAGCCTTTATCCATTACACCAACCGCACATTCAAGCTTACAGCCCCTGGTATTCCCAAGCGGTCGCTCATCAAGGTACTGACCAGGGTCGACGTTGCTTAACTTCGGTGATGGTACGAGGGCCATGTCTCAACGTGATATGACCTTACGCTCGGGTAATATTGGAAGGCGTACAGGAGAGAATTAAAAAAAAAAAGATGGAAGCAAAAGAGTGACTTGAAACAAAATATAATGAATTTTATTGATCCTGACCTGGCATCTCGGCTTCAGTCACTGCTTTAGTATATCTACGGACGATAATGGGTATGTCCCCATTCACATACAGTAGTAAATACTGTATGTTGGTATGCAGTTGAAGATTCGTCTCCAGCTGTGCTGGTCAAACTCTTTGCTTCCGGGCAGAGAGGATCCCCAGACGAGGCTATGTCGGAGGGCAGAGTTTCGTCTCCGGTAACAGCTACCCGATCCTGTTTTATACGGGGTCTACGGGGAATTTTTGGCCGAACCTACGGCTTCGGATACCCCACATTAAATTTAGCCTTGTGCCACATCTGACTGCGTGGGGCGGTTCGTAGATATCCTGCAGTTTGAGATTCATGGCAGTATTTGAGAGCATTGATCACAATTATCTCTTGCTTCTTTTCTAGACGCTCAAATTCACCAGATTGTATAAGGTGCTGTATAGAGAGCTGTGTTCGCCTCCACAGCGGTGCTGATCTCGCTAGGATCTCCACAATGGTTTTTGATCTCTCTAAGATATCAGTAACTTACCAGCGCATAAAATTTAATTGACTAACTGATTATTACACATACTATCACCCAGTAAAATCTTATGCCAGTGCAGTAATGAAATCTGCCAAGGGACGGAAACTTTTGAGTCAAAGAAATTACTGATTTACAGAAAAAGGTGAGCTCGTAAAAAAATTATGCGAATAGTTTGGTTTAATGTGGGGAGCCCGAGCGCTTACACCCAGGCTAGGAACAAAATTTGCCCGGGCCACCGCAACCGCCGGCCTCGGTACGAGCACCGATCCCTCTCTCTGGTGCAATGAGAGGACACGGCCTTGGGTAGCTGTTCCCCAGGGCTGGGCACCTCTCAGTATAATTTTCCTCAGTTACGACTTTGTTCTTTGATGGAGCCGCTCCTAAGCGCACTCTACCCAAAGATAGAGACGCAAATAACAAATGATAAAGTGATACAAACTACTCAAGAGAGGAATTTACACACTATTAATGCGAATAGATTTGTGAATTGAATATGATCCTCTTGATGATGACTATAATGGATCATCTGAAGAAAAAAAAATTATAATCGTGTTGATAAATTTAGGACATTTAACTTTAATGTTTAATATTTGTAATTATGTAACTAAGGATGTTTTATTGTTTGATTTTTATCAGTATTAATTTTGTTTTTTTCTTAATTTTGTTTTCTTATTATTAATTTAATTACTTATCATTAGTAATTTTATTAATTAACTAGTTAATAATAAAATTATCCGCGCCTTGCAGCGTGTCACACTTTTTTGGGGGGTGGGGGGGAAGAAAATGATGAGTGACTTGAAATCATTGTTATAATTTGTGGAGAAAAATGATGCATTTCAATATTACTCGATGATCTTGCTGAACATAGATAGATAGATAGATAAAATGAAAGATAGATAAAATGAAAGATAGATTGATAGATTGATAGATAGATTGATAGATAAAATGAAAGATAGATTGATTGATAGATAGATAAAATGAAAGACAGATTGATTGATAGATAGATTGATAGATAAAATGAAAGATAGATTGATTGATAGATAAAATGAAAGAAAGATAGATGAACTGAAAGATTGATTGATAGATAGATTGATAGATACATAGATAAAATGAAAGATAGATTGATTGATAGATAGATAGATTAATAGATACATAGATAAAATGAAAGATAGATTGATTGATAGATAGATTGATAGATACATAGATAAAATGAAAGATAGATTGATAGATGAAAGATAGATAGATAAAATGAAAGATAGATACATAGATAAAATGAAAGATAGATTGATTGATAGATAGATAGATTGATAGATACATAGATAAAATGAAAGATAGATAGGAACTTGAAATTTTTATACTATTGTATGCAAGACCCAAGCACTACTCAAGGTAGAGTGTTACTGGATGAAGTTGTTGTAAGGGCTTATAAGAGAAGGTAAGAAATACATATTAGAAAAATATTGCAGTGACTGGAGTGGGATTTTTCGTGCATCTGTTCCACACTGTAAAAGTCCTGGGGAAGCAGCCGTGGAACTTCCTCTTAACCAATGGAAATTGAAG
>OZ010584.1:72217508-72285008 GCA_963932145.1 Acanthosepion lycidas | reverse complement strand
TGGCTGAAAAAATAATATCTCCCAAATCCGAAAGAAAAAGTCTGAAATAAAAAGAAAAATCATTAGACGCTTAAACTTAATTCACATTTATATTGGGCCGTTATTGGAACACCCTTTATATATATATATATATATATATATATATATATATATATATATATATGGTGCCCCTCAAACACATGAAAATTGGTACAGATTTACTTTGGGGATTTTTTGTTACAGTTTTCTGAAATAAAAGCAAAGGATAGAAATTTCGTAGCTTAAACAGAACAAAACAACAAACCCTAGATGTGGTGTTCAAATTAATGAATTAAGGCAAAATTTCTTGGTATTTTTTCCTTCCCCAAGTTGGATGTTCTTTCGTAAAGAGAACAATCACCTCGCGTTGAAAATTTCATAACTGCATCATCTTAAAACAAGTAAATAATTAATTTATGTTGGATATTATTATTACTGTTATCTTTATTGGACTTACTAATTTGAATATGTGATGATTATTGCTGCCTAATATAACAGGCTTTATCGGACAATTTGCTGTAACTCTTTCAATCTGATCAGACACCACATCACCCGATGTAAAGACTTGTTCAATTATTTAAGGAAAGAATTCTGTTTTACTACTATTCTCTCTCTCTCTCTCTCTCTCTCTCTCTCTCTCTCTCTCTCTCTCTCTCATATATAAAGAATTTTATATTCGAAAATCTGTTATTTTTCTTTCTTCTCTCTTGCTTTCCCTTCTAATCTAGTAGATCAGTCCGGATGAATTGGTTCCATTTATTAAGAAGTTTTGGTCTCAAGAGATGAATACAACAATATTTACGAAATGGATATTTAAGGGTTTTTTGGGTTTTGTTTTTTTGTTGATTTATTATTACTATTATTATTATGCTCTGTAATTTACATTGAGCTCATTTTGGATTAGTCTCCTCCTTCGAATTAGCCCTACCAATCACAAACTGGTAATATATATATATATATAATTTGTAAAATATTGGTAAGGGAAATTTGTTCTGTAACGGAGATAGGAACTTCATAGGTGAACATACGAATCAACACTGCATGGTGACTGTCATGAAATAGAGCGTTTATCGAACGTGAACCATAAAACTGCCACGATGTAGTGTTGATCCATTTCTCCCCACTATATATATATATATATATATATATATATATATATTAGGTTGGTGCAAAAATAATGACGTAATAATGTCGTTTTTTGACGTTAAAAAATAGGTCAAAAAACGACATTATTACGTCGTTATTTTTGCACCAACCTTATATATATATATATATATATATATATAGAGAGAGAGAGAGAGAGAGATGGAGAGAATGAAAAAAATGACGAGATTGAACTTTGGTTATTACAACTCTAATTGTCACTGACAATTGAACCTTAAATCACACATCCATTTATCCCCTGCTTTTCACTGTCGACGAGATTTCATTCTTTTTAACTATAACGTAATCTGTGTCCATGCTCATAAATCTACGGACAGCGGCGCATGCCGTTAACGGCGATGACAACAACGAATAATACAACCCTTTAATTGTTAGCATTACTGTCGACCGAAGACAAGCTACAAATCGTTACGGACTTTCGCGCGTTTTATCTGATCCCTTCTCAAAATCTATAAAGTTGATTACCCTCCCCTGGAAGCTTTTGCTTTGCCAATACCATTCTTTCATTTTTTTGTTTTTGTTTTTGTTTTTTGTCGCTGAACGAAAAACATGATTACACATTTTGCCAAGCGAGTCAAACAGAAGGCGTGCAATTGAAAGCAACTACTGCAAGCGAAGAAGGAAATCGTAGGTCTCGTTCCGAAGATTCATACATTCATTCTTCCAGTCCCTTTGAAAGCGTTCTTCAGAACCGTCCCCACAATGCTCTTGTCTTTATATGCACAATGCATTTTCTTACATATTTCACAATTTCCGGTTCACGTTCTTTTCTGCTTTAAAGAAATACAAAAAAAAATTGTTATCAGAAAAACTTTATCTATGTAAAATATCTGTGATCTTAGGGCTTTATTATTATTATTATTATTTACAAAAATGATCAGTGGGAAAATTCGTGAGGCCATTTCTGATTTATGTCTCTGGTTGGGACTCGGAAGGAAATGTGTTTGCAACAGAAACCAAAGACGATGATAATGATGATAATAATAATTTATTATTATTATTATTATTGTCATTATTATTATTATTATTTATTTTCTTTGATTTCTGGCGCTTACATATTTCTTTCCGGGTCCCGCCCAGGGACCTAAGGTTAGAAATGGCATCATGACACTTTCCACTGACAAAAAAAAATTACATAGATAAAGCCCTTCGTAAAGTGTGAGCTGTACTTGTCAGAACAATTTTTTGTATCTCCTTGAGGCATGGATTTCCAGGAATCCCTTCAATTAGTCTACTGCAATCTTTTCCAACCAGTCCTAGGGCTCCAACTACAACAGGGATTGTTGATGTGCCCATGTGCCACATTATTATTTCTTCTATCGCTATTTAACTTGTCCGTATGTACGACTCTTTTCTACCTAAGATCAGAGTGTAGTATCTGCTCAATTCCTAGTCCTTCTGTGCTGGAATTAGTGATGAACTGGGCAGGAATTCGGACAAGCGAAGAAGAGGAAGGTGAAAATAGGGGGATGAACAAGAAACGGAAGAAGGTAAAGAAATAACAGAAAAACGTAAAGAAAACCAAAAAACTATCTAAGATATTGCTGAAAAGTTGGTATCTCAACTAAGTAGTTCTTTCCCATACTCCCCCCCCCACACACACACAGATCAAATCTGACGTTTTACCATTTGGTCAGATTTTACGCAGTGAGCCGTACCGAACACTTCTCAGCACCCTTTTTACGTATAAGGAAACGAAGAAAGGATAAAAAAGAAAGAAAGAAAGAAAGAAAGAAACCGGCGTGCTGGTTGGATGTTAAAAGACAATCAGCAAAAATAGGGAAAGAGTGAATGGCGTGAGAATATTTATGTATTAAAATCCTTCATGTCGATCCAGAGCAAAAGAATGATGACAGAAAAGATGCAGGAATAAATATTCCCTTTTCGCGTGCTAAACTAATCTCTGCGTTACATTTAGATAAAAAAAAAAGTTGATGGGCAAATAATATTGGAAGGGATAAGGGATCGAATCAGAAGATACAGTTACAGCATGCGGGAATAACAGAGACGTCGTATAATAGAATTTTTATGGGTTCAGTGAGTAATATTAACACTTTAGATATGAGAGATTCAAAAAGATTATACCACATAAGACAATTAGTTCGCGAGTAGATGTAGTTTTTCTAGTGAAATAGACTTTTCAACCGAAAGAGGCAGGAATGAAATAAATATATATCAAAACATTCTACAGGGGCTGACATGTCACTAAGAAAGCACATTCTGTTTTTTGTGGTCTTTGATCACGATTTCTGAGCGATTACCTTTGATTGTTCTGCCTGCGTGTGTGTTGTAAAGTCCTATACAATTGTTCCAGGTCCTTTCTCTGTAACCGTTCTGGGTGATGTTCATACCAGTTTCTTGCAGTTTCCTTCTCGTAAAAGTTGCATATTTCTCAGTGCATATATTGGCCCACTCTATCATGCCGAGTTTTATATTCAGTTGGTGTTAACATCTTGCAACCTGACGGTCAATTGTTTCTGGATATTTATTACAAAATCTGCATTTCGGGTAAGCACAATTTTTTCGTATGTGTGCTTTTTAATTTCTAGTTAGTTAGCATTGGTCCTGTGAAGCAAGAACAAAGCCTTCGATTTCAGTTTTTAACCATGCCCTAAGCAACCACTGAAGGATAATACGAGGTTTGTCTACATCAGCTTGTTTGGTACGGGCAAAGTATTATTATTATCATTTTATTTCTTTTGTTTTCTGATCTATACTCATTTCTTTCCGGGTCCTGACCACAGACCTAAGGTCAGAAATGGAATCATGACATTTTCCAATGAGCAATTTTGAAAAACAAAAATCACACATATTTTACATAGATAAAGTCCTTCGTAAGGCGTGGACTGTACCCGTGAGAAAATTATTTGTATTTCTTTAAGGCATTGGCTACCAGGAATCCCTTCAAAGAGTCTATTGGAATATTTTCCAACCAATTCGAGGGCTATGATTACATTTGTTCTCATGTGCCATAATTTTGAGATTTCGATTTCAAGGTCCTTGTAGTTTGATAGCTTTTTTGAAGATCTTCAAAGATACACTGCAGTCTACAGGGTCTGCCTTTTCAATAAGGAGGCAACTTTTTGGTGGTCTCTAATAACAATGTCTGGGCGGTTACCTTTGATTGTTCTGTCTGTGTATTGTGTCGTCCAATTAAATTGTTACAGGCCCTCTCTCCGTAACCGGGTCTGGGTGGTGTTCATACGAATTTCTTTCAGTTTCCTTCCTGTAGAAGTTGCAGATTTTCCAGTGCAGATATTGACCCACTCTGTCATGCCGGGTTTTATATTCAGTGGGTGCCAATACCGCGCAACCTTCTACAAGATGGTCAATAGTTCCTGGATATTTATCCCAGTATCTGCGTTTGGGGCTAACACAATTTTTTAGTATGTGTGCTTGATAATTTCTAGTTAACAAGCCTTGGTCCTGTGCAGCAAGGATTAAACTTTCGCTTTCAGTTATTATTATTATTATTATTATTAATATTATTATTATCATCATCATCATCTTTGATCTCTGTGGTGACACTGTTCGTGCAGTCACTAATCAAATGTTTCTTCTCAAATTCCCTTTACATCAACGTATCCACATTATATCTCTCAATTTTTTAAATTACTAATACCTTTATAATCCTAGCCGTCAAATAACTGCCAGCTAATGTTTGTGATGTTCCCTACTGGGAACAAATTTAATTGATACAATGCACCGACAAGAAATTATTGCTTTTAACAATGCGTCATGTTCAGTAATAATAAAACAATGTACAACTGGTCACAATACAGGGCTCAGCCACAATATTTCTACGGTACAATAGCGACTCTGTATCTTCCCAATTGAATAAACCATAATGGTAGACAGTGACGCATTCGCTTGTTGTATGTTATGAGACCGTTCAAGATGGCTGAACGCTATCTTCAACTTCTGAAGTCGGTACCGCAATTGTTTTCTTTAGGTATCTTTCGTTTAGACTGACACAGATACTAAACTTACTCTAGTCTGACACAAATTCTAAACACGGCGTAGTAAGATTGTGCTGCACTAATCTTTCAAGTGGTAAGGAGCTTCTTAGAAAATCAGCCTTCAAAATCCTAATTTATTTTGTCTGAACACTTTCATATTAAACAAGCAGGCCATAAAGGAAATAATATTAGGTTGGTGCAAAAATAATGACGTAATAATGTCGTTTTTTTGACATATTTTTTAACGTCAAAAAACGACATTATTACGTCATTATTTTTGCACCAACCTAATATATCTTTCTGCCGAGAGTGTTTGTTACATGATTTTACTTGACTGCTGCTAATTTACATTATATATATATATATATATATATATATATATATATATATATATATATATATAATCAATATTATCCTATAGAAAATCTATTGTACCTATAGGTTAATACAATAGACTTTGCTACCCATAATGCATCATTGATCAGCATATATAAATAGTCGAGTCAACACACATAGCCTGAAGATTGCGTTCAAGCATGAAACAGACCGTTGTTGCTCTGTGTTTACTTCAATGTCCACTTTATGTATATATATGTGTGTTTGTGTGTTCTGTATATTTACGTAGCAAATGTTCTTTAAGGCAAATACTATTGAAAACGACAGACATTTTATGTTGATTAATTTTAATGATCGACTTTTCCAAGTTGGGAATAATCCTCCGCGGATAAGGAGGAAATATTGCACCAGAAATCCCCCGAAATTTATTTCAGAAGAAAATTTCACGAAATAGGGTCTAAGATTTCGACTTTCTTAAGTCATCATCAGGATAGGAAGAGACAATTGCTGAAGTTTAGTCAACATTTGAATTGGTGCAATAATGTGATTTTTTTTTAAAATAAGTTGCTTTGACCAATTGTCTGTTATCACTAGTTGTCATACCTTTATGATAACAGCTTCGGACAACTTCTGACGGAATTTTCTCATTTCCTGAGAAGATTTATTCGTAAGTTGGTAAAGTCGATCATTAACATTAATCGAAACAAAATATCTGTCGAAATTAATATAATATATATATTTTTAACATATTATAATATATATTTTTTTAATATATTATATATATTTTAATATATGTATGTATATATATATATATATATATATATATATATATATAAAAGTGAACATTGAAGTCAACGCTTAGAGACGATTGCGCCTAGCATGAAACAGACTGCCGCCTCTAAGTGTTGACTTCAATGTTCACTTTTATATTTACATACGCTCTATCTCTGATATTGAGCACTTTATCCCATAAATATAGCACACCTTAAGACTATATTTCTTCATACATATATATATATATATATATATATATATATATATATATATATAGTTATCCACATACAGACTGTTTCGCTATATCACAGATCATCAGTGAAGGTAGACATCCGGTTGCCTCTAGCTAGGATCGAAACACGACTGAATTGGCGTCAGTCGGGGGATTCAAACACTAATCCGTTGGCAGGGGTGAAGGTGAATTTAAGCGTATTTATTTTTAGATAAACACACAGTGACTGAGAGAACTGGATTCGATTTACCGAAGAGTCATGCATTATTAGCCGTAATAGTCACTGTTTACAAACCGACACTTCCTCTCCAGATAGCTCAACCGAAATAAATTTTTCAGGAGCATGCATATATATATATATATATATATATATATATATGGGGCAGAACGATATATATGTGTGTGTGTGTTCGTGTCTCTGTTCACGTAAAAAATGAATATCAGTTTTCGTTTTGCAGGATTACATTAATATATTGAAAAGGGAGAAAAAAAGGTTAATGACATCCGTCCATACCAATAAGAACCACTAGGCACTCTATAAATATGGCTTCACGCCAGGATTGTCTTTATTCAAGGTAATCATAATATCCAGAAGGAGCCAAAAAAGCTTGTATTGATCAGAACGTGTTTTGTCCACACAAAATCAATTCTTTTGTCTTGTTGTGGATAACACATTTCTCTACCTGGTTGAGAAAAAATATGGAGTTTACGTAGAAAAGCAAATCTGCTATATTTGAACATACGGGTTTAGTACGCCACAATATATTCGAAAAAAAAATAAAAACAACTTTTTCTTCTTTGGCTTTTAAATATTTTAAAAAGAAAAGTAAAATAATATCTGGTTTATTTTTAAAATATTTTTTGCTTAATCTTTCCTCGTGTCATAATCTGACCTCCGAACGATAGACTCAAGAAATGTTTAGTGGGTTACTATTTAATGTATACATGGCTTAAGGTCCTCATTTAAATCAGGGAACTTAAACCACAATGGTTTTTAAGGGAAAAGAGTTACTTTTGCGTAAAATAAAAACTAATATGATATAGAATTGCTAAAACACTGAAGCATACAAACTTTTTGAGTCCTGTCACTGGATCTAACCAACGCCTTTATCCACTGTGCGATGTGACCTTGTGAGTTCAATACCTGGTTAAGGCAGTGGAGAACCTGGATGGGGGAATTAACAGGAGATAACTGATAACTGACATCCATTAGACATGGCACATGGAACTAGAACAGTCTACCCCAGTGAGCGAAATAAAGGGTTCATTTCGACATTCCAACCACCTGAAGAAGTCCGAAGCGTACAACGGCCGAGACGTTGTAATAAATATGGCGACAAAGATGAGAACAATAGTCCGAATAATGTAAATGGTGGACATAATACCTCATCTCAGAAATAAAGATAGATATTGGTATTTTTCATTGTTATTTCCAAAATGTCTTATACGATATTACTGAAGGGTTTTGTTTCCCCTTACTTATTGCAGCTTGAATTTACTGATATCTACGGCAGCTATTGTATTTGAACTTTACTTTAAAAAAAAAAAGAAGAAAAGCCTAAAATCAATTAATTTTGTGTTCGTGCTTTCTGAGCCATAGATTTGAAATGAAACAAGAACTGTAAAATTTCTAGTGAAAAATATGCCAAGCTATGCATCAATATAGCGCCTTAGTTTCGGACTACAATATCAGGAGCTGGCGTGTTATAGCGTTCGATTTGTAAATTCCGTGTCTTTTAGAAAATATTTCCGTCGTCTCTCCATGGCGACCTCCTCGCTCAAATGGATAAATAGAAAAGCAAAATGTCGATTCCCCGATGTTGTTTATATTTTAATCATAAAAACAGTTCCCGTGTGGAAGCTATGTCTGTCTGTTCGTCTACTCTAATATTTTGTTTCTTTCAAACGTTTCCATTTTCTAGTCAGGCCTTCCTTTTCTGTGCGCTTTTATATTTGACGCCACTCGATTTTTCTCTTTGGATTTGCAAATGTTACTTTTTTTTCTTTTCTGTCGCCCATTTCTCGCTTATGCTCCATTTTTGCTTGCGTATTATTTGTCTCTTTCTCCTACTTCCGTCTGCTTTTCAATTTCACATTTCACTATTCTACTACTGTTGTTTCTCTTCGCACATACGCGCACACATTCATACACACACACACACACACACACATATATATATATATATATATATATATATATACATACATGATTTAAGTGTATATATATATTAAAATCATTCATGCATATATAAACCCACATTCAAATTGCAGCGACATTTTTTACATATCTATCTATCTATTAGGTTGGTGCAAAAATAATCTCGGTTTTTGACGTTAAAAAATACGTCAAAAACCGACATTATGTTTGCACCAACCTAATATCTATCTATTTGTCTGTCTGTCTGTCTAGATAACTAACACTTTGTCAATATTTCCATTTATCTTTCCATTTCGACATCTTTTCATCTATCAACCCATATCTTCACCAATCCTCTCTTCAGTTATTTATCTGCCTTAGTCTTTTCATATCTATCTATCTATCTTGGTCTGTTCATAATTATCTATCTAATCTTTGTTCATATCTATCTATTTATTTTGGTTTATATATATATATATATATATATAGAACTGTTCATATCTATCTATCTATCGATCGATCTTGGTCTGTTCAAATCTATCTATGTAATCTTTGTTCATATCTATCTATTTATCTTGTTTTCTATATATATATATATATATATATATAGGACTGATCATATCGATCTATCTATCCATCAATCTTGGTCTGTTCATATCTATCTATTTATCTATCTCCTCTACTCCAAATCTATCTATCTTTCCACTATCCTCTTTATCCCACTATCTTTCTCTCTCTCCCACTTTCTCTCTCCATTATTACATCTCTATCTCTCTATCCTCCCTCTTCTTTCCTTCTAGATATCATTCAATTCTTCACTCTCTTCATCCATCCATCCCCTCTCTCTCTCCATCCATCCTCCTCTATATCCCTCTATGTTTCGTTCTATCCTCCAGTGTTTTTTTCCAAACATATCTATCTCCCGTCCTTTCCTCTCTCTCGTTCTGCATTTCTCTAACCTTTTATCTCCCAATTCTTCTTTAACCTTTTCTAGCTTTATTCACGCATTTCTTTAATCATTTATTTATTTACTTGCTATTTCGAATTCTATTTTAAGACCTTAAATTCCCGGCCTTCTCTCACATCTGTGCAGATGATTAGCCAACGGTACCATAAATACAAACTGCAACTTAATGTCACATCAGATTCACAGCCCTCAGACCATTACCATTGAAATTCTTCCACGTACTAATCCATAACATCCTAAATGACTGCACACTTGCTAAACCAGTATCAACGCCATCAGCAACGGATTCAGAATTTTTATCTCTAATGTCAGGCTCCGGCGTCAGTCAAAATCGCTATCTTTTATGCTGCTGGCTTAAAGGCTCAGGTTTTTTATGACTCAATACAATTCTTTCCCGTCGAGAACTAAAACTGAAACCATTGTACCAGTGTCGGCGTTAAGTACATTTAACGCATCCTCATTCTATGCAGTAACTGCAGCTGCTTCAGCCAATTTTAAAATAAATCATTATAATTGTACTAAAATTGCCCGGCGCCCCAAACTTGCGACTTCGAGCCCTACTAAGCAAAGCTTAGACTATAGGCCACACATTTGCAGCTACCCTCTGGATTTAATTAGGTTTCATACCTTTCCGGGTCTAATTAACTCCGATTAAGCTTGGATTCTAAAACTATTTGACCACTGAGTGAATACCGCCCATTTTTTTTTTTTTTTAGAGAGGGGTGACCTAAAATTTCAAGATCAAACAACATTGAAATTACCATTAGCCAGCAAAGTAGAGGAAGTAAAAAGAGCTGAAAATATTTTAAAGAAGTTTTGCGCTCTAATGGGTTAATTTCGTCATTATTATTATTATTATTATTATTATTATTATTATTATTTGAATATATGATAAAACCCTCTAGAACCTATATACGGGCCCAGATTTAGATGGCCCTAAGCTATTTCAATTGTGAGGCCCCTCCAAATCCCCCATTCTCACGAGGAGAGGAGAGGGAAATGTGAGCGTGTCAAACAATGTAAGTAAAGCCGAGGATGATGATAGATGCTTAAAATTACTGAAGGGTTATTTAAAATCTATAATGCGTTATGACATCATGTGTAAGAAAGGTCTATGACAGTCAAAAATATTATACACCTTGACTGGAGACCCCCTAGATTTTGAGACCCTTGGTTTCTGTCTGCTAAGCTTATAGGCAAATTCGACACTGCTTATATATGATAATAAAGTCTCTCTGGGCCGGTGAGCTCGTAAAATAGACTTGAGAAAAGGCACGCAGTTTTGAGCGAATACTCGAAACCCAGGTGACTCCAAACTTGGCTTATATACATACATAAGAGACCGAGAGGGGTGCCGGTGTTCCGGGCAGGACACGGCTTCCATATACCGACGCCCAGGCCTGCAGCATGGAAAGGTCACCCCAGTCTCGATACCAAAAGACTGAATTTTGACCAAACAGGGAGCTATCTTTATCTCGCGAGATAAACGGATGTCTACTAAGAGAGACACACTGTGGCTAGGTAGTTAGACTCGTAGATTGTTGCTACTTTAAAGAGATCGATCCTCACTGGGGAGCCCGTATTTGTAGCATTTTGCTGTACTAAACGAAGTATAATAATCACCTATAAAACGAAGCCTCACTGTGGAGCAGTGGTTAGCAAATTAGTCTCAAAAATATTTTTACAAATTTTGGGGGCGAGTTCCTCACACCAAAACGAGGACAAATGTCCATATAGACGTATGTCCTCAAATCCTTGGTTTTTGAGTTATTAAGTTTAAAGAAAGTTTACGGCACATTGCGATGAGATGCCATTAGACTAGGTTACATTTGTCATTCGTGTACATTTTTGGCTAGTCTGTCTTCAACGTTTAACGTGTGTAGTGAGTTTACTGAGAAGTGTTCTGTTTAACAATGGCAGGATATTTATATTGGGAGCGGACAGATATTTTTACATACGGCCGCACGAATTATAATGGACGCGACTCTGCACGGTTTAGCAGACTACGTTTCCATACCGAAGGCTCACGAGTCATTCAACCTTTGCTGCTGTTTATCTACGCGTTACTGAGACAGGGTCCGAGGCACCACAAACTATGGATCGAGGAAGACTGAAATGCGCTCCTACGCCTGACCACGAAGAAAACATTCTACAGGTTCTCGGGGACGTTCCAGGTATCAGCGCCCGTCAAGTGGTCCTAGCATGTCGTACATCTCATAATACTGCAGAGAGAGTTCTTCAAGAGCAGCTTCTGTATCCGTATCATTTGCATTGTGTGCAGGGTCTTTGGTCCTCTGATCACTCACCACAAAAGAACTTTTACCGATTATTTATTGCACAAACTGCCGATCCGTTGTCTCTTCAGACTTGTTTCCGGATGAGACAACATTTTGGAAGTCTTGGAATAATAAATTCACACAACCAACGTTTGTTGCCAGATTGAAATCTCCATGGTACACTACAGGCTAGACGCCAGCATCAGTTTACGATAAATGTATTGGCTAGAATTGTAGATGACTATCTTGTACGTCCAACACGTCTTACAGGAGCTCTCTACAGCTGTTGTTATTTCTGATGATAAGATTAGCTGTTTAAAATTTTTGTAGTCGACAATTTAATTGTTTTATTCGGGTCAACTTTATTATGTTTATCCTCATCTCACCTTATGCTCAAAAATAGCAACACACCTGCAAAATCGAAATTACAAAGAACGAACATTACTTACGAGTTCAAATGCCGCTTCAGGAACTGTGTTCCTGATCAAACCGAACTCATAAATAAATATATCGGTCACGCTACTACATGCCTATCCAGACGCCTTACGTTACACCTATCCGACCACAACTCCATCAGAACGCATTTAAATACACACACAAATTTACCAGACTTGATCCAAAACATACTGGTAGAAAATACAAGCATAATAACTTCATTCACATGTAAAAAAAAAAGTTGAAAAATAATGGAACCCTTAATAATAAAAGAGAAAAATCTAACACTCAATAATATTAACTACGAACACGGCCACAATGTGCTGACTGTGTTCAGGGAATAAAGCATCCATATAATTCTATATACATAGACACAACCCATACATCCAGCTAAAATGTAAAAATAAAATCATCCTTGGTGATGGCTAGTCAAAAGCGCTCGGAATAACAAAGCATTTAACCAGTTTCTACACACTCTGTGTCCAAAAAAGAAAACACTTGTTCGAAACCAAGAACAATAAAATAAAAAGCTTCTATCACAGTACCTTGTCTGTTGTTTTTAATGAACCATATATATATATATATATATATATATATATATATAGTTAGTTTATGAAAAACTAGGTAATCCGTATGGGTAAACTTAAGGTAACAGATTTTATTTGCTTTCCAAAGAGTCTAGAGGCAATAAGATCTTTCATTCAGTTATACAATATTTCGAACTTCTTCTGAATTTCTTTAAAAAAAAAATGTCTTTAAAAAACGGACCTTTCAATGTAAATCCAGAGCAAATAATTTAAATAAAAACAGACCACTTTAAGGTTCCATGTAATAATTTATTTCACCGCAGCCCTTTTAAAGGACTGCGGATCATCAAACTTTACTTCCAAACAAAAAATTTTGAAGTAAAGTCTGATGATCCGCAGTCCTTTAAAAGGGCTGTGGTGAAATAATTTATTACATGGAACCTCAAAGTGGTCTGTGTTTATTTAAAATATATATATATATATATATATATATATATATATATATATATTTCTCAAACAATAGATGACCTGATGACTGCGTTCAAGCATGAAACAGAGTGCCACTCGGTGTTGACCTTAGTGCACACACTTATATTTATACGAGCACTATCCTTGTTATTAAGGACTCTTACCCTTAAATATAGCATACGTTTAAACTATATTATCATATATTATATATGTGTGTTTGTGTGTGTTTCTGTGAAAGATTAAAAGATATGAGAATGTTCTTGATAATAATTAAGTGTTGATATGTCAAATCTCCTAACCTAACCTAACACTTTAGAAATGCATATTTATATTGCTTTGGGTATCAAGTGTTTTACAAGTATGCTGTCAATTTTTGTCATGATTTTAAATAAGTACATTCTTTTCCATATTGCCTGAAGATCTCAAGCGATCTTCGATCTTGAGACAATGTACACAAATGCATCATATGATGAAACAAAGATCTAACAGATTGATTTCAAGCAGATAACTCTGTTTAAATTGTACTTTTTTTGTAAAATGAATGGGAAAAAAGAAATATATATATAAAAAAAATAGCTAATTAAAAAAAAAACATATCAAGTAAATTAATGCTAGCGTTTAACGCAAACATTGACTAAGCATGGCTGAAAGAAGATTGTATTTTAAGAACAGATTTTATTTGCTTTCCAAAGAGTCTAGAGGCAATAAGATCTTTCATTCAATACAATATTTCGAACTTCTTCTGAATTTCTTTAAAAAAAAAATGTCTTTAAAAAACGGACCTTTCTTGTTGCTTTCTAAGCTGAATAAAGTTTTAGAAAATAAGAAAAAAAAGAAATTCTTTTTATGACTGCGAAACGAATCTAAAGTCACGCACTGTTTTGTGACATTTTTTTTCTTCTTTCTAATTACTTTTTTAAAGTGAGAATTTTACAGCTCAAGTTTTTGTGAGTAACTCATTCACACACTTTGTCTTCTGACCTGACTTGACTATAGCGACCACGTAAAAGTTTCGCGATGCAATCAACAAAGTTTGAAGAATACATTTTGGAAAGGTATTCTTCTTTTCAAAGAAGCCATCGATTCTTTACCGTCTTTATTCTTTACAACTGGAATAGTGAATCAAAACTTGAGATTTTTGGCACTGCTTAACTAAACTGGCCCACCCATAAAAAAATAAAGATTTTTCCCCGCAGAAGAATCTTTTTAAATTAGCATTCATTCGATTTTTGACAATCCACGGGCGTTTGTCAGAATCGGGAAAAATCGATTATGAAGGGAGGTTCCAGCTTCTAAACTGAACAGTGTAAAATCTTTTCTTTCTTTTTTTCTATTTACGAGTGGTCAAGCCTCTGGAAGCCGTCTCCCTCCCAGGCAGTACTTCTCCTTCGGGAGAGGGCTGGATTTATTGCCTGCGCCACCTCAAAAAGTGCTGAGTGGCGTTGGTCAATTTTTACACGTTATGGACATTGAACCCACTTTAAACTAACTTTGTGTTACATTCGGTTGCGACGTGGGCGCAGTGAAAAATAACCCTGTTTACGCGTGGAACAATCTATTTAAGTTTAGCCTGATTTTCTTTTCTTTCTTTTTTTTATTTATACGGCTCGCTTTTCATTAAAAAAAAAAGTGATCACCAACAAAAAGTTTTCTTGCTACTGTTCTGTTAAGCGTCTAGACCCTGCTGCTAGGTGTTACCTTTTTAGTTTCCTTAACAAGATTTTTACTGGGTGAGTACCTTGACTCAGGCCCAAAAAGTTTTGAATTGCCAGTTGGTCATCTCCTAGATTGGTTACCAACCAAACTAGAGAGCCCGGTCTGCACTGCTATTAAGCCCTATCCGTGTCGAGAGGGTGTGGATTCATATCTTTTATACTGTTACGAAAACGGACCTATCTTCTTCAGTATGAATTTGAACTTGATACACCAACCCCACTTGTCCTCGGTGATAACCACTGAGCTACCCGCGCATTAAGTAGAAGACGAATCCCTTATAAATAATGATAATACTTATATTCTTTTATATGCTTCTTTGTATTGATCCTTTCAGTTGTAAATTATGCCGGACTTACGGCTATATCACGTTGTAACACCAGTTTCTCGTCCGATCACTGACGTTAAGCAACGTCGAGTCTGGTCAATGCCTTGATGGGTGATCACTTGGGAATACCAAGCATTGTAAACTTGGATGTGCGAGTGGTGTAATGGATAACGGTTCGGGATTAGAAGTTGAAGAGCCGTGTTCGAATTCCAATCGGGTTGGTTACATTCACTTTACACAAATACACTTGGGCGATCATAAATCGAAAATGAGACATGATTGCCCAAGCGTCTCACACCCGCTCTTTACTAACAGTCATTAGGTCACCGTGGTAGGGTAATGGCCCACTTCTACATTAAACTGAAGAAGGCCGACGTCCAACAAAGGACCTTCATGAGTGGATAAAAGAAAAAAAAAGGAATTATCCCTGTTGTTTGTCACATAATAATACACTTGGGATAGCTCCCCCGCCCCTAAGAAATGTCATTTGTGAAACTTCGTAGGGGGTTCCCTAAACACTACAATCTTAATCTTAATGTTCATTCGAGCCATATTTTTTAATGACATAAGCTCAGACCTTTGCAGACATGACCCACTTTGTTATTTGAATCACGTATTCCATGAAAAAGAAGGATGTTCCCCTCAGAAAGCTTTTTCCTAAGAAGTGCAATTTTGTGGAAAATAATCCCGAATGGACGCTTTCCCAAACACTACAATCTTAATCTCTTCAAGGCTAGTCAATCGCTATCTATTCTTATTTTTTATCGGTATCACCCCAAGCAAGGCAATACAGCCACTATCATACAAGCGGCTACAAGGAGCAATTAGGAACAGAAATATTAGTAATGAGGAGAAAGGGAAAAGAGCAATCAGGGGGTCAGTAGATAGCGATTGACATTGCAGTTTAAACTTAGCTGGAAAACATTGAACCGAAAGGACGTTCCACAAGAAAGAAATGCGAGAAAAGAAACTGTTAGCTGTTTACGGCTACATCTAGCAAGTTCAACTGTAACTTGATGAGATCTTGACGCCATTCTAGTAGTGCGATTAAATTCATACAGTTTAACGAAGAGCTCATCTGAATATTTACCATGAAAATATTTATTTAAAACAAGGTGGAGAGTCGCAACCTTACGTCGATGGGCAAGTAACTGAAGCCCAACTGCCAGATCAGAACCAATAACATTGCTGATTCTTCTTTGGATCTTATCAAGGAACTTCAGTTAAATAGCAGAAGAGCCGGTCCATATATGGCAGCAATATTCCAAGCATGGACAAATAGTAAACTTATAGATGTGCAAGATAGATTCCGGAGAGAAAAATTGTCCCACCCGACACAGTGAACCGACTTTCTTAGCAGTTGATCTAGCAATGGATTAAATATAGTCTTTCCAATTCATGTCAGCTAAGAACGTAAGCCCGAGAAGGCACAACGAGTCACTTTCCAGGAGGATAGCATCAGCCATGTTGATGAAAGACAGAGACAGATCTCTCAGATGATTAATGGAGAGAAGTCTAGCATTAGAGGCGTTTAAATTAACAAGCCATTTTTTGCCTGAGTTAAAGACGGTCTTGAGGTCGTTTTAGATAGCGGCAACCATTTTGACCTTGTCTGACTGATCAACCTTACTATCGAGGTAGGAGTAAATGGTAATGTCGTCAGCGTAGATGGCAAGTTGAGAGCTGTTGACATCGGGAGGGTTGTTAATGAAAATTAAAAAGAGCGTAAGACCAACACCCGCGTTAGTACGAAAGAATGAAGATGAGTTGCCGTTCAGGACAACTTCCATTTCACGATTTGATACGAAAGGGTGGATCAGCTCAAAAATGTGGCCGGAGATACCGTAACTTTTCAGTTTGTCATAAACTTATTTCCTACGTCCTCCTCTTACGTTTATGACATACACCCCATTCAGTAACCCTTGAACTTGGTCTTGTATTAAATGAACTAAAGTAAAAAAATAAAAAATAAAAAAAAGTCCTGTTTCTAAACGTAATGTAAGATGGTCCGAAGGTTTTGTCACCCCATACGAAAAAGTAATGAGAACAATATAATCATGCGGCGCCATATCCTGTGTGATATTTATCGAAGCTGTGCTTTGTTGATTGTTGCAAAGACTCTCCGAACGGCGTCCTTCAACTGATGGGTATTGTGGTATCGTTCATTCAAAACCGTCTCCTTGATAATACCTCCACTGAGCGTTGAAATAAAAAAAAATAGACTATGTAAAAGTAAGGAGTGACAAGACTTTTGAATCACGCTGTAGTTTGAAAGAATATTTTTTTATTGAATTTCTCATGAACTCAATAATATAGAGAAATCCGGATACTAACAGACTACTGAAAAGTTCTCGGCCTGACTAAGGAGAACGACTTAGAAGGAAATGTATATATTCCACAAAAGAACCATGCCGTTCAGTACACTTTAAAAAAAAAAAAAAAACTTGTAAAAGAATGTGTCAAGTGTATTTTATATGACTTACCAAAAATATAATTAGTGATATCACTCGCAGTAAAACTTATGTTGGACATAAATGTTCTGACTATGTAAGTAAACATATCTCCCACCCCAACAAAAAAGTGAAAAACACCAACATCTCACTCGGAACATAAAAGACAGTTTCCCCCCCCCCTTAATAATTGGTTCAGTGTAAACATTTACGGTTGCTGAGGAGCATTGCCATATAACGAAGGTACTTGCAGAAATATTAGGTTGGTGCAAAAATAATGACGTAATAATGTCGTTTTTTGACGTATTTTTAACGTCAAAAAACGACATTATTACGTCATAATTTTTTTGCACCAACCCAATACCTTCGATAAATATCCCCTACATAATTGTAAGAAGTTAGCTTAATGAAAGCACAATTGCCACTTGCCTCAGTACACTAGAGCCAGACAGATGACAGTTCTAAATGTGGGAGGTTTTTCTCCCGCACTCTGTAGTTAATCTCACCACAACGTGGAAGATATATGCGGCATCTAGTTCTGCCGAACCCTGTATAAGAAAGAGAACCATTATATTACATCAGTTTTCAATGATTCGCATTTTCTTGCGCCATTATTGTAATGATAAGGGTTTGATTATTTTCATATAGACGAGAGACACTCTACTTCGAGTACTCATTTATAAATAGTGATTGTGAGTGGCTTACAAATATTACTACTACTACTACTACTATGCATCTTGACAATGGCTTCATCCAGATCTACCCAGTTGATATACGTATCATACAAGTAGTAAAAGCCATGATAAATTAAACTGAGTAGAACTCCTAGATAAAATCCAAAGAAGAATCAGCAATATTAAGGCCCTGATCTGGCGTCTCAGCTTCAGACATTTTCCCACCTCCGTCAGATTGCCTCCCTGTGCCTTTTCTATAAATACTTTCGGGATAATTGTTCGAGTGAGCTCTTCGCTATATTGTAAATACTCATTGGAAATAGTTTTAAAATTGTTGTTTTATTACCCTCCCACCACAGACAATGAATTGTACATAAGTGGGACTAGTTAGGATTTTCATAGAGACAATGTGGTATTATGGTGGATGTAGTAAGAAAGCTAAGTAAGAATGCGTTGTTGTGGTCTGTTTGGGTCAGTGTTTGTGGCTAGCTAAGTTTAAAGTTAAAACAGGAGAAGCCCGTCCCTTCCCCCATTCCCCATCTTGGCCTTGTGCCACATTTTGTATCATTGTACAAATAAATATCGTTCTTCGCTATGGTGCCTAGACTCTTTGAATTTAAACGCAGTACTAGACTGGCAATGAGGTCTCATCAATTTACAGCTGAATTGGCTAGATGTAACCGTTAGTTTTAGGCTAACAGCTTTCTTCCTCGCACGTCCTTCTGGCTCCATGCTTTCCTGTCAATTCTAAAGAATTTAAATACAATGTTGTTATGGTCCAGGTTAGGACCAAGGAAGAACAACACGAACGAAGAAATAACGAAGGTATATTACAGGAAATAATACAAGATGTGGAAGGTGTTAGTATGACATGAGAGGCGTAGTATACATAGTGTTAGGAAGAGTTCATTCTGTAGTTATAGGTAAGGGCCCATGACAAATGTTAATCGCTAGCTACTTTCATTTCTTCTCGCTCCTTAGCAATGTTTCTGTTTCTAACTCTTCCACGCCCAGTAACCCCTCGTGTCTTAGTGGCTTTACTGCCTTCTTTGGGGTGAACTCGATTGAAAAAAAGAAAGAAAAAGTACAACTAACAATTAAAGTATGATCTATTATGACATGTCTCTAATTTGTATTTAGATACATTGTATTTATTTTCAGTTTTCATAGTTGAATTTTTCACCAATACAGCATACAATTCATTACTGTTTATAAGTAAGTTACAATGAAATTTTTATTTTATATGAAAATTGAGATGTAGTAGAATGGGACTCTTTATCATAGATTCGTGAGGGCCCATGAGTCATTACATTGGGCCTGAGGCAAAGATACCTAAGTTAGCTTCACGGAGTCCATCTCACTTCAGGCAGGTTTTGAATTCAGAGTTTCCCATTTCTTAGAATGGTGGCCACCTCAAAGCAAAAGAACCACAGTCAGCTCTGATATTTAACCCATACATAACGGGAGATTATTGTTTCGGTTTCTACGGCTTGTCAATACTTTGCAGATTATTTAAAGGAAATATTTTTACAGTGTAAGAATTTTTTTGGATATAACAATGATTTATTGATACAAGTCCAACTACCTGGGAGAGAGAAGGTGGCTTCATATCTTTCCCAACTGTATTTGTGCGAAAGTGATCGGAAAGAATTCGTCCGAAATTCGAACTCATATCGCTGGTTTCTCTTTTAGACTTACTCATTGTAAAACTACCCACCCATGTTTATCAATTCTTTTCTGAAAATTTTTCCAAAAGACTTCATGTCTTAACATCAAATTTGAGCATATCCCTAAAATGCTGATATATATATATATATATATATATATATATATATATATATATATATATATATATAGTTCAAGGATCTTAAAATCCATGCCGTTTCCTGCCTTCCAATGAAAGTCAGTGTCCGCAGAAAAAGGGGTTAGGTATGTGAACGTTATCACACCCCAACAATATGTATTCATTCCTTTTTCTTTCTTTCTTTCTTTCTTTTTTTTCCTTTTTTGGAAACAATAAATTAATAAAGTCCTTTTCTTTTTTTCTTCTGCCCATTAGAACATTATGGATAGCCGATTACTTGCTTTTGTCAGCGTCTGCCTCTTCCTCCTGACGTCACCAGTCTTCTCGGCCCCGGCCGCCGACCCTAAACCCCACCTTGAACAGGTAAGTCGGATTATGTCTCATACATTCTGTTGTTAACTTTTACACGTGAGCACGTGACACGTTCTCTTATAGATTTGCGATTTCTTCTTCTTCTAGCTGTGGGACGATCCAACCGAACAAACAACTTGTTCTATCTGGCTTTGCGTCTGAGAACCGGAAATTAGCACAGGCTTAACTGCAGTCACGCAGCAAATGGCTATAGAACGTGGGTAGTAGACATTAAGCGCATTATATGTTGGTTAGAATGAAGTCAGAGATAACGGACATCCGCTCAATATTAATTAACCTTTTTCATTTTAAAATCTTTATTAAATCTTTAGAAAAATCACAAACGACTTTTTACACATGTGTTACACCGGGAAATGCAAAGAAATTTAAAATAGTAATAATGAACATGATACCTAAAAGATATATATATATATATATATATATATATATATATATATATATATATATTATAAATTAATTGATAGAACTGTGTAGCGGCAAAACCATATTTTAAATCAATTAATTTATAATACTAATGCTCTGTAAATTTACATTTAGCACTATTTTGTAAAAATAAAAATATCTATAAAAACATCGGATTATATATCTTACTGTTCTTTCTTTTTATTATATATATATATATATATATATATATATATATATATATATATATATATATATATAAAAGTGAACATAGAAGTCAACACTTAGAGGCGACAGTCTGTTTCATGCTATATGCAATCGTCAGTCCACACTCTATCTCTGATATTGAGCACTTTATTCCATAAATATAGCACACATTAAGACTATATATATATATATATATATATATGCGTGTGTGTGTGTGTCACAAAGTCTTTTAAAACATTGGGGCATGTTCCTCACACCAAGACAATGAAAAATGTCCATATAAACAGATGTACAAAAGGCCATCGTTGTACCTCAACACAGAATCTCCTAAAAAATGTTCAAAATATCATCCGCTTGCTTCTACACACGCATACACCCGTCGGATCATTGACTGGCGGACCCTTTCAAATACTCCCACACGGTATTGAATGGTTTTGCAGGCCCCCATGACACGTTGATCTAAGCGTCTCTATATTATTAATGTATTCTGCATAAAGCAATTGTTTTAGGTGGCTGCACAGATAAAAATCCAAAGAATTGAAATCGGGGTAATTTGCAGGTCACGGGACGGGTCCCCACGACCTATCCGTTTTTTATGGTAGATGCCAGCCGTTGCATCGCGAACCATGTGACTAAAATGTTCTGGAGCCCCATAATGCGTCCTCGTATTAGCAGGGGTACATTTTCTAGCAGGTCTGGACGTGTGTTAGAAATAAAGTCTCTGCAAATAGCTCCTGTAAGACATACTGGACCTACAGGACTCACCTACAATTCCAGCCAGCAAATAAACAGATGCTGGTGCCTAGCCTGTGATGCACCATAGGGATTTCGCCCACAAATTTTGGTCGTGTTATTCCATTTCTTCCAAATGTTGTCTCATCAATAAACAAGACTGAAGACACAAACAACGAATCGGCTGTTTGTGCAATAAACCATTGGTAAATATTCCCTCGTGATGAGTGATCAGAGGGTGAAAGACCCTGCGCACATTGCAAATGATACGGGTACAGGAGCTGTTCATGAATTACCCTCCATACAGTATTATGAGATGCACGGCACGCTAAGACCACTTGACGTGTACTGATATCCGGATCGTTCCCGAGAGCCTGTAGAATGTGTTCGTTCTTCGTGGTCAGGTATACGAGCGGATTTCGATCTTTCTCGATCCCTAGTTTGTGGGGCCACGGATCCTGTCTCAGCAAAGGTCTGGAACCGCAGTTAGATACAACCGTGCAGACTCGAGCCCATTACAATTTGTGCGGCCGTATGTAAAAATCATATCTACCTGCTCACGATATGAATAACCTGCCATTGTAAAACGAACACTTCTCAGTTAACTCACTACTACACACGTTAAATCTGAAGACAGACTAGTCACAAATATACACGAATAACAAATATAACCTAGTCTACATGGCAACACAGCGTCATCTATCGTAAACTTTCTTTAAACTTAATAACTCAAAAACCAAGTATTTACGGACATATGTTTATATGGGCTTTTGGCTGTGTTTTGGTGTGAGGAACCCGCCCCAAAAATTTGTAAAGGTAATTTCGATATATATATATATATATATATATATATATATATATATATATATATTAGTGATAAAAACTGACAAAATGAAGAAAAATGTGTGACGTATTTAGTTCTTTAACTATTTTTACACTCTGTTATACCTTGTTTCCCTTGAAATTGTTCTTGATATATAAAAAATATATACAGTATATTGTTTTCCTATATATATATATATATATATATATATATATAGAGAGAGAGAGAGAGAGAGAGCTCGTCAAAATTATTGGCACCATTCAGTAAAACACATTTTTGAGAGAATTAAATTTTATTTAATTGAATTTAAATATGGCAAATAAAAAAAAACGTTTTGTTTTCAAAATTTTTCTCTGACTGCCTTGCAACCAATAAAATATTTCGATAATTATTTAAATAAACCTACGTAACAAAAACAACTGCGTGTCGTAGTAGAACTTGTTGCATATTTACTCAGATAGATAGAGAGAGAGAGCGAGAGAGAGAGAGAGATGAACAGACTTAAATAGAAGAAGCAATTCTAAATATTGTTCCACAAAAAGGGGTTTTCCAAGATGAATGACATGCTAGAGGAATAATCGGAGCTAAATTTATTTTGATTTTTTTTTTTCAAAACTTCAGCTGGCGTCATTCCCTCCAAATCAAGGCGATATGAAATTTGAGCTTAAAAAAAAATTGCAGTATTATGATGGCTACCTTCGGGTGGTGTAAAATAAATAAAAAATAAAAATAAGCGAAGCTAAAGGAAAAGTTTTATTTCATATTAAGAAAAAAAGGGAAGTAAGGGAAAGAGATGAAAATTGTTATGAGAGCAGGTAATTTCTCATCATCGTGGCGATAAATGCTAAAATGTGCCGATGATGATTACGACGTTTAAGAAAGGAAAAAAAAACACTATGTAATGAAAAAAGTACGCAGGTGTAAGTTTTAAGAAAGCTTTATTCAACTGAGAATGCATGGTTCGCCTATAGCGTCCGTTTAAACAGAAATAGCTCTCTCATAGAGGAGAGTAACAAAACAAGGGGAGATCACTCTTGATTATTCATAACACACTACAGTAATAAAGTAATGCTTGTAAGCCGCATCCGTTTTTGTTTTTTTGTTTTTGTTTTTTGTTTTGTTATATTTTTAGTTTTTTAAAAATCTCTGGGGAATAGTTCCACAGATAAACGGAAAGAATAATAAATCCGCCAGAGTTTTTTTTTCCCTCTCGTTAAAGAAGTCAAGGTTTTATACGGAGCAATAAATAAAAATAAAAATAAAGAATGAAGATTTATTGTTTCCTCACGTCATTAATCTGATCTCTCATTATCCGCTTCTGAACGCCACTTGACATCGTTGATGCTTGCCATTTATTACCGCGACCAACCATCGAAGCGCCTTGGTTTGAAAGGGACGTAAGACAAAGATGTGTTGTCTCACCGGATCTATTCGACCTTTACAGTGAGGTGATTCTGAAAGAATTAGAATTCTTGACCTATTTGGGAAGTATATTAAAATAATCCAGAACCTACACTGGCAGTAAACCGCCTGCATTCGAAATTGAGAGCTGGTTCATTTCTATTCTTTAATATGGCGAGAAATTAAATATTTTAGAGAAATATATGTACGACATTGAGATTTTAATGGTTAACATCGTACAACTTATTGAAAAATATTTACATAGAAATAGCTGTACTAAGTGGGGTTGTAAAAGGCGTTTCATTAAGACGGTTCAAAGTCAGCAGTAAATAAATCAGTGTTATTGGTGAAAATTTATTTATTTCTCTACTGGATTATGTTATTTAAGTCATGGAAATTATGTGTGAAAAAAAATATCGCCCAAATGGCGGCACACCTCCACTCGATGGTCAAAATTCTTGATGACGTCTCTTCATAATTTCTCCTCTATCTCACCAATATACCTTATTATCTCATCCTTCAGCTGTTGAATTGTTGTTGGCTTGTTGACATAGATCTTACTTTTGAGATGAACCCAAAGGAAGTAATCTAAAGGCGTCAAGTCGCACGATCGTGATGGCCAATTGACTTCGCTGTTTCGCGCGATGATGCAACCTGGGAACTTCTCATTCAATAAAGCCATTGTTGCTTTGGTTGTGTGGCATGTGGCGCCGCCCTTTAACACGTGGTTTGATTGTTAATATTTCTATAGTTGAAATTGCCAAAGACTTAAGTTGTTAAATCTGAAAGAAAAAGAAAAAAAATCATTAGACACTTAAACTTAATTCACATTTAAAATCAGTCCAAGTTATTGGAACACCCTTTACAATCATCGTACAATCTTGCACATTTACAGATGCAATATTTTCGAGGTCACATAATATTTTCTCATAAATACTTTACATTTATTATATTATTTCATAAAGAGGACTAGAAAAAATGAAAATAGTTCAAAATAAAATTTAGGACTCATTCTCGTGCATTGCAGCAATGTTTTCATCTGAACGGCACACAATAGTTTTTACACATCTGCCACCGATCCAGTTTGTTTGAATTTACGAACAATTTTTCCAATTGTACTCTTGAAACTTTGACACGTTGTTTGATTGTTAATGTTTCCATGGTTGAAATTGCCAAAGACTTAAATTGTTAAATCTGAAAGAGAAAGAAAAACATCATATACTCAAGATTTAATGTATTCTGTTTTTAGCTTCAGAAACACGGAGCAATAGACTCAACTATAGGCTAATGCTTTTTTTGAATTACTAGGTTTACTCCAACTCGCTGCCAACAGTCAATGTGGGTAAACGCTTCGGTCGCTTGGGCAAAATTATAAATAATGTTATAGCTTCCGACGGAGTTTATATTTGCATCCCTTGGAAAACTGCCTTTCATGGACGTTGCTTTTACCTCTTAGACTTCGGAATGATCATGTAGCGTTCTCTGATTTTTATATGATGTAATAGAATAACCTGTCACCCCCATGAGTGACTACACTAGAATTAGTAACTACCTAAAAGTGTCTGTAAGTCAACAGACTACAGAGACTAACTGGGATCTGTTACTCAGCTCTTAGCTGTTGTCGAACTCTCTGACTTCGGGCAGGGAGGAACCCGGACGAGACTATGGCGAAGAGCAGAGTCTCGTCCAGGGAGGTAGACAGAACCGTTCCCGTTTATGCGGGGTCTACGGAGATTTTTTGACTTAGCCTACGGGCTCGGGAACCCCACATTAAATTCGGCCTTGTGCCAAATGTAACTGCGTGGGTCAGTTGCTAGATACCGTCTAGCTGGCATCTGTTATTCAGATCTTGGCTGTTGTCGAACTCTCTGCATTCGGGCAGAGAGGAACTCGAATGAGGCTATGCCGAGGTGCAGAGTCTCGTTCGGGGAGGTAAACAGGCCCGATCCCGTTTATGCGGGCTCGGGAACCCCACACATAAATTCGGCCTTGTGCCACATGTAACTGCGTGGGGCAGTTACTAGATACCGTCTAGCTGGGATCTTTTATTCAGATATTGGCTGTTATCAAACTCTCTGCCCGAAGGCAGAGAGGAACTCGGACGAGGCTATGCCAAAGGACAGTCTCTCGCCCGGGGAGGTAGACAGACCCGAAACCGTTTATGCGGGTTTTACGGGGAATTTTTGGCCGAGCCTACGGTCTCGGATTGCCCCACATTAAATTCGGCCTTGTGCCACATCCTACGTCGTGGGGAGGCTGGTAACTATTGTCTAGCTGGGATCTGTTGGGTACGACTCAGTCTTACGCGAGAACTACCGACCTCCCAGTATTAACACTCACTACTGTGTTGATTTGCAACTACCTTGCGCATAACTGTTATCTTTCTTCTTATTGTACTGTTTTTTTACAAAAAAACTTATTTTATCCACCTTGTTTTTCAAGTATATATTCCTCTTAGCACGGAACATTACTATAACAAGAAGAAATGCAAGAAAAAATAGCGAACATCATTCATATAATTTTTCATAGAAACCAAACAGTAATCAAATGGCCCATCAACGGTGTCTTCATCAAAAGTAAAGAAGCGTTTGAAGTTCTTATATAGTCTACATCAGTGCTACTCAATGTGGTGGTCAGCTATCGGTAAGCGGCAAGTATCCAAGCCATGCTAAGGAATCATTTGAAGCTTTTTTTTTTTTTTTGTTATTACTTTTTATATGTTTTGATATTGAATTATTTTTTTCAAAATAAATGAAAGGTAAAAAAATAGTCAACTTTTATTATATTCATTTTATATATCGTTTCCGGTATAAATTAATATTACCACGAAATATTACAGGTACATGACACATTGAGAAGAAAAGATGCCGATCCGACATATCAGATAGTTTGAGAAACACTTAACTATGTCATATGCAAGTGTTAAAACATTCTGCAAAAGCTGATAGTTTAACGTATATAATTTGTTATATAATTTGCTGATTAAGGTTTCAGTCCGATAGAGAAAAAAAAAGAGTAAATATAGCAGAAGCTTTTAGACAAGGAATAATTCCTGGTTACTAATCTGTAAAGGGGTGAATCCTTGAACGAAAAAGTATGTTAGTAATAGGGATCAAAATTCAGGGTCAAAGTTAATTCCCCGTTTTTTTTATATCATTACGACGAGGGGAGATAATTATATCAGTTGCACAAAACACACGATAAGAAAAATAAAAATAATCCCTGATGATGGAGTTGGGCGCAGATTTTGGAGGGAAACAAATTTGAGCGAATATTTGGTCTGAAATGTTGCAATATTTGAAAAGAACGCTTTCTCCGTTATGACAACAGGATATGATAAATAAAGATATACTTGAAGACTTGGGGTGCACATTAAATTTTAATAATGAAAGATAAGTTATGACATTTGAAAAAATAAAAATAAAAAAGTCTCCTGAAATAAGCATTTACTTTTAAGACATTCAATCAGTCAGTTATGTGCCATGCGTGATACACGCTTAGGTGATCATGTATCTTTCGATACATGACTGACGAGGCAGATTTTTTCTCCGCGGTAGGTTGCCATTTCATTGTGCAGTAGACCAGTTGTCATCCAAGGCTATAGAATTCGGCCTGACCTGCTGTTTACCCATAGTTGGGTGGAGAAGAAGAGGATTTATACGTTTCCCAAAGGTATTAGCACGCAAGTGAATGTAATGGATTCGACTGGAATTCGAACTCGGCTCTTCGATGCCTCAACCCGAGCCGCTACCGTATCTCCTCCTAAGACATTTCATTCTATATTTAAGCATGTGTGTGTGAAACCTGTGTTTGATATGCTTTTGCAAATAAGAAAATTATCTATAATAGCTGTCGTTTTTGCTTTAGATTCCCCAAAGATGATTAGCGGTACAATTTTTATTTAAAGGAATTCATGAAGAATTTGCTGTTTTTTAGAGAGACCGATAACGAATGATTTAAATCATTTAAGGGTGCTAAGTATATCATAGACCGGGCGTGTGAGCAACGAAGAGGTCTTAGAGCGGATGCAAACAAGGAGGAGACTTATACTTAACATCAGAAAAAGGCAGCTGAAGTTCCTGGGACGCATAATGTCTCATGACCGGGTGTGGCTAAAGGGTCGCTGGGCGTATGACAAGTTCTCTCCTTATATCCGGGTTGAAAGCCGGAGAGGTATTTATTTATGCGTAGCGTGTCTGTGACAAGTAGATCTTGTGGAGCCCATCCGTCTCCAGCTCAAACCACAGCTAATGTTCTCGGTTTGATCGCGAACATCGTTGATACCATCGCGAGAACCCGCTGTCACTGTTGCCGTTGTCTTTAGTCTAGGAAGCCCTGCGCCAAACGATGCTCCACTGGCTATATACATAGCTATGGAGCCCAGTTCACCTCATTCTGCTCTATGACCATATGTCTCAAAAGAAGATGCGTCCTCCCTCTGACCATCCTTCTTTGAACATTGTGGAATGGCGCTACACAATCCCAAACCAAGAATTGTGCCAAATGAGAGAGACCACATCACTTGAGGACTTTCAACAGCATTATCAACTGAAATAGATAACACATCTAACTAGAAGAGAAAATAATGATATAACCAAGATGCTGACGTTTAATACGACTTCGAATAACAAGTTAAGAAAGAAAACCTCCATAAACATTAGAAAAAGCAATAACAATTACTGAACTTGAGGAAAACCTATTTTTCTGACAAATTGTTGGTTACAACAATGTTAACCTCTTCAAGTCTAGAACCAGCCATTATATATCCTTATAAGCTGCACTTATTACTTTCTCCTCATATGTCCACGCTACAACCTCATTCCATAGTGCTCTACTTTGTGTGGCTCTTGGGCCTTATGTTGGATGAACATCTAGTAAGAGAAATAAAAAAGAAGTCGCTATAGAGGAAGTAAATCTACTAAGACATTCCTTTTCTATTTCTGTTATTTTTCTTTGGATATTTTTTACTTTTAATGATTTCGAACACGGAATTCTTCTTTCCATCTGACAATAGAGTTAATTATATCGATACAAATATAGATACAATACACACACACACACATATATATATATATATATATATATATATATATACTTTCGGCCTTGTGCCATATCTAAGCCGGGCTTAGAAAATATAGATAGATAGATAGATAGATAGATAGATAGATACAATAGAGTTAATTATATTGATATAAATCGTAGATTACTTATGAATAAAATATAACCAATGCAATACAAATGGAATGATTACTTAATTTTAAACATTATGATTTTTGAATGAATTGGATAAACTAGTTTAATGATCTAATTTCTTCGGTGGGAGGGGGTAAGATATTTTGAACTGCAATACTTTTAATTTGCCTTGACTTGAACCATAAGGTGATTTACAGTCCAATCGGCATTCGTGCTTACACTGAATAATTCTATTTTTGAAGGGAGATAACTCCAGCTATATTAAACGTTATAGTTTCTTTTATTTCATTAATTAGGTTGCGTTTGTGGACATGGCAAAATAAAAAACAAAAACTTAAAGAATAAAGCAATTTCCAGTCCAATTTATGACTTAATATTGAAAGTGTGGAACCAAATGTCCATCCCAATATAAAACATTATGACTTCGTATATTTATCAGTCAATTGATCTCTTCTTACGCATGAGATAATATATCGATTCGACACCAATAAGTAAAAGTGCTTTATGTTATCATAACAACAGCGTATCTCATTAGTAAGTAATGGATATTAAGATACTAATATTAGATCACTGAATAAAATTTAAAATAAAAAGGAAAATCTGATACGAACTTTTGCAATACAATTTTGTTTTAGGTTTGTTTTGTTTTGTTTTTTGGGGTTTTTTTTTAGATTTATTTGGATATTTTGTCAACAATGTACAAATCGGAATTAATTTTATACGTAATAAAGAAGTTACATTCATATAAAATCCTAGATTATACATGCAGAAAATAAAATCAATGTAATTGTGAAATTGCTTTCCAATTGCAAAGAGAGTCTTCATTTTTCAACACTAAAGAATTTATTTGCTTCCTTTGAATATTTTTAACTTTTAAGGATTTGAACATCGGAATTATTTCTTACATGCGACATCAGAGTTCACTGTACAGATAAAAATCTTAGATTACTTGTGTAGAAAATAAAACCAATGCCATCCAACGGAAAAATTCTATCATTCTTTTTAATTAAATAGATAAACAATGGCGTTCAAACGAACTCTCTGTAATAATTGGATGTTCCGGTGGCATTAGTACGGAAAATGGAATAGGTCAGAATTTATATTCTTGCTCAGTCCACTGCATTCACTTGTGTACAATTTCCCCTTTGGTAAACCTAAATATATCTCTTCTCGACCTCCATCCAGCTATGGATTAAATGGCTGAATAGATTAGGAACTCTGGCCTTAGCTAGTAGCCAAATTAAGAGGAGAACTTTAAATTCAAAACAGTAGAGAAAACTATAAATCTTTCCACTATATTTCACCAAAAATCTTATCAATTCAAATACTAATGGTAATGTTAATATTATCTGTTTCCCTACAAGGAAACATTTGACATTCATTGACCGAACAGTCAGTACTGTTTTCGGTTGAATTTTATCAAATCTTTTCCTTAAAACACTTTCTTTTTTTTTTTAGGAAAACAGGTTCTCTCAAGTTCAGTAGATGCCGCTCTTTCCAGTATTAATACAGTTTCCTTTCTAATATTTTCCGTCCTGGGTATGACGATAAATTACATACGCGTCCTGGGTAAGACGATAAACTACGTCCAACAGCAAGGCCTCTGATCAGGAGGTTTTGAGGAACTTGGAACCACCTCTTAATTGCTGGTGTTCCCGGGTTCATCCTGACCCGGGGTGGTAACACCTGTTAGGGTCCCAGTTATGGATAAATAGTTAACCCCAAAATTGGGGTGAAAACTCTATGAAAATGTAAAAATAGGTTTTAATACCAGAATGCTTTGTAAAAATTATTACCAGCAATAATTTTTTTAAGAAAATTTATAACCAGCAAAAAATTAACAGAAATACAATTTAGAAAAAAAATTACCAGCAATAAAAAATTTTGTCCGCATTAAATAACCCAAATGAGGTTGATATGCCGTAAAACAACACCAAACCAAAAAACCTTTCTAATCTTCTAATTGTGATGGTGCGGAATGTTAACATTTTGATTATGCTATTAAAGATAATGAAAGAAAAAGAATCCCTAAAGATCCATGATCGCCTACGTCTTAAAGGGACATGACATAAAAAAAATTGAGGAATAAAGCAAATTTGAGTCCGATTTACAAAATAATAATAAGAATATGGGATCGGTGTTCTTGTTCGTCGTAAGTGAATGTTCTCTCCAAGTTACGAAAGTTTTTATTAGATTATATTCGTACCAGAAGTAGGCAATAATCCCTCGCCTAACCTATCTCTAGATGCCACTCATGTGAAAACTGAAAGCATAATTATAATCAGGTTCCAGATGTGCCAGACGTGTCAAACGTGCAAGTCATTATCGGAGCAGAAGGAAGAATTCTGAAGAGCCAAAGTAAAAGACTGGAGGAACCTGGAAATTGAGAGAATTGTCGGAAACATGCAGACGAAGGTATTACTAAAAACAGCTCGAACAATAAGAGTATTGGAATGTTCAAGAGACTTACTGTATATTATCTAGTTTTTAAGATCAGTTTTTTACGCAAAAATAGGGGGTCGCATTATACACAGATAATATTTTTAAGGGTGGTTAAAAACATGCATTTTCGGTAAGCAGTTAAATCTTCTGGAAGGGTCAAAATTCATGCCAAAGAATTCTGGGATCACACAATATATGAAGTAGGTTTATACACGAGTATATACGGTGTCCTGAATTGATGCCTAATATAAACCTCTTAAGAGCACCCAATACATATATACGTCGGTTTCTATAGGGTTGCATGGTACCAGAAGCGGGCAGAAATATCCAGATAATTTTGCTTCTCCTATCCTCGCAGCAAGAGAGCCCAGATTACCCTTCTATTCAAATCATAGCGGGGATGGGGGAAGAGATGGATTCATGCCTTTCCAAAAAATGAACATAATGATTAGAATTCAAACTCAGATCTCCGATTTCTAATTCTTAGTCGCTATCAATTACACCATCCGCACAAGACAAGATGCGTATGAAAACTGAAATAATAATAATAATAATAATAATGTGGGAGTCGTGTCAGTCGTTATCGGAGCACTGCGGACAGTTCTGAAGAGCATAGGAAAAAGATTGAAGTAAATGAAAGAGTCGAGACCACCAAACGACGGCGTTATTGAAAACAACTAAAAGTGATGGAGAGACTTGCTGTCATTTGTTACTACTAGTGCGAACCATCAATGAATAAATAACAATAAGCTAAGTGTTTATATATAGTTGGATTGATGTGAGTTTGTGACCGTGGGTTTCACGCTTTTGCGATCGTCAGAGTTTGTCTGACGATCGCAAAAGCGTGAAACCCACGGCCACAACCTCACATCAACTAAATATGTTAGCTCTATCACTGATATTGAGCGCTTTCCAATAAGTACCGCGCATATATAATATATAAATAATATATATATAATAAATCGCATATATATATATATATATATATTTGCATTTTGTCTGAAGATCGCTTGAGCGTGAAACTCGAATAACGACTCTGGTTGAGTTTCGTTTAGTGTTGACGTTGTGAAGGGTTTTTTTTGCTCTGTCTAGATAATCTGGGCGTTGAGGACTATACTACGATGTTAGTATTTTGGTATTTCCTGTTTTTTCCTTTTTTGGGGGGGGGGAATTTCGGTCTTCTGGCTGTTGGTCACACCAACATAATTTTTTCATTAGTATATATATATATATATATATATATTATACAAATCGACATCAATACTGAGGTGAGTGCTTGAATAGATTTGATTTGTTGGTTGATTTTGTTGGCGGCATATCAACACCTCTATGGGTTATTTAATGCCGAAATCTAAATATTTTGTACTTAGTTTTTGTATATGATTTTATAATTTCAGAATAAAAGATATGTTTTTTTTAAATATATATTTTGTAGATCATAAAATGTATCGTTGGTAATTTTACTATAAAAGTGTATTTTTAAATTTTTTTACTGTTGCATTCATTGTCTTTTTTCGTATAGAATATATTATTGCTCAGTTTTTTATAAAAATGTACTGTTGATGTTTGTTTTGGTTTTTTGTATAAAAATATATTACTGGAATTTTTATTGTAAAATGTATTTTTGTGCTTTCTATAAAAGGTATTTGTGGTCATTTTGCTTTAAAAATGCATTGCTGGTCATTTTACTACAAATAAGTATTGCTGGTAATTTTACTATAAAAATGTAATTTTATACTTATATAGTATTTTGTTTGGGGTTTCACTTTTTGCCCATAGCTGGGACCCTAAGAGGTGCTACCACTTCTGGTCTAGGTGGACCTGGGGACAACAACAATTAAGAGATGATTACACGCTCCTCAAAACCTTCATTCTCTTGATCAGAGGCCTTGCTGCCTGTTGTAGTTAATTATCATACACAGGACGTGCTTGAATAGTGATTATATTTGATGTCACCAATGTGTAGCAGTAGGAAGCCTGTGTGTGTGTAATATTAATAATAATAATAATAATCTCCAACGAAGAGTCGATACTCGTGATATGAAAACTTCACAAAGGATAATCAATTATTTCACAGGGTGTGGGGGTGATAGTAAATATGATATGACAGATTTTAATCTACGGTGTTCCCGAGATGGAATGAAGCTGGACATTATTGGCCCTGGAGTTGTTGAAGTGAATCATATATTGGAAGGTGGTAAAAGTTTGGCTTTACGCTTTAGTTTGCTCTTAGATTAATCGGGTGTGGTCGATTTGTTATCGTATTTGGCGTGCAGAGTCCATTTGTGGTTGACTAAGCAAACGGGCAGTATTTTATGAGGTCGGGCCTAGGCTTTTCAGTTCTTATGATGAAGTAGACTTTTGAATCCGGAAATTTAAGGACTCGTTTACATGGATTAGTAAGCACGTGACTGCTGTTTCATATCTTTTCGTCTGCGCTGGGGAATTACTTTTGTTGTATAAATGTGTATATTGATAAATGTATTTATGAATAAAATGGACTCACACTGGTCTATACAGAGACAAAAGCAATTCCACACACACGCACATTATATACATATATAAGTGTGTATTTTTTATATCTATATGGACAAGGGAAATCTGCGAGCCGAGTTCAAATTCCAGTCGATTCAGTTTCTTTCCCTTCGTGCTAATGAAATGGAAAAGGCATGAATCCATAATCACCCAACAATGGTTTGATAGCAGGGAAGATTGGGCTCTGTGACCCCGGGTTGGCGTTCAGTCTAGCAGAAAGAAAGCTCCGAGTTCATACCAAGGGAGGTCTGGGGAAATGCTTTAATAGATAATGGAAGATGTGGCACCTAAATCCGAAGGCGCAGTGGAATATACCTAAGCAAAGCTAAGCAAAGTATTAAGAAACAAGAAAATTTCGTCACAATAAAAGAAAACAGAGCTGAACTGTTATTTAATATCAGTCCTACGATATAGCAGTAAATACTGGACAATTTCTTCACAGATTAAGAGGAAACTAGAGGCGACAGAAATATGGTCCTACAGAAGGATGCTGGGAACAACATGGACGGAACATGCGAACAACAAGGAAGTTTAAAGGAAAACTGAAACAAAAAGGACACTTAGAATCAGAAAGAGGACGTTGCAATTTCTAGAACACATAATGAGGAAAAAATAGGTATTTACTAAGCGTAGCTTAGATGTAGCACAAGGCCGAAAGTGTGCAGCACTCAGTGGGGATCGAACTCACTACTCAGTCGTAATTGATCTCGCGAGACAAGCTTGCAACCATTATACCACATCAAGGCGCACACACATAATGAGGAAAGAAGGCGTGGGGAATTTGACACTCACAGGACCTATTGAGGCAAAATGAAACAACGAATAACCTACCTAAGTATTTCTGTCAATGGATGGCCAAAAAGCGAGTGGGAATAATAGTAAAAGAATATATTGCTTAGGTTTTCGAAGGATAAGAAGTTGGTTGTGGAGAGCCATGATTGTCCACGTCCTGAAGAGACACGACATATAAAAGAAGAATAAATGGGTTTAAGCTAATGACGAAACATTTTCAGTCACAGAGGATAAAGGCGTTAGTTTGATCCAGTGACAGAACCCAAAGAGTGTGAGTTCAATACCCGGTTAAGGCAGTGGAGAACTTGGAGAGGGGAATTAACAGGAGATAGCTGGCAACTGACATTCATTAAACATGGCACGAGGAACTAGAACAGTCTACCCCACCGAGCGAAATAAAGGGTTCAGTTTGACATTCCAACTACCAGAAGAAGGCCGGAGCATACAACGGCCGAAACGTTGTAATAAATATGGCGACAAAGATGAGGACAATAGCCCGAATAATGTAAATAATATAATTTTCAATCGCAACCTCAGTTGTTATAAGTTCTATGGAAATGGTGTTGTTAATTCTAGTGCGTACATGTTTGCATTATTAATGTGAATAAAACTGTTGTTTGCGGTGAGTAACTTCAAGGAAGTGATCTTTTTTGGATTGATGACGCTGTTATCATCACAGATCGATACCCTCCACAACAGTATTCTTATGCCGCATGTAATCACTATGCCAGACTTCAAATGTCCCAATTAATACGGCATGTGCAAACTATATTGAAATCAGCGATTCCATTTTAATGTTTCACTGCATCGTCAGCTTTAAATACGAATAAATCAAGATTTATTGCAAGTCTTGCTCTTCGAATGGCGAATATTAAAAAAAAAGAACGTATTGCTTCTTTGAATCTTAGGCTACACGCAAAGCTTTTAATGGATATTTCGAGCAAATAAATCAGCGTACACAAAGAATTGGAAATTTTTGTTAAATGTCTGTGAGATCCAGTTGATGTGAATGTCGAGAAGACGAAATTAAAAGACAAAATGGCGTCAATGTCAGCCTAGATATATGTCTAAGAGGGTAAAAAAAGGGAAACTGAGTAAGAAATAATGAAGAAAATATCCATTTTGGATATAAAACCTTGCTTTCTCGTATATTTTAACGATGACCGTGATTGTATAGATGTTCTTCCTGTCAGTATTTGTGAACCTATTCTTATTGTCAATATAAGTGTATATAATCTTACTTCACTTATTTGCGTAGATATGATTACCCTAGAGCAGTGGCTCCCAAACGGTACGGCGCGCCTCATAGGTGAGGCGGAAGAGAATAGCAGGTGAGGCGGAATGATTGAAAGACATTCAAAGATTTAGAAACAGTTTTTAAAAAAATCCATATCCCCAAAACAAATATGATTTCAAAATTTAAAATATTATTATGGATTACTTGAAATCAAACACAAGAGTGTACAACTGGATTCTTTTTCGGATATACAACCAGAAACCTTATTCATGTGTCTCTTTAAAAGAATTATGAATTCTTTTACAGTTCTCCACGACATAAAACTGTGAACCAGGATTTTCAGTTCCGACAACTATTAAAAAACCAAAAAAGGAAAAGGCTTCTTTGTGTTGATGAGGAGATGAGAGTTTGTTTATCTCAAATTAGGCCTAATAAAGATTACTCCCCTACACGCCAGCCACTAATCTACCACTGGGTGGCATGCCACTAGCGTTCACAGCTGGTGGCCCGCTGTCGGACCGCCGACTTGTTCGTCTCAGCAATGTTACCACTGGCGGGCCGCTAGAGGCACACTGGTGGCCCGCCATCAGCGGGCCACTAGCGGCTTGTGTGTAGGGTCGTCAAAAACAAGTTCATACCTTTTCATGAAATGTGTTTACTTTAATTATAAGTTATTTCTGTTACATATTACATTTAACGCACTATTTGTTGTTGTTTTATTTTATTTTTAAATGCACTTGTTATCACGCCAAATTTGGCGAGGCGCGAGCAAATTTTCATTCCGAAGGTGCGACCCAGAGGAAAAAAATGTTTGGGAAACACTGCTCCAGATGTTTGTGAAAATTAAACTGAGCCTCGTCGGTTTTATCGTCTTAATTTTGAACTTACTTCTTTCACACAGTTCAGATGTACTAAATTCACCCGGTTCGTAAACTTATTCAAAAAATACACTGGAAATAAGACAAAAAATGTTACTGCCTAGAAAGCAAAAGAAAAACAGAAAGCGGTTAACTGAAGAAATTGAAATATCGTTCCCACCCTTTCACAGTCGAAACAGATGTAACCGCCCCTTCTACTCCAACAGCTTCTTCTCTTGCACTTCCCAACAGTGAAACTCCCTTCCTCTTAGTAGCTTTCCTGAGAGCTATAATCTTCAGATATTCAAATGTAATGTTAATCAACATCTTCTGAACCTTGATCCTGATTCCCGTCCTTCTCTATATCCTTTCCTCAAATACCCCTCTTTAATGTTGCTCTCACCCTCTGTAACCCCTTGTGTTCTCGTGGCACTCCCGTCGTGCTTGCAGTGAAATGCTTAAAAAAAAGGAAAATAGTTAAAACTATTATACTCATTGATCTCCTGTCTTTAGTAATAAACTATTCCCAACCTATGGTAACTGCAGGCATTACACAACGCCAAAAAATGAATATCGCATTATTAACTGAAATAGCTTTTTTATTTCTTTTTTTTTTAAATCATTTCATCCCAAACAAGGCAAGAATGCTACTAGTACGTAAGGGGTTACAGAGGGTGAAATTGAAAGAAAAAAACTGGGCATAGGAAGGATTGAAGAAAGAACAAAAGTTGAACAGGATTCAAGAAGATAGAAGATGGCGATTGACGTTCATTTAATTTTTTTAAGATTGTAGCTATCAGGGAAGCAAGTAAACGGAAGGGAGTTCCACGGCCGGGAAGTGCGAGAACAGAAATTTTTGGAGCAGAAATGGCAGTTGCATTTAACTATTTCAACAGTAAAACTGTGGGTCCCAAATGCCAATCGAGTCGCACGCAGTCATACATGTGTGGATGGCGGAGCAGGGTCAAAGGTACTCTAAAAGGTCAGACGTCATCAAAGCCACAAAATAAAGGAACTTTTCGAGATTCATGATCACCCACATCATATATATGATCCATCGTTAAATATGTTTTTAAAAATGGTTGGTTTATTTTACCGTTCATAAAATTATCTGACTCTTTCTGCCATGATCTATAGAAGAGTTAGACCCGAGCAAAAGTGGTGTATTGCTGCAATATCTAAGCTGGGATTGCCCAAGCTTCTATCTTTGGTAAAGATCAAAAGAGTATACTCATAATAATATTGTTCTGTCAGTAACACTGGCCCAAATCCCTAACCATTTATAACAAGATTTTTGATGACTTTTTAATGTACAAAAACGTACAGATTGAGTATCAAAATAACTTTTAAGTTAAGAAATTGTAAAATTTCTTGTTTAGCTCTCAATTTCTCAATATTTAGGTTGAAGGAAAAACAACCTAATTCAATCCAACACTGAAGCATTTTATAGAATTTCATTCTATAAAATGCTTCCGTGGCATCCATCTCCAATAGTCTCTGGCAACTAAGTCCATCCCCAAGCCGGAGAATTGTCGAAGGCGGACAAGTGATGCGTAATACCAGCTGCTTCGGGTAGATGGAACTCGACACTCCAGTAAGACAGTTCACCTAGAAGGAAACCCCCGATTTTAAACCACCACTGCCTTGCGATCATATCTAAACACGAAAAAGGCTATGGACGTAAAAGAAAAACCAGAATGGAGCCCCGAAGGCCGTTGGCTGTCAAAACTTTAACATCTTACTGGCATCACCTACAGACAAGCCAGCCCCAAATGTAATGTCGTGTTCCTTTAGATATTGTCGGCACGGTCGAGAGTTGGGTGGAGAAATAGTCTAGGCAGTGCACAGTCTCCATATACCATCGCTCAGGCCTGCGCTCTGGAGATGTCACTTTACTCTCACCATCAAAGGAATGAATTTTGACCAAACAGGACGATACCTTTTGCCTCGCGAGATAAACAGATGTCTACTAAGGAATCGGAGAGCCGAGTTTGAATTCCAGTCGAATCCATTAAATTCATTTATGTGCCTTGGGAAAGATATGAATCCTCTTCTTCTCCACCGAACTATGGGTAAATAGCAAGGTAGGCCAGGTTCTATATCCTTGGACGACAACTGGTCTACCGCAGAAAAAAAATGGCAACATACTGCGGGAAAAAAAAAGATACATGATCGCCTAAGCGTGTATCACGCATGGCACATAACTGACTGACTACTAGTGAAAAAAAACTAAGGGCTGGAGGTGGGTGTCTAGGTAGTTTTAATGTCAGGTAGCAATAATGGTAATATTGCCGTTTCCTTATAAGGAAGCATTCAGGAGTTAATCCGACGATGTTTTTCGGTCACATCACATTGAAACACCAGTTCCCGTACGATCATAGATGTTAAGCAACGTCGAAACTGGTCAGTACCTAGATGGGTGACCGCCTGGGAAAAACAGCTGGTGTGAGCGTGGATGCTGTGGGTAGTGTAATGGACAATGACGCAGAAATCTTCTTCCTGTTTATATTCACATATGCGCAAATACCCTTGGTAAAAGTGTGAATGCAACTCTTCTCTCCACAGCTATGGGTTAATTAGTAAAACTTGTATCACTAAACCATTATTATCTTTAAAAAAAATAATTCTTACAATCTAAAAAGAATTTCTGGCTTTAAATAACCTGAAAGGTTGTAGGAAATGAAACAAAAAAAATCAGTTGATGAGGTTTCCATTATTTGGCGCAATTACTTTGTGTTTGTGATTGTGTAGCGCCAATCCACGAAGTTTGAAGTATGATCCTGGCTAAGTCCTTGAAGGTTTATTAGTTCGAATTGCAGTTGATGCTATCATGCAGCCATGGTTATTGTTTAATTTACCAACTAACCGCTAAAATTTGTTACGTATTTGTTTAATAAATCTTACCTGTGATATTATTAGGTTGGTGCAAAAATAATGTCGTTTTTCTTTTGAAGTTGAACGTCAAAAAACGACATTATTTTTGCACCAACCTAATATTACTTGTTTAAACGACTAGTTATTTATGAAGGGAAAAAAATCACATGTTAATGAATGTGTAGCAAATGATTTTTATCGACGAATCTCAATTCTTCCAAATCAATTTGTCCAGGCGTGTCCGTTTACTATTGATGGTGGGGGGGGGGAATAAATGACGGCATTAGCCTGAAAGCAAATCCCTAATGAGGAATCCGTGTTTTAGGCCGTCAGAATTCACATCAAATATTGCAATGGAAACCTCTTGAGAGAATCTAAATGTATATGCATTGCCAACAGAGATATACTGGCATGGCTGAGAGCCAAAGCGTACAGTTTAGTACACTTGGTAGTTTAATACAGCCGTTTTTATAACTACCCAGATACTTATAAATATTCCGTTTATATAGAGCAAAAATCTTAGGTATTTACTGCTTCTAGCTTAGCCAGCAACATGACCAAGTTAGGATCGAATAAATTGCAACAGATCAACTGATGTGCCAACGAACTGAAAGTTAATAACTTACAGCTCCTCTCTTCACTTGACCAACGCCAACTACGCAACCAGGCAAGGGTTGTACGAGGTTCTAGGGTCATTGCGCGGGTATATGAGGTCTGATCAAACAGTATCAGGACTCGTGCCATAAAAAGAAAACTAAAATATATATATCAATTCACCATTTAATCTCCTTCAAAGTCGTTCCCTTCTAAAGCCACAGATTTTTATCCAGGGTAGTTTCCATTGATGGAAACATTCCTGGAACTCCATTTTGGGGGATAGCGAGCAGCTGTCTCATCGAATTCTCTTGGATTTACTCGACCTCTTAAAATCTCGTTCCTTTTAAACGAGACTTGATTTCTGAAGAGGAAAAAAATCTCAAGCGGACGAGATCTGGATAAGATGGTGGCTGTCGAACCCGGGAAATGCTGCTCTTGTCCAAAAACTGATTCACAATCCATGGTCACTGATAGAACGTCTGTGGTATATTGAGAGGAACACACTCTACACACTTTCCTTCCAAGCTCTGCTTATAAGTAACGGAAGGGAGTAGCAACGTTATAATTTAGTGTGTACGCGCGACAGAGTTTAAGGTCAGTCTGTGCTAAGCTGCTTCACTCTGCGTACTTTAGTTCTATTACCATAGCAACAGGCCCGATATTTTTTTTTCAGACCCCTATTTATCCCGGTACTTTCCATGGCTTTCCCAAACGTAGATTTGTCAGTTAGATTTGTGGCAGAAGAGAATTTAGTGCTGTCTTCAACATACATTATGTGTTCATCTTTTCTACGTGCTGTATCCATCCAGAACATGAGCGACCATAGTTCTCCACAACTTCCTACCCTTTGTAGCCCTAAGCCATATTTGTTTCTTTACTATCCTCCAAATTTCTGTTCTATCACCCGTAGACTACTCACTGTTTTACCCTGTCTCTTTTGCTTTCAATATATCCTCTGTGTATCAAATTCTCCTCGCTTTCTTTCCTCTTTCAACTTTCTCTTTCAGGTTCTAAGTACAAGTGCCATTTTGGTTCCCATTTTCCTTAACATTTCCAATTGATCACAGTTTCTGCATAACTTTTACGCGGTATCATTCTATGCAACCATATCTCTTTTCCATTAAGTCGCCTCTTCGCCTGTGAAGAGATTGTTCGGCATTAACTATAGGAATAGGGGGATTTATATTAAATAACCTTTCTGCACTATTTTCTTTGTTTCTAAAGAAATTTTCTTGTTTCTTAATAGTTTATTTAGCTTTTGAAAGGCATTTTTCGATATTTAGTCTGGAGAGTGCAGGACCCAATGGTGTAAACGGAAATCAGTCGAATATTTCTGGGGACCGGTTTTCTGTCACTCACATACGATGTGTTATTGACATCGTAGATCAATAGGTACAAACTGTCTACAAGAATACCTGTATATTTAATAGTAAATATCACATTCCTCTTTGATCTTTTGAACAGGAGTAAAGGTTTATCCCTTGTTTCCTGCTTATGATTCGTTTTCCGTTTCCTTCTAAAGGTTTTTCATTCTCTTTCACTCCCAGTAGCCCTCTTGCGCCTTAGTGGCGTTATCGCCTTACTTGGGATGAATTGATTTAAAGAAATATGTCATACCTGTTGATAGTGTCTCCAGTTTTAGTAGTATTTTACGACCTCTTACAGAACATCTATCCATACCATTTCACAGCTACCACTAACTTGCACAAAATCCTGCTGACAGAATGGACCCATAGTCACATACAGTTTCCTCCACATGTCAAATTGACCATCTGATCAGGTGACATAATTCCAGTCTTCTACAGACCAACGTACTATGCTCCGGTGCAGGTGAAGCGCTGTAACCGTTACAGCAGTGCCAATGAGGGGAAACTTGTGGGCCGAAGACTACGCAACCCTATAGAATTTAATATACGTTGAAGGATGAGTTAACCGGCATCAAATGTGATTTGATCTCGTTTTTCATTCGTTGTGATTAATATCATTATTAGCCAACAGCAACTCCATTTCTACACCGCTTGTAGAATTCACACAGGCATTTCTTGCTATAGTCGCCCCCGCAAAAAAAAAAAAAAAAAAAAACAACCACAGTTGTCACTCCCTTTGAGATAGAATATCCCATCTTTATGACCTCCAACAATCAGTCTAGCGTTTTTAAGGTTTTAGCGGGAATTTTTGAGGAGCGTGGAACCTTTTTTTATTACTGTTGTTCCCAGATCCAACCTGACACAAGGTGGTAGCACCTGTTAGGGCTCCAGCTATGGGCAAATAGTGCATCCCAAACTAAAATTGGAACGCTATGAAGGTATAAAGATGCATTTTTATAGTAAAAATATCAGCAAAAGGTTTTCTTAGTAAAAAAAAACTACTAGCAGTACTTTCGTTAAAAAGAAAAAATTACTAGCAATCCATGTTTGTATTCAATCGCGAAAGCAGAGTAACATATGATATTATTACTTCAAAGCTCCCAAGAAAAGTAAATTTCGGCATTAAATGACCCATAAGGTGTTGATATGCCGTTAAACAAACAAACTATAAGTATAAATTTAAATGCTCTCCTAGTCCCATGGCGCTACAGTTACACTATTACTTTAAGTAAATCACTCATTCATCATAGGGGGGGGGGTGAGACTATTTCTACAAGCTGGTTATAACGAAAGGAACCAATGTATACTGTCTCTATTATTTGTGACTTAAGTTTATTTATTAAACGCCAAGGGTACAATAGTTGGACTGAGATACGAAGTCAGTCTAGTCGATATTTATCAAGGTTATATTGGTAGCCACCCGCCCCCACCAAAAAAAAAAAAAATACACCGAGCAAAAAAAAAAAAACGGAAGTTAGTCGGCAAAATAAATAATCGCCTTTCCAGAAGAAACCACTGTTACCTTCACAGAGGGTCGCAGGTTCAAACCCTTCTGGGGAGCACTTTTTCTTTATTAAGTTTTCTCGAGTACGCGGCCCGGTAGACGTATTATGATTTATTTTTTTTAAATAAAAGAGGCGTCTATTTCAAACACGGCTATTTACTAAAAAATGACGTTTGAAGTAATAAAAATGTAAGTCCATTTTCACTTTATATATATATATATATATATATATATATATATATATATATATATATATATATATATATATATCGGGACTATAGTGACAAGCAACACAAACATATTTCCGTGATGCCATGTTTTGCTAAAATGTACCCTACAGAAAATCTGCGCATTGAGTAACCTTAGGGGAGAGTTTTTGTTCACGTATGCGCTAGAAGTTCCTCTATTTTTGATTATTAAATCACATCTAGGCGGAACAACCAGTTCTTGGGGTATTCAGATAGTTGGAGGTTTTCAATATAAAACTTGTCTATAATATTTGACGGTGACAGAAATCCAACTTCTAGTTAGTTGGCTAAGTGCCATTATTATTATTTATTTGTGCTGATTTTGTTTTCCAAACAAATGCATTATTCGGACAAGTACCTCTCATCCTTAATGATTAAGATGGAAATACGAGTTTCCGTAACGATAATTTTAGGCTCTGTCCAAATTATTTTCGTTTTTTTTTTTTTTAATAGAACTTTTTTCAAAATTCATTTCATGTACTTTGTTTTTTACTATTGTTCACCAAAGCGCCACACAAGGTAGAACGTTACTAAGGGCGGTTGTTGTGAAAAATCCTTTGAGCTATTCAGCTAGAAAGAGAACAGGTTAAAATCATTTTGCGTCTTCCCCACTATGTCTTCCCAACTGAGCAATAGTGAGAGGAAAAAGATCATTTAGGACTTCAGTAATGGTACCAACATTCATACCCTGACTTCCACATTTAATGTCTATTCAAGAACCATCAATGGAACGGTGAATAAGTATTAAAAAAAGAAGGAACATTTGAGAGGAAAACTGGATCAGGAGGTCACAAAAGGAAGAGGGATCATCATTTCAACTTAGAGCTAAATACATTCTTATTGTTCAAAGTAGAGTCCAGTAGATTTATAAAAACCTCGGAGAATACCAGTATGATATATTTAATCATTTCTAAGATACAACGATTTAAAGCTTAATCTAACAATTGGACAATTTTGCTGTCTACATTTTTATTCCAGTGTTAAACGGACTTGTGTCCACCTTTCTGACCCAAGTATTAAACAGTTTTATGTCTACATTTTTTACACTAGTGTAAACTGTACCTAATTCATTTTTTTTATTCTAGTATAAACGGGACTTATATGTACCTATTTATTAAATCGCTGAAACTTTTGTTATATACGATATTTACTATTCAATAATCTAACAAATGTTGGTATGTCATTAAATTAACCAGCCTAGCTAAAATGTTTCTGCCACGATGCAAGCCATTAATGGCGGCTATCGTTGCTGCCTTACAACAAAAAATATTTTTTTTTTATCAAAAAGGATAGGTTGATTTTGTTTTATGTTAATGAAAGTGTTTCGTTAAGTCGTGCTTCATTTACTGCTCAAGATTTCCCCAGAGGGTGAGCTGTGTTATTCATTATTAAGGATCTTACTGTGTCCTGACGCGTATCTCTCGATTGCATGTGGCATTCGGACCAAAGCAGCTGAACGATTGCAAATGAATTCGCTTTCGACAGTTCTCCTGAAAATGAACAACAATGCGTGAGAGCGTTTCCACTCCCTGCATGGTAGGATAAAATCGACGAACCGAGTTCGAATTTCGGCTTAGATGTCCTGTTTTTCACTTCTCGTCTATACCCTTAGGAAAGCTATGAATCCATTTTTTTTTAATTCTGTCCAGTCGTTAGATATTCTCATAAAATCTCTTGTCACTGTCATGGCACAAGAGGCGATAACTATTTTACCTGATTAGGTAACAGAAGTAGCAAAAAATTGTTATCCTGTAGTTAATCTTGTGGGCGCTTGACCGAGAGGTTAGCGATCCGACTACGATACCTGAGTTCAAATCTCACCACGTTCGACTTGTAAAGGAGTTGACCTTTGTTAATATCAGCCTGAAGGAAGGTCCTGAAAATGATATCATGGGTCGATCCAAGCCGTCGATGGTTGTGTTAGCACGAAGTCATAAGTCATCGTGACTGAGGCTTTGAGTGTACTGGCATTTTTCAGACTGCTGATCACGCCAGATTATACGTTCTCGCACTAACTAATGTCCGCTCAGCATAGTTGCGATGTTAACCACAAGGAACATAAATAGATTAGCTCGCTACTTAAGAGACAGGTATAATCGGAAACGAGTAGCCAGCTAGTTAATTACAATCTTGGCAGAGGCGAACACAAGATGTTGTGGAGAGCCATGATTACTCACATCCTAAAGATACGTACCACACAGGGATTACTTGTCTCAATAAGCTCTTCGGTTTTTGGTAGGATACGACAATCTAGGGTTAGATATGATTTTGAAAGGTTTCAATTTTCTTTCATAAAAAGAACAGAATTGACGCTCTTAATTATATAATGGAGAACAGACAATACTTAAGCGTTAAAAGTTTTATTTTCATGTTGCAAGGTATTCGATTACATGTGAGTAATTATTTATTCTTCTCAAAAGCAAACAAACCTAAGCCGACCCTGTGCTGAACAGCAGTTATCCCATCATTTTTGTATGGCAACTTATGTCCGAGGTAAATGAATTCTGAAATTTCTTCGATTGGATTAACATAGATTATTATGGGGGGGGGGGAATGTGCGAATCCCTTTTGAAATATTTCATACTTACTTGCCTAGTAGAATACAATAAACACTGCATATCAATAAACCGCCCAATCTTATTTTTGTAACCAAGTAAATGGTTAAGCAATAAAAAAATGGAGGTTGCAGATAAATCGTGTATTCAACAGTAAATACAATAGAAGAGTATTACATGACTTGGGAGTGTGTGTCGGTTGACCAGCGTTCTATCTATACTAATTTTATAGGCTTACTAATTTTATAGTAAGTGGAAGAGTCCACAATAGACTCATTAGAGGGAGAACACTACAACACTTATTTTATATTCTTGTGTCCCGTCAGGGCAATAATGGTTCTCCATCAACTTCCTGTGCATTATAGTTCTAAACTCTTTAATCTCTTTTCATGTTCCGTTATTATCCAAAACCCTATTTCCTCATTAATATCTTTGATATGAAAATGAATTTCTTGGATATCAACGTGGACCAATTCGACTGTTGTAAGCGAGGATCACTTAAGGACATGATATACCTTCGCTGGTGATGAATTAAATCGGCTTATAAGCGCATAAAACGCCTTCAGGAGCAAAAACAAAGAAAAATTAGTACAAAATAAGTTTAACGGCGACTTTTGTATTCAATTGAAAGGAATAATTCCTAGAAATTAATACACAGAAAAATTACTACCAAATAGAACCAACCTCTGTTTGAAACAACATCGTGCACAAATCTCCTGCGGGGAAATAGTTACTTGCAAAGATATTACGAATAGCAGGAGATTTGGTTATCTGGAATTTTTCTATATTTATTCGCGTGCATTTACTAAACGTTTCTGGTGATATATTGTTTTGTATATATATATATATATATATATATATAATGTGTGTGAGAGAGAGAGATAGAGAGTGCGCATATGGGTGGGTGTTGTATAATAAAAATGAACAAGGACGCTACAAGGACAGTGCTCGAGGTGAAAAAACTAAAACAGAGCCAAATTAATACATATAAGAAAAACAATACTCAGTTATTACTGCCTTTCCGTGACATAAATCCTCCTGTGGACACCAAGATAGTTATACGGCTGTCTCACAATAGGGCACGTCCATTTTGGGACCGTTGTATTGGAATGAATTTGAAAGTTGCAGTGTGACATGATAAATAATGACAGAAAATATTTTTTTCGAAATCCTTACCGTTTTCTGAGGAAAGGAGTTTAAAAATTAAATTTAGGTTAAAGTTAAGTTTATATGTACACAAGGTTATATATAAAGAGAGAGAGAGAGATAGACATAGATATATTGCTTACAATTTACTATATTAAGGCGGGAACCGTACTCAAAATCGGGAGTAAAGTGTTTGCAGAGATAAACATTGAACACATGGCGAATGAGGAGTGATGATCGCTTAAGGTAAGAAAATTCCGATATAATTCCGATATAATTCCGATATAATGCAGTGTTGATATCTATGTTTATACTTTTTATATCTATCCAGATAGATATGGATATAAATTCAATATTAACATAGATAGGTAGATAGATAGATATGGATATAAATTCAATATTAACATAGATAGGTAGATAGATAGATATGGATATAAATTCAATATTAACAGAGATAGTGTTATACCTGACGTACCTATTCTATTATTAATAGACTCTCCCACACATAATAAGTAGTAGTAGCGGTCGCCAGTTCGGCTCAGTGGTATTGAGCGAGTCAGTCGATGTCGGACATTGAAGTATCAACCATCACAACTAGATTGCTACGTCATTAACTCTTATTTCCAAGTTTCTAACGTTTTGTACGTCGAACCTAATTTAGGACGACTTATTGAAATACAAGCCTCCACTGGGAAAACTACTCTACAACAGATAGATAGAAAGATAGATAGATAGATAGATAGATAGATAGATAGATATGGATATAAATTCAATATTTAGATAGATAGATAGAAAGATAGATAGATAGATAGATATGGATATAAATTCAATATTAACATAGATAGATAGATAGATAGATAGATATGGATATAAATTCAATATTAACATAGATAGATAGATAGATATGGATATAAATTCAATATTAACATAGATAGATAGATATGGATATAAATTCAATATTAACATAGACAGATAGATATGGATATAAATTCAATATTAACATAGATAGATAGATATGGATATAAATTCAATATTAACAAAGATAGATATGGATATAAATTTAATATTAACATAGATAGATCAATAGATAAATAGATAGAAATATGAATATTAACCGATAAATGAAATTCTAGTTGGCTGGTAGCCAGACGTATATGCTATATGAAACAAACGACAGGGAAACTAAAATGTAAACTCTTAACATTACTCCATCCAAAGTAGCACTCGCTATCATCATGTTGATTTACATGTATTTTCTGCCATTAACTAAATGGCGTGGAACAACGAATCTCTGGTTGTAGTTTGCTGGAATGTTTGTTGTTCTTTTTTATGAGGCATTAATTCAAACGGACTATGGCGAAATATGATGGATTGTAACGGACTGTAACGGAATTTACCGAAACAAGTATTAAGTTTACTCAATCACTGGAACACTAGACACAATTCCGGTTTAACGTGAGCCGAAAAAAAATCAAAATTCTAACATGTCAGTGGGAAAAGTTTTAATTGATTGACAGATAGCCAAATTGTAAGTAACGCCTTCCATTTTATTGTGATGGTCATGTCACCGAAGCTAAGCAACGTTGAACCTTGTCAGTACCTAGATGGGTGACCGCTCGTAAAATACCAGATGCTGTAAGCTTGGATGTGCGGGTGGTGTAAGGATAAAGGCTCAAAAAGAGATTCGAATTCCAGTCAGGTTCGTTATATTCACTTACGTGCAAATACACATGGGAAAAGCATGAATCCACCTCTTCTCCGACCTACGGATTAAATAGTAATCAGAGAAAAAACATCGTTGTATCAGAAAATCATTATTATCTCCAAAAAATTGTTTGAATCCAAATATCTATTTCGGCTTTAAAGAACATCAAAAAGGGTGATAAGCCGTAAAAAACAAATCAATCAATTTATTATGGTCGTTGATCGCGTCATAGATGGATGTTAACGGCATAGTAGAAGACGCTGAAAATTAGAGGTGGTAAATGAGTGGGGTTGTAATACAAGGACATCTGAAATGAAATAAAATTTTCTTTTTTTTATCATTTTGCCATAAATCCATTAAGATGCACAGGAATTACTGAATGTAAAAGGATATGAGAAAAACTTAGCATAATTTAGGAGACAGAACAATAAAAGAACAGGAATTAAGAAGACGAAGATAACGATTGACATTTGCATTTAAATTAATGAAAATCAAAATTGACTGGAGAGAGAGTTCCATAGGCTAGAATTTCGAGAGAAGAAACTGTTTCATGGAACTGTTGTACTTTCCATGTAAATAAATTGGAAGAATTACTTTCAGGATGTTCTTCGAGGATGGATAGATAGATAGATTGAGATAGATAGATAGATAGATAGATAGATAGATAGATAGATAGATAGATTGAGATAGATAGATAGATAGATTGAGATAGATAGATAGATTGAGATAGATAGATAGATAGATTGAGATAGATAGATAGATAGATAGATAGATTGAGATAGATAGATTGAGATAGATAGATAGATTGAGATAGATAGATTGAGATAGATAGATAGATTAAGATAGATAATGAACAGATTGAGAGAGATAGATAGATAATGAACAGAGATAGATAGATAATGAACAGATTGAGATAGATAGATAGATAGATAGATAGATAGATAATGAACAGATTGAGATAGATAGATAGATAGATAGATAATGAACAGATTGAGATAGATAGATAGATAGATAGATAATGAACAGATTGAGATAGATAGATAGATAGATATATAGATAATGAACAGATTGAGAGAGAGAGATAGATAGATAATGAACAGATTGAGATAGATAGATAGATAGATAGATAGATAATGAACAGATTGAGATAGATAGATAGATAGATAGATATATAGATAATGAACAGATTGAGAGAGAGAGATAGATAGATAATGAACAGATTGAGATAGATAGATAGATAGATAATGAACAGATTGAGATAGATAGATAGATAGATAATGAACAGATTGGGATAGATAGATAGATAGATAGATAGATAGATAGATAGATAGATAGATAGATAGATAGATAGATAATGAACAGATTGAGATAGATAGATAGATAGATAGATAGATAGATAGATAGATAGATAATGAAATTTTTATCGGAAGAAGTAAAAACATCTCGAAGTGACCCGAAGATCACCGAGAAAATAAATAAAATATATTTGATTACGTCTTAACAATTGAATCTGACACGCTTCTAGAGTAGAATAAGCATTTTTAGATAGATAGATTGCTAATGAACAGTCTTAGATAGATAGATAGATAGATAGATAGATAGATAGATAGATAGATAGATAGATAGATAGATAGATAGATATTTTTTTTATCATTTCACCCGAAGCAAGGCGATAATTCCACTAGGACACAGGATGTTACATAAGGATTGAAAGAGAAGAAAGAAACTTCAGTGAGAAGTGAGGAAAGGAACAGAGCTAACGAATATAGAAAGTTGTCGATTGACATTGCAGTTCAATTTTTTGAAGTGTGCAGGTGGCAAGGAAGCAAGAAATCCAAAGGGCTTTCCACAGGTGATAAGTGCAAGAAATGAAATTGTTGGAATAGAAGTGATGGTTGCATCTCGCTAGTTCAACATAAAGACGGGTGAGACCTAATTGCCAGTCTAGTAGCTCTCTTCAGTTCATGCGGTCAGGTCACTAGGGAAAAATGCCCATCAGAACAATGAAAATATTTGTAGAAAAAAAAGGAGAGCGAACCCACGTTAAATATGAGTTTCCTTTTTGTTTGCATCTCTCCAAAACCTCATCGTTGCTCACATGTTTGGTCCATGGTATCCTTAGCATTCTTCTGTAGAACCATACCTCTGTTGCATCAACTCTCTTCTTCATCTTCGAGGATACCATCCAACATTCGCCGCCGTAAAAATTCCCAAACAAAGTCGAAAGATTTTTTTGTGTTACGCATTTCACTCTTTTGTATGTGTGCGTGTGTTTGTTATGCATTTCCTTTAATGTAACCACGCATGCGCAATATTTCCCACTTCGTAATTTTCCTAACTTTGTTCTGGCATATAAAAATGTATATTGTCTCCCATATATATAATATATATATATATATATATATATATATATATATATATATATATATATATGCATGCCTATATATAAAGTGGTAATAAAACCTTGTCTGATGATCGGTTAAGGCATGAAACAGATAGTCATAATGTAATGTTGATGTTGTATATCCACATTTAATTTATATCTATAACACTTATAAATGATTGTAAAAACATCAATAAAACTTTTAATAGTGTTTTTACAATCAAATATAAAACTTTTAATTTAAAAGTTCTATGGATAAAAAGGACAGTAAACTCTATTCCTATTAATGCAAGTTTAATTAAAGTTATATTTTAATTCAAAGACATACAAAAGGAATGAATTCTCAAGAAATAAATTTAAAAAAGCAACAAAACGTTGATTCAATTATTTGTTTTCTATTGTATTGTTGTAACCTAGAAAAGCTTACGGAATGAAGAATAACCAAAACGGAGGTTGGAAATGAAATTGTAATCTTTATAACATCAACAAATACAGTACTCGCCAGCGGCGTGAAGTAGGTAAACCACTGCTAGTGGTGGACTAAGACAACATATCACCCCGGCTTACAATAGTGTCCCACGTAATTATGAGGATTTGGACATACCTATTAGTGTTCATAAGTATATAACATGTATACAACCGATTTCTAAGATCCGTGGTTAAAAATGTCTTTGAGAGTGTGAAGTCTGTGGGTTTTGACAAAGACCACGCTTCACCGGAGCTTGTGAACTGGCGCCACAGAATCCCAAAGAAATGTACCAGCTAACAGAAATTACATCACTTTAGTACTTTCAACAGCAGCAACAGCCAAAATGGATATCACATATCACATGTAGAGAAAACAATGATAATCAAGATGTTGACTTTACACACTTCTTCAAACAAAACGTTAGGAAGGAAACTCCCGTCAGTACTGGAAAGGGCTATAACATCGACTAGACTTGAGAAAACTATTTTCCTGAAAAATTGTTTTAATAGAAAGATTTTATGAAATCAACCGGCTGCTCAATCGATGAATACCGAATGTTTCCTTATAAGGAAACGTCTTATATTATCGTTAAAATTACTAACGAAAAAACAAAGAAACATGTAAACGAGAAATAAGACTAATATTAGAAATTTTAGCAGTCTCTCATCCGCTTTAATTTCTCCACGACCATTATATATCAATTACATATATATGTGTGTATGTGTATATATGTATATGTATATGTATATGTATATGGATTATATATATATGTGTGTGTGTGTATATATATATATATATATATATATATATATATATATATTATATATCGATATATGTCGATTACATATATATGTGTGTGCCTGTGTACGTATGTATATATATATATATATATATATATATATATATATATATATATATATATATATCGATAACAATTATAGCCAAGTTCTCGCATTGATGATGATTCTTTGATTGGATCTGTTCTCTTGGAATATAAAATGGACACAACAGCAGCTGAAAGTGAAGCCAGCTTCAAAACGCGCCTGCTGCACCATATGTTGCTCTCCTTTGTGCATATGTTACGATATCTTGACGGGGGATATTGGCTATCCATCAGGTACCTTTCGAATAAACAGCGGGAATACCGTATTCAGGGTTACATTTACTTCCGTTTTTACCCCTGCCTTTTCTTCCGCCTACAACTCCATCTCTCCTTTCTTCTTTCTGATATTGTTTTGGGCGAAAGCATACAAAAGAATAAATCCCCACGTGAAATCAGAATAATGGCGACTAACTAGCTGGAGACCGTAAGTATGTGCACAACAGATCAGCAGGATGCATAATGCAGTGTAGTGGTTGGAAATCTCCTCTTGCAAAAATATTTTGTTCGACGAGGGAATTCGATTCTCACTTCGCGCTCCACGCTTGTAAACATGTACCAGGCTAAACTAAGTGAATATCACTCCAGAAAATCAACAAAGAATTATCACTGATAATTCCAATAGATTCTTAAGACAACTGCGTTTAATAATATGTACAGTTCAAAGTAAAAACAAATGAAAATCATCATAATACATATAATATCCATATTCTATTAGTAACGCTTAATTTATTTCATAGAGCCAATGTCACATTTTTATTCGTTATGCTAAAGCATATATACATACATACATATATATATATATATATATATATATATATATATATATATATATATATATATGTATGTATGTATGTATAATGAATTCTACCTCTATTCTGATTCAAATATCTGATTTGGAAGTAAATATGCAAAGGACATACCAATACGCCAATTTACTGCGGTTGAAATATTCGGGTAAATTACCTTTGAAATAGTGACGTAGGCTTCATTTTTCTTATTTTGTTATTTTGTAACAATTCTAATTATTTTTATAGGTTGTGTTGGTATTGCTTGGTTTCGGTTGGGGGATTTTACATTTAACTCCTGTTTTCTTATTCACGTTCGATTTTTTGTTTTTATACTTGAGTCTATAGGCAAATATCGGTTGAGTCTATGCTTGAATCTATAAGTAAATATTGTCTGGGTATATATGCATCCAGTCAAGGAAAATTACTATTCTAAATTCCAAACCGTAGAGAAAACAATGGAAAACCTCTCTAATAATCTTTCTCAAGAAGTCATTGCAATTCACAGAAAATAAAGAAAAAGAATCAGTATGATAGCCTACATCCTGAAGAAGCAAGGTATTAGGTTGGTGCAAAAATAATGACGTAATAATGTCGTTTTTTGACGTATTTTTTAATGTGAAAAAACGACATTATTACGTCATTATTTTTGCACCAACAATATACTTTTGGAGAAAATGACGTGCTTAATCGAGTTAAAATAAATATTATAAATGTAACATTTTCAAGACTTACTATATTTTATTTTATAATAATGATTTTTTTAATCATTTCACCTCAAGCAATGCAATAAAGCCACTAAGATGCAATGAGATACTGTGTGTCATAAAATATGGAGAAAAAATCATTGTTAAAGAGGACAATAAAAGAACAGTAATTAAGAAGACAGAAGATGACGATTGACATTGCATTTAAATTTTTGAAGATCAAAATTGACCGGGAAGCAAGAAGCCAGAAGAGAGCTCCACAATCGAGAAATGCGATAGAAGAAACTGTTAGCATAGAACTTACGGTTACATCTAGCTATTTCAACTCTAAAATGATGAGACCTTGTCGTCAATCTAGATTGATTGATTGTTTTTTAAGGCTTTTGCAGGTTATTTAAGGTCAGAAAATCTTTTTAGATTGTAATAATTTTTTTTTTTTTTTTGGAGGTGGGGATAATAATGATTTACTGATATAAATCCTACTAATTAATCCATAGCTGGGAGGAACAGCGGTTGATTCATACCTTTTTCCTTTGCGCGTATTTAAATATAAAGGACCCATCTTGAATTAGAACTTCACACTCGGAAATCAGAGTGTGAAATTCCGAACCGTTATAAATTACACCACCCTCACATCCAAGCTTATAGCACCTTGTATTCCTAAGCGGTCACCCGTACTGACCAGGTTCGACGTTGCTTAACTTCGGTGATCGTACGAGAACCGGTGTTTCAAGCTCGTTTTAGTAAGACTCATATAGTATAACACTAGTATCATTAGATTGACATTTTATAATAAGATCAGTTATATACAACCGTCTTCTTACTGATTGAAAACGGCTTCAAGCGAATTAATTTTCTGGGTCTTAAAGTAGACGTTGAAATAGAAGAGAAAATGATGATATGATCAAGATATCGATTTTCCCCGCTACCTTAAACAAAAGGTTAGAAAGGAAACCATGATCTATATTAGAAAGAGCGACAACTAGTGGACTTGGGAAACCTTATTCACCTGAATAGTTCTTTAAAAAGAAAGACTTTATAAATTTCAGTCGACAGTAAAACTAACTGTTCGGTCAATAAAGACAGAATGTTTCCTGTATGGAAACGTCTAACGTCACCGTTACTATTAGAATATAATAGTTATACAAGGGGCTGCAAAAGTAGGTATACAGTAAGTATTATATCAGTATTATAACACCTCGACCTGGTGTAATGGTTAGAAAGCTTGTCTTCCTAGATCAATTACGACTGAGTAGTGAGTTCGATTCTCACTGGGTGCCCCATACTTTCGGCTTTGTGCAACATCTAAGACGGGCTTAGAAAATCACTATAACAATGCTTCTAAGATTTGTTTTTCATTACTGTATACCTACTTTTGCAACTCTCCTGTATAATAAAACCTATATAATAAGGCCCACTATATTTTATTTATATGACTTATATAATACTTGTATAATCAAAATGACATAAGACATATTTCTTTCTATCATGGCAGCAATGTAAATAAGATTTTTTCCGAATAATTATTCCTGCTCTATGCAAAAAAAAAAAAAATATTCTGAAAATAAAAAAAAATAGTACTTTCAAAATTTATGAAAAGAAAAAGAAAATTGGCTTTATTTTACGTTCTTCGAGAACAACATCTGTCGCTGTTTCGGCTGAGAGATCTCATAGAAATTCTTTTTTTCTAACTGAAATAGCCAGCTTAATGTATGCCCATCTTCTAGCTGTAATGTCATGTTCCTTTGGTCTGTAAACATATTTAAATAGAAATTAACTTCTGAAACTTGAATAAACAAATTTAAAAAAAAAAAAAAACAACATTGCCAAATTCTGTTTTTACTCATCAAATTTCCCTTTCTTCATTTTGCTTGTATTAATTGTAAATTGTTCCTTTCTGTTTCAGAGCAAAGATCTTCCCATCAGCAAACGGCCCAAATATATGGACACCAGAGAACCACAAGATATCTTCAAGGATCTCGTCTTCCTAACCCTGCAGCAGGTACGTTGTTTTGCATTTTATATTTATTAACATTAAAGGAAGATTGTCTTGCGCCATGTTTCAAACTGAAGAACAACATCTTGGCATTTGGCTGAATTCAAACACCGGTGGAAAATATACAACTAAGCCCCTAAACAGACAATTCTTGCCAATGCAATTAAAATCATTCTTTTTTTGGTGTCCTTTCAAGGGGTGGCTGATAACGTCTCTCCACAACTTTCTATCTTTTGTAACTCTAAGCAATGTTTATCCTCTTACTATCCCTCTCTGTCGCTGTTGTGCTATTTACACAAGCTCGTTAGGTAGGTTGATCACGTCTCTCTACAACTTCCTATCTTTTGGTGTCCTTTCAAGAGGTGGTTGATAACGTCTCTCCACAACTTCCTATCTTTTAGAGCTCGAAAACAAAAAAATAATTGGACAGTTTTTATATAATTTACCTACGGAAAAAAAAATTGTAAGATCACATGAGAAATTGTAAATCAAAGGACCTTGTCTGCCATATTTAATGAAACGTTCATGAAAAAAGGATTGCCGCTTAAATACACACACACACACACACACACACATATATATATATATATATATATATATATATATATATATATAAGATTAGATTTTTAGTGATATATATATATATATATATATATAAGGTTAGACTTTTAGTAATATATATATATATATATATATATATATATATATAAGATTAGACTTTTAGTGATATATATATATTTATATATATATACATATATGACTTTTAGTGATATATATATATATATATATATATATATATATATATATATATATCACTAAAACTCTAATCTTGTATGTATATGTGTTCCCGAGATACAACTTAAACAATATATAATACCTCAACCAATTTAGGATCTTATTATACTTTGATCCCCGATTATATCGAGTGCAGTGCCAAATTTCATTAAAATTAGAGAAGGTATTCTTTAGCTAGGGCCGTTTTTCAGCTTGTACGCTATTTTTAATAGCAAATTCTGTATATGCTTTCGATACATATTCTTTAATCAATCTGCTTATGTAAGCAAACACTTGCATATTATATTCCAACTATTATGTGTGTGCAAAAATAATAAACATTCATGATACATTATAACATTAGTAGAGGAAAAAAGGCAAAAGGTCACCCAGTATTTATAACTAGGAGAGAGAGACGCCTGGTGAAGGGTTAAGGAACTAAAGGAGGAGCTAACTCCGACAATATCGTCAAATAATTTATTTTCATATTTTCAATCATGATATATTTGTATTAAAGCGTTTTGGGGTGGTTTTCATTCGCTTTCGGGTCGGAAAATATTTTTAACCATTGGAACAATAGAACATCTTCAAATACAAATTAAAATGGGGAATTAATAATAAAATTGAAAATATTATTATCCCATCCCTTTGTATCATAAACTGCTTTTAAAGGAAACCAAATGGTTAGTCTAGTATATATATATATATATATATATATATATATATATATATATATATATATATATATATATATATATATATGTGTGTGTGTGTAAATTATTTTCTGATAATGTCTATCTGTGAAGGAACAAATTAATAAAAAGACAGTAAGAAAAACTATTCTTAGCCGACGCGTTTCATCCTCCGCTTTGATAGTTTTTCTAGTCTTATATATATATATATATATATATATATATATATATATATATATATATATATATAAGTGAATATCGAAGTCAACACTATATATATATATATATATATATATATAAGTGAATATCGAAGTCAACACTATATATATATATATATAATTGAATATCGAAGTCAACACTATATATATATATATACATATATATAAAAGTGAATATCGAAGTCAACACTATATATATATATATATATATATATAATTGAATATCGAAGTCAACACTATATATATATATATATATATATATAAAAGTGAATATCGAAGTCAACACTATATATATATATATATATAATTAAATATCGAACTCAACACTATATATATATATATATATATATAATTGAATATCGAAGTCAACACTATATATATATATATATATATATATATATATATATATATATATATATATACATATACATATATATATATATATGATTGGTGTATATGGAATAAATTCCAATAACCAAAATATACTATTCATAAAAGAGTGCTCAGTATAGAGTAGAGCAAATATAATTTATTCGAAAATTATCACATAAATATGTAGTTTCCATAAAGTCTTTTTGCAACTTCAAATTTCATTACAAAAGCAAATGAACAAACAAATATGTGGAAACTGTTACAAAATGAGGAGTAGATATTGACATTTTTTAAACTAATTTAATACACATCTACATGGGCAACATTAGTTACACGAATCACATCAAGATGGTACTCGATTTCTTGATATGTTCACTGTAGCCTCAATGGTGGCAATGATATCAGTGATCTTTAGCTTCAGATCAGTGATATAAGATTACTTTAACATGACCCCATAGAAAGAAGTCCAGGGGTGTGATATCTGTTGAACGAAGTGGCCAGGAAATTGTGCCATCCATTCCAATCCACCGGGGTGGAAACGTTTCATTTACGAACCTACGAACATGTAGTTCCCAATGCACTTGAAAATGGGAATATGTTACTATGTGAGAAAACGACATTATTTTTGCACCAACCTAATACATTTAATTGTGCTACTAGATTGGCATTTAGGTCCCACCCCTTTACTGTTGAAATAGTTAAATGCAACCGCCACTTCTACTCCAGCAATTTATTTTCTCGCACATCCCGACTGTGGAACTGCCTTCCATTTACTTGCTTCTCTGATAACTAGAATCTTCAAAAATTTAAGTGCAACGTCAATCGCCATTTTCTGTCTTCTTGAATCCCATTCATCTTTTGTCCTTTCCTTCATCCTCCCTATACTCAGCCTTTTCTCTCAATTTCACTCTCTGTAACCCCCCCTGCGTACCAGTAGCATTACCGACTTGCTTGGGGTAAAATGATTTAAAAAAATGTTAAGTCATTTATTTAATACTGATTTCTAAAAGAACAACAAAAGTGTATGTGTTATTTTTTTTTTCTTTTTCTGATGGTATCTCGCCGTTGAAATTTCAAAAGACTAACACCCAACTGAATAATGCGAGTATGAAGAAAAAAATAATAAAAAAAAGAAGCGAATATTTCGTCTTTTTTGTTTAATCATTTAAACCTTTAAAAGGATGTTAACGTCATTTCTTTTTGTTTAACTCATTAATCTGATGTACGAAAATGTGTGTAAAAGTTAATTGGAAAAAAATCACTGAGGACGACTTCGTTTAATCTTCTATCGAGTAAATGCACTGACTCTGTCGAAGTGCTCAAAGGCGATGACAACATCCACAACAGTTGATGACCACCCACGACGATCTACCCCCACTACCACCACCAACAACAACAAAAATAAAAGCCTGAGTGTTTGTCAGTAAGATAGGGAGAATAATCACTTGCCAATATTGATTAACCTTCTGCTAGTTCAATTTAATAGATTAATGGAATAATCCGATCACTAAAATACGAACTTTTTCTTCGTGTTGCGTTGGTGCTGTTTTTTTGTTTTGTTTTTTCTCCGTTCTCTTTATTTTTATTCTCTTTTGCTTTCTATTTAGTGAAATTCATGGTAATTGTTCTGATTAACTTTACTCTGTGTTACCTAGACTTTATGAATTTAAGCGCAGTACTAGATTGGCAGCAAGGTCCCATCATTTTACGGTTGAAATGGCTAGATGTAACCGCAACTTCTATGCTAACAGTTTCTTCTCCCGCACTTCTTGCTTGTGGAAATCTCTCCCGATTTCTTGCTTCCCGGTCAACTTTAATCTTCAAAAATTTAAACGCAATGTCAATCGTTATCTTCTGTTTTCTTATTTCCTGTTCTTTTATTGTTCTTTCTCATTAATAGATTTTTTTTTTATTCATTTTCTCGTATTCTTTCAGACTCAGTTACTCTTTGCGTCTTAGTGGCTTTATTGTCTTGCTTGGGGTGAAATGAAATTTAAAAAATCACTTACCGACTCATTGCCTGAGACCTGGCACAAAGGGAGGTAATAATGTATGCATTATGTTTGCACAAATCTTGATGTCAAGTGATACTTAACATAACAGATAATTCTTCTCATTAGAATCTATCTTGCGCGTTCATAGATCTACCATTCGCCCGTCCATTGAATACTGCTGTCATATCCACTGCTCCTACTATATATCGCGAGATTCTGCAAGGTTATTAGTACTGACCTGGCATCTCGACTTCTGTCACATTCTCACCACTGTATCGTGGTTTCCCTCTGTCTTTTCTAGAAATATTTTCATGGCAGTTGTTTTAATGTACTACTTGATTGACAACTAGGTCTAGTCGTTTTACGGCTGAAATTTCCTCATTATATACCCCAGAAATTTAAAACTCCCTCTTTCTGATGTTAAGTACAAAAATCCTTTTTGTTTCTAGTTTTTCTAAAATTTCATTGTTTCACACATGTTCAGTTCATCCTTCTGTAGAACTACATTTCTGTAGCTTCATGTCTCTTCTTCTTCTGTGGGGAGATTGTCCCGCATTTACTGCCATATAGGAGGATTGATCTTACGTAACGGTTCAGTACTCTTTTCTTTTCTTTTTCTAATGGTTTTTCTGTTTCTGAATACATAATGCTCTTAATATATGAGTAGACCCTGGAGTGAGTAAACCGTTCTTAGCGCGTAAATTCCTCCTTGGAGAGGTGTACACATTCGGATACTTACCGGTCACAGGGCTCCGGCCCTGTGCAGGTGGTATCACGGCTATGACTGGCTTGGACCGGCTCTGACCAGTTTGGATCAGCTATGACAAGCCAAGACCAGCCATGACTAGCTTAAACCAGCTATGACTACTTTGGACCAGCTATGACTAGCTTGGACAAGCTATGACCAGCATAAACCAGCGGCCCGAGTAAAACACTCGGGTCCCCACGTTAAAAACTGACCTTGTGTCACAACCTGACTCAGTGGGGGTTGGGGTCAAGTAAATCTCAATATATGAACAGATCCACAAAGTACAATTTTTTAATCTTTTGTAAACAGGAGCTACCAGAAATCTTGTTAATGTTAATGTCTGTTCTTTTTTTTATCATACTAAGAGATTCAAATATTATGGGTTATAACAGTATTTTTAAGGTGACATTTTTTTCTCTTCAATTTAAATTCTATTTATTTATTCATATTCTGCCAAAGATGTACTTTTAACTGATGACACTGCAATAGTTGCTCTATTAACTTTTATATTTCTGACGGTTCATTAGCTTTTATAGATCTGTCAGTTCCAATGATAAAATCCCAAAGAATATGATCGCATGGCTTTCTGTGACTGCTTCAGGTGATATTCATATCATTTTCATCATATAGACTTACTGTAATATTGATTTATTATTATTATTATTATTATTATTATTATTATTATTATTATTATTATTATTTCCTTGGATTTCTTTTATATACACATTTTCTTCCGTGTAATGTATCTTTGAATATCTAAAAAAAATCTGGTTAGAAATGGTTTCATGATATTTTTCCACTGATCATCTGATTGGGGAAAAAATAAGATCACACACATTTTACATAGATATAACTCTTCGTAATGTGTAAACTGTGCTTGTGAGTACAATCTTTTTATTTTTGTTAAGGGGCTATCAAGAATTTCTTCAATGAGTCTATCGAAACCTTTTCTAAGCAAACCGAGGACGACAACTGGAATTATTGATTTCTTCATGTGTCACATGTTTTAGATTTCGACTTCTAGTTTTTTTTTTTAAGATCTTCAAAGATACATTACAATCTTCAGGGACTGGCATGTCAATAAAAAAGTTATTATTATTATTATTATTATTATTATTATTATTATTATTATTGCATGAGAGGGCAGCACACCGACAATATGACGCTAGTGTACAAATATACGAAGCCCAGTGACAACCAGTCTGATACCAGGAAAATGCATCCCAACCAAATATGTGTGATATGGTTACGAGTTTTAAATAAAGCAGTGCATAATCTTACAGTTGGAGTCCAATTAGAAATACATTCAGGGTAGTTAAGCCAGTCTACTCAGACAGTCTCCGATTGAGGGCGTTCCCAGTACCGAGATGTAACTTCAAAGTCGTTTTATCTGCCTCGTCCTTCAAATTGAAAAAAAAGGTCAACCCTGTCGACACCCGCTCATCATCCTTCCCTACTACACTGTCTCATAAACAGAGATTATATGCCCAACTGCTTAAGAAGGAATTAGCTAATCTGTAGTATTGAATGGGATATTGACTGCAGCTCATTTTAATTCACCAAGACAAAATAGATACATGTTATCACATCTAATCAATTAAGATCAGAAGCCATGTGAGCCATACCTGGTATAGCATCAGGACATTATTATTATTATTATTATTATTATTATTATTATTATTATAATTATTATATCCTTTCCTACCCTTGGATAATTCGGCTGGATGATGATGGTCATATCTCAGCTATTAACCACGGGTTTAAATACACAACACTTTCCTCAACACATAAGCCGTTCCAAGCAGTGTTGGCTCGTGCACCCTTCCAATGATTTCACGTATCACCTAGCCGTCTTGCGAGGGACAAATATTACTGCAAATATGCTTGAATGTGTCAACCACTAATCGGATAACTTGAGCTTATCCTTGACACATTTCTCCAATTCCCTCTGCCCGATCTTGCCACCTCTATATCGCAACTTGGCCTGCCTTCACGGTGTTTTTACCCCAACGTCTTTCATGGTCGATTTATGGCTGTTCTTGTGCACAAGTGTGATATCAGGGCGATTTCTCCCTAAGCGCTTGTCAGTTAAATTATTAGGTTGGTGCAAAAATAATGTCGGTTAAAAAACGTTAAAAAATACGTCAAAAAACGACATTATTTTTGCACCAACCAAATAATATTCCACATGAGATTCTTTTGCTCTTTGTCGCCAACTGATGGTAGGAAGTGTTCCTACCACTTACCTGCTCACTAATAGTTTTCAATTTGTCATGGCGTCGTCTGTACTTTTTATTTAATAATCACACGCCGGGTTGTAACCAATAATCTATGGCAAAAAAAGAATGTACTTGTGAGTACAATCTTTTTATTTTTGTTAAGGGACTACCAGGAATCTCTTCAATGAGTCTTCTCGAAACCTTTTCTAATCAAACCGAAGACGACAACTGGAATTATTGATTTCCTCATGTGTCACATGTTTTAGATTTCTACTTATGACTTATTAATTAAACTAAAGACGGCTATTAACAAAGAAGAACTGAAACTGACAAAGCCCTTCGCAGGATATAGGGTGTGTCTGTTGGAACTATTTTGGGGGAATTTCCTGGGGAGATGGTGGACCAGGGATTATGTTGATTTCCTCTTGAGTTCCTTTCTTTATCAGACCCAAAGTTCCAAATTACAACAAGAAGTTTTAGCTTTTAAGTGCTACATGTTTTTTTCTATTTCTGTTCCCAGGGCTTTGTATTTGCTTAGTTTTCGCAAACCTTCGCAGATATGTTTTTGTCCCTTGGTACGCTCATGTCAATCAGTGTGTAATTTTGTTTTCTTTTCTATTTTCGATTATAATGGGCGATTTGCGTGTATACTTCGATCGAAAAATACCAGAGAGTGTTTTTTATTGTCTGTCGTCTTCAATGAAACATATATATATATATATATATATATATATATATATATATATATATATAAAGTGAACATTGAAGTCAACACTCAGAGGAGACAGACTGTTTCATGCTAGACGCAATCGTCAGGCCGCGAGTGCGTCTAGCATGAAACAGCCTGTCGCCTCTGAGTGTTGACTTCAGTGTTCACTTTTATATTTATATTTACATACGCTCTATCTCTGATATTGAGCACTTTATCCCATAAATATAGCATACTTTAAAACTATATTTCTTCATATATATATATATATATATATATATATATATATATATATATATATATACACTTATCATTATAAAAGTCTTTTGAGATTCCTTTGTTTATGCCGAGTCATAAACAATCGCCGAGGGCTAGCGAAGGATAGGAATTTTTTTCCACTTAATTAAAGTAAAGACGGCTATTAACAAAGAAGAATTTAAGTTGACAAAGCTCTTCGCAGGATATAGGGTGTGTCTGTTAGAACTATTTTGGGGTATTTCCTGGTGAGATGGTGCACCAGGGATTATGTTGATTTCTTCTTGAGTTCCTTTCTTTATCAGACCCAAAGCTCTAGCCACAACAGGAACAGTTTTAGTTCTTAAATGCTATATTTTTTTGTCTTCCCATCTCCAGTATTTGCTTAGTTTTCCAGAAACTTTTGCTGAGATGTTTTTGCCACTTGGTACATTGCGTACCAAGAGACAAAAACATCTCTGCGAAATGTGCAAGCTGTTTTTGTGTTCTGTATTTGATAATAATAATAATAATAATATCATGGCGATTTGCTTGTATTGTTCAATCTGTGTTCGTAGAAAAATCTCAGAGGATGCTAACATTTTCACCCTCAACTACAGATTCAGGATGATGTCCATACCAGTTTGCGGCTGTTTCCCCCCACCCCGTAGTGTAGATATTGACCTACCCAGAATTTGAACTCGGCTCGTCGATTCGCTTTACGGCACTGATATCCGTTATACTTCCCATAAATCCATTGGAAAGGAGAGTAAGGAGTTAAACATTACTTAGAGCTACAAAGGGTACGAGGTTGGAAAGAGTCATGATTAACTATGCCACGAAGGTACACAACACGAAGTAGTAGTAGTAGTAGTAGTAGTAGTAGTAGTAGTAGTAGTAGTAGAAGTCCTTCATTTTCTTTTTATAAAACTTGGATCTTGAGTTTATCGGTCGCTATTAAACTGAATAGGATTTTATAAGATCTGTACTTCTCGCTGGTGGGGCTTCCATTTTTATCTAACTTTGCGATTTTTTTTCTTCCATTCATAATGTTGCTTGCCCTGTTGATTTTCCAATTTTCCAACTGGGTTTTATCGATCCTGCTGATATATTTTAATGCTACGGTCTTTTTCTTAATTCTGACATTTTATGTGAAATGATTACCACTTAATCAGAACTATAACAGTCAAGATAAAACCATTTAATACGAATGAACGCAGAGTTTTAAAAAAACGATTAATGGCTCTCGAAGACATAAATTCAATAATTAAATTTGACTGACAGATGTGAAGATATGAAAAGAGATAGATAGATAGATAATGAAGAGACTAGGATAGATAGATAGATAGATAGATAGATAGATAGATAGATAGATAGTAGACTATATATGTATGCGTAGACTGACATAGATGAACAGACAGATGTGAACAGACTGATATAGATGGATAGATAGATAGATAGATAATGAAGAAACTAGTATAAATAGATAGATAGATAGATAACGAAGAAACTAGTATAGATAGAAAGTAAGATAGATAGATAACGAAGAAACTAGTATGTATAGATAGATAGATAGATAACGAAGAAACTAGTATAGATAAAAAGTAAGATAGATAGATAACGAAGAAACAGGTATGTATAGATAGATAGATAGATAGATAGATAGATAACGAAGAAACTAGTATAGATAGATAGATAGATAGATAACGAAGAAACTAGTATAGATAGATAGATAGATAGATAACGAAGAAACTAGTATAGATAGATAGATAGATAGATAACGAAGAAACTAGTATAGATAGAAAGAAAGATAGATAACGAAGAAACTAGTATAGATAGAAAGAAAGATAGATAGATAACGAAGAAACTAGTATAGATAGATAGATAGATAACGAAGAAACTAGTATAGATAGATAGATAACGAAGAAACTAGTATAGATAGATAGATAGATAACGAAGAAACTAGTATAGATAGAAAGAAAGATAGATAGATAGATAACGAAGAAACTAGTATAGATAGAAAGAAAGATAGATAGATAACGAAGAAACTAGTATAGATAGAAAGAAAGATAGATAGATAACGAAGAAACTAGTATAGATAGATAGATAGATAACGAAGAAACTAGTATAGATAGATAGATAACGAAGAAACTAGTATAGATAGATAGATAGATAACGAAGAAACTAGTATAGATAGAAAGAAAGATAGATAGATAAATAACGAAGAAACTAGTATAGATAGAAAGAAAGATAGATAGGTAGATAGATAGATAGATAGATAGATAGATAGATAGATAGATAGATAGATAGATAGATAACGAAGAAACTAGTAAAAATAGAAAGAAAGATAGATAACGAAGAAACTAGTAAAAATAGAAAGAAAGGTAGATAACGAAGAAACTAGTAAAAATAGAAAGAAAGGTAGATAACGAAGAAACTAGTATAGATAGAAAGAAAAACAGATAACGTAGAGACTAGTATAGAGAGATAAAAAGAAAAATAGATAGATGACGAAGAAACTAGTATAGATAGATAGATAGCAGCGATTTGGCGGGAAAATCTCTCTGTGCGGATCTTCCTCCGTACAAATGTAATACGCAGGTAATAATGAGGGTTCGACTCCGTAGATGTAGCATGGCAAATCTTAGTTGAAAATTCTTGAATTATGACTTGAATTATATATATATATATATATATATATATATATATATATATATATATATATATATATATATATATATATATATACTTACAAACATATATACAATAATAACAACCCAAATTTCCAGGAACTTGTTCTATAAAGGCAAGTAATCTTTAGGAACCTATTCTGCTTATTTTCTTTTTAGTCTTAGAATGAAAACAAAACACTTTATATAGCATCAAAAAGTATTAAACAATAATATAATAGAAAACATGTATGACAATATTTCCAGATTGAAATTCTGTTCTCATCATATTTCTGTTCAGAAGTATGATTCTATTTTTTTTTTTTTTTTTTTGGACTCCAGTGTTATCAGCTGTGTTATGGTTTCTTTGCCACATTCAAACTGACTCATTGCAGTC